>WBMY01005574.1:100401-147784 GCA_013397315.1 Donacobius atricapilla | reverse complement strand
CCCGGTTGCTGGACAATCGCAGAATTAATTCCAAAAGGCAGCTTGTGCTTAAAGCTGTCAATCCATTTCTGATATTCTGATTATCATCTAGATGAACAATTAGTGGTTTAACTAAATAACGCTGTTCTCAAAATGGGATGCTGATAGCTTTTTGCCTGCTTTAGCCAATTTCCAGAAAGGAAAAGTGTGGAAAAGCACCATGGGCAGAGGTAAATGTTGCTTCTCCTCCTCCTCTGCCTCCTGTAGTCCAGGATAGTCTCTTGTATCAGCATTTTGGAATTTATTTCCATCCCAGCCTGGGCTCCAGGGGCTGTGCAGGTGCATGAGGAGAAGGCTGAGCTGGTGCCTACAACAAACAGGGGTTGGCCTCAGTGCTGAGAGCGGCGAGAGATGAAGAACCCAAACTTTGTAAGTCAGAATTGTTTGCACTGCACTTTTTTTCTTGCCCACTGCATTGTTCCTTTTGATGATCTTTGTGATTACAAGGCAAATTATCCCCAGTTATTGTCACTCACATTTGGCAGCTAGGATGGTGATTTGATCTGGTGGTTTCCTGGGTTCTGGGGATCTCTGTAAGAGAACATTCCCACTGAAAAAGTGTGTGTAGGAACCCAGCTGAAGGGTATTCCAGCTAAAAAAAGAGAAGGAAACTACTTTTTATGACTTTCTACTCAATTATGCACCATTAAAGTCTTATATATTTAGGAGAGAATGCTGCTGTTTAGCCAATTTCCTACCACCTGGAAGTAACTTGATTTATAATTAAGAAAAGTTCTCTTTTTAGTAATATTCAAACTCTTAATGTACTATTTTAGTGACATGTCCTACAATGTGTCATGTGCTGATTAAAGTTGAGCTTTGTCCTTTTTGGGAATGATTCTAATATAGTCTAGTCAAAGAATTTAATTTAATTACATGTGTAATACAACTTTCTGCCTTTTACTTAATTGGTCTCGCCTACATTGTTTCTGCCTATTAGATGACAATTTAGCAATTTCCAATTTGTATATCCCTGAGGGAGGCTTAATGGGAATAAACGGGAGTAAAAAAATCTCTGCAGCTTTATTCCTCGATTTACTTGCTCGATGGCATCTCTTTTGTAGTTGTATGGAAGAGCAGAAATGCAGAATAGTAAGTAATAAAAGGAAATCTTTTGTGTGAAAGGCTATATTGAGAACAAAGCAGATTGTATAATCTTTGCTTTGTGTATTTACAGCATTATTTGCTTAGCATAGGATGTATACACCCAATTTTAATAATAATGTACTTTCAGTTTTAGTGCTAACCCTCTAATCCATTTATAACTGTTTAATTGAGTAACTCAGGGCAAATTAGTGCATCAGAACCATGGCGACTTCTCAGCTGTGCATGGGGAGGTTTTTAAAACTGCTATACAATTTTGGGGTACGATCTTTCTGGTAGTATCAGTCTGTCCTTTTTGGATAATCTGGGTCTGGAATTTCTATGTTAAATTGCTCTTTGTAGATGGAAAAGAGCAACAAAAAATTTTCTTTGAACTGTAAAATCGGCCCAAAGCTCTGTGTATGTTAATGTCTGTTCCCTCTGTGGTTTTTTGGGGGGGTTCTGTCTTTGCAGGAACTGGGAGCCTGATGGCACAGCATGACTTTAAGAAAAATCATGGTGGTGATCTATATAAAAATGAATTTCAACTCTTTCATAAGCTGGAAGGGAAACTATGATAATTTTGCCATTCTTTAAAGGTAGAGAAAAAATCTGATACTTAAACAGGAATTCAGTTTAAAATAGATGCCTAAATCTAGATATGCCTGTGTCTTTTATAGTGAGAAAAATCTAGTCAATGAGTGAAAAGTAGATGTAATTTTCATAAAAGAGATGGCAAAGGACTGTTTTCTATTTCGATATCTTTGAATTTTACTGTGCAGTTCGCCTTTTTTTCTAAAGGAAATTTGTCTGGCAGATGGCTAGATACCATCATCTTCTGGACTTTTATTATATGTAAAGGAATATTACAAATAAACAGAGAAAACAGAATCTTGATTAAAATTGTTTCTTCGTTCATAATGTTTAGATTTAGGTGAATGAAATGGCTTTTTAAAATTTCTGTGCTAAACATAAATGCTGAAAAACTCACCTTCAATATTTAAATATTTTAAAACATTGCCAAAGCAAAACAATACCATGTTAATGTTTTACTTGAAATAATCCCTTCTCAGTTTATGAAGCTTTCTAAAGGTTAGTCTAAAATCTCCATATTTTTAAAGCTAAACATTTCCAAAGCATTATTTTAAGTAGATATGAATGAAATACTTAAATGAAAAGTTACATCACCCCTTAATCATGTTATGGTATTCCTCATTTTAAGAAGAATACTTTCTCTTAAAAATCATGAAAATTTTAAAGAAGTTTAGTAGTAGACTTCAAATGGTACCTTCAGTGTAAACTTGTAATAGAAAGGTCATACTTTGGGGGTTTTGTTTTAAATTGTTCCACAGCTGGAGGCTTTGTGCTTGCCATGATAAGAAAGGGTGCTTGGACAAGTTGATTTTTAAACCAAGGTGTCTGAGTCAGACACCATTAGCTGACTGCTCATAACTTGTAGTATTTGTAGTTCCTTTTCTCTCATTTCCTCCAAATCTAGTGAAGAAATCCATTCTCGTATAAGAGATCTGTGTATATGAAGTTGATAAGAAAAGTTGTTTTATAAGTGGCACCAAAAATCCTCAGTTTACCTCCGAGATCCTTTACACAGCTGCATGTTCTGTGAATGCTTCCCAAGCACGAGTTTGCTGACAGATGAAATTTCCCTGTCTAAAGTTTAGACTACTGTGTTCAAACTATTTCTGAACCAGAGGAAGCAGGAGTAAAAATCCCCTTGACCTCATTTGAATTCAGAGGGTTTGTTTAATTTGCTTTAGTTCTTTGAAGATGGGTTGGTCACTGCCTGGACATCAGGCCACATGTGTGCAGGATCCATTGTCCGTATATATGTGGTCTGTATCACCCTAATTGACCAAAGGAGGTTAATGTGGCAGGAAACTGCTCCTAAATGAGTATCATTCCATCAAAATAATTAAATAAATACTGAATTTCTAGCTGTAGTTTTCAGATCTGGGTCTGGTGGACATTTGGCTTCGCTGCCCTTTCCCAGGGGAGCTCAAGCTCAAAGCTCACTGAATGGGAGGGCACCTGGCAGGGCAGTTATTTGGGATGGTGATTTCCACATGGGGAGTTTTGGCTAAAATAGCAAGGTATTTGAGAGCTGTGCTCGTTTTCTGATAAACTGGTAAAACTCATCAGACAGCTAGCACAGCTCAGCAATATGTGAGGCAAAGTGTGTGAAGGTAAATCAACATAAACGTGATGAGATGAAAATGAAGTCAGTCCCAGCGCTGCATTTGGCTGAAGCTGGACCCAGAGCTGCCAAAGGCTGAGTATAATAAGCAACAGCAGCAGTAGAAGCAGCACCTTGGTTTATTACCCATAATTGTCTTCAGTTTAAAACCATTATCCTTTATTCTATCACTACAAGTCCTGATGAAAAATCTGTCCCCATCTTTCTTAAAACCCTCTTTTAATACTGAAAGGTTGCTTTGAGGACTTTGGAGTGCATTTTCCTCTCCAGGTTGAGCAATCCATGATGGTTTGTTTTCTGAAAATAGCTTGTTTCTGAGCATGCTTCTAAACACACATACAGGTGTCATTGCTGGTGAAAGCATTAAATAAACTATTAATATGTACAGAGATTTTTTGGGAAAAAAATTGTTTAGGTGATGTCACCCTGATTTTTTCAGCCTTCTTTGTCTCTCACAGTTTCATAGTTTTTAGGTTGTTTCCCACACACGGGTGGTATAAATAGAAGCAATGTTTTCTTTAGCCTAAGTAGTTTACATTCTTTGTATGAGAGATATGGACAGCTGATGGACAGTTGTCCTGACCAATGGGATGGGGAGAGGTGTCAACCTTCCCCCCAATCCCTGGCCTTTGTAGAAATACTATAAAAGTAGAGTCAAATCTTTTAATAAACAGTTCATGCCTTCTCACCAAAGCGAGTGTGTGTGTGTGTGTGTGTGTAACAACAACAAGGTGATACTGTGTGTGGGTGAGCGAGATGTGTATCGTTTCTGTTATTAGTGCTGAGCAGTTGACTGCTATGGAACCTGTGACACGCTCACTGTGAGCTAAGATTTCTGGAGCATGATAAAAGCTCTTGTGGTCCCACTCATGTTTTTGAACATTATTCCTGTCACTGGTTAAAGTTCTGTGGGTTCAACCTCACAGACCACATTGCTTTGTTGGGAGATGTTCACTGCTGTTCCTGGTGCTTTTTTTTTTTTTAAACTGAGGGTGTCTTGACTGTTCCTCCAGCTTTGTTCTTTGGCAGAGATTCTAGATTTCCTTTGTAAAGTACAGCATCACTCACAAAACTTACATCTGGAACTTGAGAATCTGTAATAAAATCTGTGCAACTCTGGAGGTGAAAAGAATCAATGTCTGTGGCAAAATAAACATTTTAAAGTCAATGGACTAGGTTAACTTGACATAAAAGACTCTTCCAGGGGCTCACCAAAGACTGAGTGCTCTGAACAGAAAATGTGAAGGTTGCAGGTCTAATAAAATGATACAGGTTTTACTGGGAAAACAGTGACTTGGAAAAGAATTTGTTTATTACAGTAAATCATCTTGAGGTGAACTTTTGCTGCAGTGCTCTGGGAAAAGGGAAAATGTTACCTTTGTGTATAAAAAGAGAAGACAAGTAAGTAGATGGTAAATTAATAATTGATTATGAATGTAAAGTCTAATTGTGTCTTGAAGTGACGGTCCATGGTGAAATGTGTATTCTTGCACACTGAGCATTCATGCATCCTATGATTCTACCCAAAAAATGTTTGAACCACTTCCTTTGTGAAAAAACTTATATTTTTCCTTATATTGTACGTAAAGCTCTGTATCCCTGCATTTTCCCTTGAGTAGTCACTGAGATGGACTCTTCTCATGTGAATAATTTCCCAGATGTACAGATTATCCTGAGGGTATTTGCCCCCTGGTTTAGTTTTTGAGTAGGATCTCAGCATCTTCTTGGAAGTGACCTTCTAGTTGTGTGCCACGTCACAGTCATATTCCTTTAAAAAAGGAGCACTGGAAATTTGGGAATTTTTCTTTTTTTCTTGTAGGTGAAAGTGAATTGATGCTCCAGATTTATCATGTGCAGGAGGCTGTGAGATCCCGCTGAGTGTTTTGGGGTGCTACACACACCCAGCTCCACTCCTTTGGGTCATCCTGCAAGGCTCTGGGACCAGCAAAAACCATCCGTGCTGGGTCAGGACAGAGCCCATGCTGGGAAATGATCCAGGGGTGATTCCGGACCAGCTTTTCTGGTTTCTTTGGGACATTCCGGGAGCAGAGACATTTGCTGGTTTTGTCTCTTAATGCTCCGTGTGAGCAGATTCAGAATGAAAATCAGGTTTGGACCAGGTGAGCACCTGGTTCCTTCTCTCGAGGCTCCCTGGTAAAGATGCTTTGAACAGAAGTGCTGACCTCATCCCAGTCTTGTTTTTACTGTTTATATTTTGGGATGGGCAATCGTCTCAATCTGTTCCCAAGGACATTCAGACAGCTGGAGTGATAACTGGGCCTGACTGTAGAATTGAGGGTTGTTTGGTCTTGTTTGTTATATCTGGCACAAAATTCCATGTTTTTAATTTGCATATGTTTTCTTCTGATCTTCCTGCCATATGAAGGCAATAATTATTTACACAAATGAGGAGCTGAATATGAACATATATATTTTGACAATAATTTCTCTGATTATTAGTATTCCACTGAGAGAGAGGTAGGAGAGGTACAGTATGGCATTATTTTGGATAAAGAGAGTTTTGAAATCCTTGTGTAGTTCAGCTGTGATAAAGGGAGGATATTTAACTCAATCTTTAAGTATTACTGTACTTAAGCTTTTCCAGATTTCCTAATGAAAGGCTACTGATTAATGGTCTTTTATGCTCCCTATGGTAATTGGTGTATTCATAAAGTACTCTATAACCATTGTTATTATTTTAAATTTCCTATTTCTTTAGGTAGCTAGCAGCTTTGCTGCACTGTGATTGCCATGGGAGTCCAAATTATTTAAATGGGCAAGTGAAAAAAGAGGCAAGTTGAAGTTAATTGTTCTGCCTCTTCATTTGCAGTTTATGGTTTTCAGATCTGGAGTTAGGAATTAAGAAGCTATATGCCCAACACGCATAGTATAATCACATTTAAGCAGAAGATTTATGTAGCCAGCTATCTCTTAGCACTGTTCCATCTTCAAATACTACATTTTATCCAGTGGAACATTTCTTTCCTGGTTTAACTTTTTATTGTCTGAAATGCTGTCACTTAGATAAGTCTAAGTTGTTGAATATTGCAGCCTTCGGCACTATGGTTTGGCTTTTATCTCCTCTTCGATTATTTTAAATAAATAATTAAGTTCTAAATGCAAATTTTTAAATTTAATTGACCCTTCTCAAGATTAATGGAAAAAATTATCTTCTGCTCTGCATGGTTCAGATATTACAGGCATCGTTTTTCTTGCTGCAGTCAGTTTTAGGCCAGGAGGGGAGAGCATTACTTGTGGGTCACTTGAGCTACTGAATTCTACGGTTGTATTTTATAGTAGTGAATGAAATACAGATTGTACTTCTAAATCTGTGAAGTAATTACAAGTAAATACAAGGTATATGATAATTTGCATTAATTACAATATTATTTCCAGCCAATGATACATATGTATTCACCTCACAAGAGATTTGATTCTTGAGGTCCCTCTTTGCCTGTAAATTAGTATATAGTGGGGCATCACTTCCAGTTTGGTATTAACTGCAGGACTTGTATTTAGGGTGGAATTACGTGCACCTGAAACATGATGTTGTGTATTACAAGTGAGATTGCACAACGAAAGTAACAGGCAGAGCTTTAAAAGGAAACTTGCCTTATGCATTTTTTTTTCCTCTTGAATGTGGGAACAAGAGTATCAAACTTCAAGTTTTCCTGAAATTTATAATCATTGAGTGTTCAGGGACTCTTTATGCACATAAGCATTCTGCATAAACGGCAGTAACATGGTCTAGCACAGTGTCCCTGTCTCCTTTATATAAGAAAGGAAGATGAACAGGAAGCACAATATTGAATAAAGTCTCCTATTGCCTCCTGTCAGCTTTGTTTTGCAAGCAGCTTGCGAACTCATCTGTGGATGATAGTTATTTAAATAGGTAGTTAGCCATGAGGAAGAGTTTTTGGGTTCCTGTTATGTTGTTTCTTCCTAAGGATAATTAAATAAGGACTATCTCTATATTTTATACTTCCCAGCTAAGCAGCAGTGTTTTATTTACTTAATGAAAGATGAAATCTACTTACGTTGACCAGATTGCTGCTTTTCTTTTAATACCATGCCTGCTCTTAACCTTGTTTTATTTGGAGAGTATCACATAATTAATTTCACTTTATAGATTTATACTCTTAGAAGAGGACATGGCAAGATCTGAAGTGCATCACTGGTGGATGTATGCCTGGGACCTGCCCACTGTCCTCCCAGGAACAAAGGCAGGAGTTTGCAGCACCCCCAGTTATGCTCCCTACTCAGTTTTTCACCTATTAATTTTCTCTGCCAGTTGCCATTTCTGTGAAGCTGTCAGTGCTGCTGGATTTTAAATGGCGCTGCTTTGGGAAAGGGGGAATTGCAGGCACTGGCTGGAGAGCAGTCATGATGTCATTTGCAGGAAGTTTTTTTCCTCCCTGCAAATCCTTTCTACTGAGCATTTTGTTGTCAGGGAAGGGGAGGATTTCCAGTAAAGTTGCAACTCTTTTTATGAGAAGAGGTGAAATGAGCTGTCCAGTGCCTTTAGTAGCTCGGCTCTGTGACTTTAATAGGACTTTAGGTGACTGTCACTGAGATGTTGGCTATGCCATCAGAAGGTTTGACACTTCTTTCCCTGTAAGCCATCCTGACAGATGACGTGAGATGATACCATGAAGACACATCATCAGCATTGCCAATGAGCTGACCTTCTCCTCTTCATCCATTTAATTTGTATTTGAATAATTTTCATCCCTGTAACAATGCTCAGTTGTCTGAGGAGCTGTCACAATGGCTTGGGCTGGTTTCGTGACAGAACCCGGTAGTTTCAAAACACAATTGTTTCATTATTCATGAAAACTGTTGTTGCTTTATTCCTCCTCCTGCTCAGACAAGTTTGGCCAGAGAGAAACAAAACCTGTTTTGCATTTGCAGGATTGGATATTTAGTTTTTTTTTAATAATGCAGTGTTTTTATACAAATATCTCATTATTTATTGAAAACTCATCTAGTAGGAAATTTGGATAGCTCCCCATGAGGCAAAAAAGTTAAAATGGAATTCTAGTCCCTTTTCGTGAAATGAATTTATTTCTAAACTTTTGAGTTTTAAGATCGTCTCTGTTTTCCCTGATACATAATTACTGTGAAGGGCAAGGAACAGGTGCCCTTGCACAATGTGAGCCGTCATTATCCTGGCTCTTTGCAATAAATTGAATGCCTGTTTCAGATTGAATTGTCTATTTTTACCTTTTTCTATATAGATTCCGTAGATTCTTGTATATCACAACAAGTAAGGACAAATCTGGGGAGAAGTGCAGAGAACTCTTGACAGGGAACAGGTTGCAAAGTAACTGCAGAAGACAGCAGAGAATGACTTCTAAGGCTAAAATATATTTCAGTCTCATTATTCTGATAGTCAGCCCAGTGACAAAGTTGGTGATGTTCAAAAGGTTTCCTTTCACTGCCCTCTCTTTCTTCAGGGTGAAGTCCATGTGATCTCTAGAGATTACTTAGAAGTTGAAAAAGACCCTTTTTTCAATTGGTGAATGTAAGTCATTGTCCAGCTTATCCATTTTCTCCTTCCATCAACTGACTCTGGGAATTGTTTGTCCACTCATTAACACTTCCCTGGTGAAATGCATCTCTTGAGATGGGAGAAATCTTCATATTTAAAAAGAAAGTGAAGAAGCTGGGTTTGAGTAGGGGTACGTTTTTCAGGATGAATGACTGATTTAGGTTATGGTATTTATTTTTTGTTTTGATTCTTGTGCAAAGCCTTTCCATGTACTACATGTTCCATAGGCTGAGGAAAAAAATACTGTAGCAATGTTACAGATAAAAAATGCAGAGACAAAACTTGAAATGAATATTTTTAGCACAAGAGGAAGCAGAATATGGATGATAAAAGGCAGATATGTTTAAGAAAAAGAGCAAGGATTTAATTTTGTTCTGTTTTACTTTGAGAGGAACTATAGTCTTGAAACATTTTATTTTATCTCTGTTTATTGCTTTCATAGATGCTACCTAGAGCTGCATTCATAGTACTGTTTTGTGGGATATTTTTCTCTCTGTACTTCCCTTATACTTGGACTCTTCATTTTCTAGCTGGCAAGTGTGTTGTTGGGGGTGTTTTTGTAGCTTCGCATGTGACATGAGGTGCCACTGTACTAAATACAGTATAAACATTATAAATAAAAACATGGTTATAAGATTTTGAAAACTTAGTAGAGTTTCTGAGTGCTGAGAGCCCTGTTTACTAAAGTTTTCCATAACTTAGATATTAATAAAAGTTGTTTCAAGCAGAGGTGCATAATGAACAGTTAAGAGCAATCTAGGCTGTATTCCTAAAGCTGATGTGGATTTATTGGAGGCTGTTGGGTTACAAAGTGCTTACATGCATATTTAGTTTCCAGACAAAAAATTACCATATTGCCAGCAACGATCCTTCAACAGAGGAATGCAATCTGAATTCTGGAGTTTCATATTAAATATTTTTAGGCAGGAATATTTTTCTCAAATATCAATCACTTAGAAAAGTGCAACATTAATTAGATGGGATCTATTTTCCTTGTTCCTTTAGAGATGGATTCTAAATACTTCTGACTGTCTAGAAGCAAAGACAATTTGTTAAAATATGGCTATAGGAAACTAACTATATTTTTGTGAGAATATAAGCTTTGTTTTGTATATCATAGAAATGAAGTACTGGATTTGCATCTGCTCATGTACCATAGAGGGGTGATCTCAGAAACAAAGACTATGAAATTCAAAATATTCCAGTTGTGTCTTCCATGTGCATTGCCTGTGCAAAATCTAGGAAACCCATCCTGCCCTTGCAGAATCAAATGATACTTCAATGCCAGTAAGAATTGATGTTGTTAGTCATAGTTTCAGGCCTGGTAATTTTTTTTCAGAATCCACTCTTCAGATTGTATCTGGGTGTTTTTAATTATGGTCTTTATTTCTGGCTTGATTCTGGCAGTTACTGTGATCCACTTTTATAATTCATGTTGAATATGCCCAGCACTTGATGGACTCTGCATGCAAATGAAGAACTTCTAATGATCCCTTGCTGCATTAAAAATAGCCAAAACAACCCCCACCCCCCCCTTAGAGAGAAACAGATTAATTCCACAGCCTTTGGGATGTGAGGAACAACAAAGATGCAGGCTGTAGAAGTGGGAGCTTATAGAAACCTTTGCCTGAGCGCTGTATTTGAACTTTTTTTTGTCATAAAATCATAGAATGCTTTGGGTTGGAAGGGACTTTAAAGGCCATTTAGTTCTACCCCCCTGCCATGGACATGGGCGCCTTTCACTAGAATGGTGAAGGGGGAGCTTCAGAAGCTTCTCCACAGATGTCACGTTTTGCTCAGTGTTGATAAGGCCAATTTGAATTCATCTTCCCACTGCAAACTTCACAAGCTCTAGGTTATGCCTTGTATTTGCCATCTATTTTCACTCAGTTTCTTCTGGGGTTAAGATTCTTTTAAATTAATGAGAATTACAGAAAATATTTTCTGGTCTGGAGGGATTTCAAAGCTCTTTCTTGTTGACATTTATTACTGGTGTTTTCCTTTTGGCAACATTCATAGAATATGTTTCTCTCTTTCTATGGAAAAATAGATAAAAAGGATAATAGTAATCCCGTGTTTTTGTGAAATGTCCTTCCCAGACTGCTTCTTAGTTTGTAGTTGCATTTCATCCTGAATGGTTTTCAAAGCTGTTGTTGGTCTCCTTAAGTGCAAAGTCATCTCAAGAGCAATATATTTTAATTCTTCCCTAATTATTTTTCTATTTCAGACAATTCAGGAAATTAAAGCTGTTTTGGCAGCATAGTATATTAGATCTTCCTTAACCACATTTCATGTGATGTGAGCTGGTCTAAATTCCCTTTTATATTAGATTAGTGATTCTAATTTAACATATCAGTATTTAGTATGCATTATAGTGTACTGTATTTAATTTGATTACCTTTTATGCCTTACCGTACATTTAATAAAGCAATTATTTAACCATTTGCTACCAATGAGTTTTACTGTGATATTGAAATTAATATGGTCTGTAATTCATGAAGATGGACAAAGCAGGAGAGAAGTGTCTTCTAAAAAAAAATTAAAGGGCCACATTAAGGCCCTACTTCTGTGGTTATTTTGTTTTTCTTTCCTGAGTTTTGCAAGGAAAAGTGAGGAAGTTTCCTTGTGAAACCAATGGACTCTCCAAGCGTGTTACAGTTCACTTCAGGAGACACTTCCATGTATAATATTCCGCTTCCCTTTTTTATGGTTTGGTATTAATAAACAACTTTAATTAGTATATTCCTCAGCTTTTGGCCCAGTCTTGTTGCTTTTTTCAGCAAGTCTTGAGCACACCAGGAGCTTTCGCCTACCGAGAGTGGAGGCAGGTGAACCTCCACAGAACCACAATGAGGTCATCTGCTTGCAACTGCAAAATGAATGTCTCGTGCACCACTCACAAAGTCATTAAGATGTTGATTGATGATTTGTATAACATTTTACCATCAACAGGCTTAGACTTCTGTTTTCAGTAGCATAAACCATATGGTTTAGATATCATTAATTACAGACTGGGTGCCACTGAAACCAATATATTGATATTGTAGTGCCTCTGTTCACAGTGCTCTGCAGTTTCTGCAGAAATAATATCAGCAAGAATGATGTTGGCTTTTTTTTTTCTTTCTTTTCCTTCGCTACAGCATGGCTATCCAAGTGGACAAGTTCAATTTTGAGAGCTTCCCAGAATCCCCAACTGATGGGGTGCAGTTGGCAAATGCAAAGCAGCTGGAAGAAGAAAGGCAACAAGCAAGAGGTCTGGAGATTAACAGCAAGCTGGATATTTGCTGGAAAATTATATCCTTTCATAAATACTTGCTTTAAAAGTATATAAATAGATGCCCTCTGATACATTTTATTTTATAATTCAACTCACTTCATGGCAGTGTTACTGAAAAGAGAAATAATTAGAACTATGAAGCTTATCATAATTATAGACTGTTTAAGGTTAATTGTGCTGTATATTATTTAGTGGATGCTTGGGTCATGCTGTAATGGCTTTTCTGAGTCACTGGGCATATCATAAATCCTGTGTGTTTTTCCCAGCTTTTAGGGAACTGAGAAAGTGTACTTTGGATTGATGAGCAGTAGATTTGTGGGGTCAAATTTTTGTATTCTCCCCCATACCAAGTAAGTGAATCATGAAAAAATTAATGAAGCTGGATTTAGAGAGTTTGCATATATTTAATTAAATTTGGGTATATCAGAGCATATTAGAATAATTTATTTCCAAGTCCTCTTTATAGATTTGGTAATGTATCTAATCTTGGGTAGCTTTTTAAGGCTTAGACAGGACTTGTGTGATGACTTAGTCATTCTAAACATAAAATCCCCACAATAATTCTAAATGCAGTAAAATATTGCCTTATGATTATTAATAAGAAATTGCATTCAGTTTAGAGTTAAAAAAAACCCAATGGTGTTGCTATAAATTTCGTGATTTCTATTAAAAAAATCTTGTGCTGGGCTTGTCAAAAATACACTTTCTCATGATTTTCCTCAGGAAACATTCTGTACAGCAAACAGTCCCCCAAGCCATGTGATGGTACTCAGCACTTCCCAGGAGATTTATATTTTTCACTCAGATCATCCTCAAATTCACATGATAGGGAGTGGCAGAAGATGAGAGAAGAATGGTAATCAAATCATGCTTTATCTGTTTGTACTTTTAATTGTACTTTTATCCAGTGGTCTGAAATGATGTTTCATTACTAATTATTGTGAGGAAGAATATTCTTTACTGTGAGGATGGCTGAGCACTGACACAGGTTGCCCAGAGAGGCTGTGGAGTCTCCTTCCCTGGAGAGATTCAAAAGCTGTCCTGGACACAATCCTGTTCTCTGGGGACCCTGCTTGAACAGGGAGTGGACAAGATGACCTCCAGTGGTCCCTTCCAACCTTAACCATCCTCTGATGATTAAATCAGATCAGGATTTGTCAAAGGCAAGGCTTGAGTCATAAATGAGATTCCTAATGCCTGGTTCAGTCCAGATTCCCCAAGCAACATTTCAGAGAGAGCTCCTTTTATGCAAAAATGTCAATATTTAACCAGAACTCACTTAGAAAATGTCTGTGTTATGGGAAGATATAAATATTCTATAATAGCACAGATGAATTCTTAGACTGGAATTGAGTGCATAGTTGTAATCATTTTGTTAAGGTGTAAAAATTCATCCTCACTCATTCCAGTTGCTGGGCAACACTGTTTACATCCATTCTGTGTTCTGGATTTAGCCCCAGTTTTGATCCCAGAACCATTGTGGCTGACATGAAAGTCAGTACCTCAGAAACCAGTAGAACAGTGTGTGGGTTCTGTGTGTTAAATTTAGTGCAACCATTAGTTTCTGTGTTTTTAATATTTGTTATGATTGTTGTCTGTTCCAGGAACTAAAACTCATCTAATTAATGAAAGTCAACAAGTTTCACATGTGCTTAAAAATCCTTGAAGAAATGTGTACATTCTTTCCAGGTGTCATGTCCCAACTAGAGTTAGTCTTTCTTATAGCACTGTAGAATCATTAATGTTGGAAAAGACCTCAAAATACCTCCAAAATCATCAAGTCCAAACTTTGACCAAATACACCAACTAAACCATAGCACTGAGTGCCACACTGAGTTCTTTCTTGAACACCTCCAGGGATGGTGACTCCACCACCTCCTTGGGCAGTCCCTTCCAGTGCTTGATAACCCTTTCCATAAGGAAATTATTCCTGATGTCTAACCTGAACCTCTCTGGCTTCATCCTTTTATTTCTTGCAGCAATATTTAGATGTGAACCAGTCACTGAAAAAAAATACTCTCTCCATTCTGCTAAGTTTAAGAAACTTGGTTTCTGAGGTATTTTTCTCCCATCAGAGTAATTGGACACAGGTCAGGAGAGTTCATACTGATGGACAGACAGGCAGAGAAACGGATGGATAGTTCAGCTGCATTAGCCTTGTTTTCCTTTCAGGAGTCAGCCTCAGTGCAGCCAAGAGAGGGAAAGTATTTGCAAAATTACAGAGGGGTAAAATGACTGATATTTCCTACTAGAGGAGGCATTTTTGCAAGTCTCTTGAGTGGTAATGCCAAGTGATCCCTTTGTTATCCATCATCTCTGAACTACTTAGAACTCTCCAGGTGACTTTTCTTTCCTGACTGTGTGCATGACATGGGAAAGTGGTGGGCTGAGGTGAGTTAACATCACAGAATCTGCCCTGAGGTGTGATCCAAGGCCCACGTCAGATGCTCACACCAGGACTTGCAAAAGCATGTGGAGGAGAAATTAGAGTGCACACAGGGAATTATGAGGAAAGGAGGGATGAGACAATTGAAAGCTTCTAGACCAAGGACAGAGTCATCCCACAGAGTGAGGTGCTGTGCTTTTGTTACAGACCACCCAAACAAGAAGCAAAGCTGGATGAACTTTTCTTTAAGGACTGGAAGAAGTCTAGTCTAGTCCAGTTATTTCTGAAATACTTTAAGGACAATTTTTGTGTACAGGTGTTGGATGGTTTGATTTGGTGTGTGCTGTGTAGGATCTGCTCCCTGAACAAATGATCCAGCTGGAGGGTTTGAAGTTTGGTATCAGCCTTGGATGGAGTTGTCCTGAGATGATGGAGCTCAAAATCCTGAGGGAAGCGAGGAGGGCACGTGGCAGGATAATGACTCTGGACTTGAGCAGAGGAGGCTTTGTGGGAGGCAGGATTGGAAAGGATGCTGGCCCTGGTCCCAGTGGAGTTACTGGGCCTCCAGGAGCAGTCTCCTCAAAGCCTTAGAGTTCCAGCAGTCAACAAAGTTCATCCGACCCTTCAAGCAAGGCGTGTCATGAGGAGACTGCTAAATTCCAGTTAGGTGCTAGGAAGATTCCTTTTCACAATGAGGCTGCTCAGATACTGGAACAGGTTGTCCAAAAGTGCTGTAAAATTGCTGTCT
Organism: Donacobius atricapilla; assembly: GCA_013397315.1. Lineage (NCBI taxonomy): Eukaryota > Metazoa > Chordata > Aves > Passeriformes > Mimidae > Donacobius > Donacobius atricapilla. Next base: position 132,488 of record WBMY01005574.1, on the reverse strand, counting down.
TTGAAGATGCTAAAAAATTCTGCACAATGCCTTGACCAGCCTGGTGCAATTTCAGTATTTTCCATACTTTGAGCACAGGGCTGGACGGTGACTCTGGAATTGCCTTTCAATATAAATTATTTTGTGATTTGTGCAGCTGGGCAGAGGGCTGGGTCAGAGAATGACTTCTGAAAACTAAACTCTTTCCTTCTTCCATCTTTTGCTATCCCCAGGTTTGAGCCAGAGAAATTTTCTAATGTACTGTGAAGAAATTGCTATTTCAGTGAAATGAGACTATAACATTTTGGGGTCATTTTCTTGAAAATATTCTAAACCTGGCCCTAACAGCCTTAAAAAAGTGAGACAGACTTCCAGTGCCACCTTAAATATCATGTTCCATTTTCTACTTTTCTAATAGTTAGACTTTCTTTTCTTACTTTGGCCTTAATGGCTGTGATGTATAGGAAGTCTGTCCTATTTGCAATGTTTCCTTACATTTTTTGAATTGTATTTTGTGCCCCTTCCTAAGTTTTTTGTTTCCCATATTTTAACCCAATTGCCAGAATTTCTTTCAGAGCACATTTGCTTTCAGTCATATTGCTGATTTTGTTCTTCACTACAGCTCTATTTTTCTCAATATGTGGGATCCATAGCTGGAGGCAATACTGCAGGTGAGATTTCTCACAGAATAAAATTGTACGTTCCAGGTTTCAGTGATATAATATTTTCTCTGAGAACTATTCTTTAATTCTATTGTCTGATTTTTTTTTTTTTGCATGTGGTCCAGCATAACTGACTGAATTATTATTCCCAACTTTCATTTATAGATTTGTTGATTTCTTCTAGGGTGGTATTTGGAACTTTTCATCATTTCATCCCAGTGATCTTCATAAGTTCCATTCATTTGTTAGGTTTGTGAACACTGACATCTTTTCCAAATACATTAAAATTATAAATGTTTTTGTATTTCAGTATCGAAGCAGCCAATCAGGATTTTGAAATTATTATCTATCAGACAGAACCTTGAGTCATCTCATTTGCTTGACAGCAAATCACTGATAATTCTTATTGAAATTCACTTTTCTGTGTCTATTCCACTTTTGATGACCTTATCTTGATCATAAATATGAATCATCAGTTATGAAATTATTACATCTTGTGGAACTTCTGTACACCAATAAAGGTTTCTTTAAATTTCTATGCTGCTGCTTATTGTTTGCGAAAATAACTATTATTTAGTACCCTAAATAACTACTTATAATTAGTTTTAATATTAAAATACCACAATAATAATCAAACAGAAAGCTTAAAATATGAATAAGGCAACTGCTGTAAGTAAAATGTGCAATTCATGCAGATTTAATTAGTATGATTCTTATTTATGAACATTTTCTATTTTTATGATTATGTGCATTCTCCCACCTGCATTTATTTGCAAAGGACATTTGTATTGAAAATAGTTTCTTTTTGGATGCAAGATGTGGAATGCTGTAGGGAGAAAAAACATGAGTAATTTCCAGATAGAAGCCATTTTTTAAAACTATTATATTTTTAAGCAGTAGGTTTTAGGTAACAGACTGTGTTCTAATTGTGAGTATCCAGCTACAGGAGGCAATCCAGAGAGTGTAAAAGACCAAAGTTTTCCCTGGGGAAATAACTGGTTCATTTGACTGTCATTTAGGTTTTTGGTATGAAACAGTTTATATCATATTCAATCTGTTGCTACAGAAATGTGAAATAAGGGTGTCAACTGTGAAAAATTAGGTTTTAGGTTTTGTTGTTCTTTTTTTTTTCAAACAGCATCTGGTGATTGTGTGTTTGTTAGCTCTGAGGCCCCCACTGGGGCTGATTTGGTTGTGCCGATGAAAATATCTTGAACTGAAATAAATATGTTAAATATGAACTGCAGTGCTGGAAGCTGGAGATCAGCCATTTGAATCCTGGTTGCTGCCTGTGTTGTTAATAACAAAGGTTTAACTTCAGGAAATGAGGCCTGGGTCAGCAGTGTGGCTCCTACAGAAGAGCAGGTTTGTGATGGCAGTGAGACCTCAGCAAAATGTGTGGAGATTTGGTTAAGCAAAGAGATTCTGCAAGGTCAGACTTAACCTTGGCAGTCTGTACTCGTGTTTATCTGGGCAGTCTTTTTCAATGAATTTTAAATCCTGGATCTTACACTTATGTCTTTTATCAGCTTTGACTTTGAGCTAAGAATAAAAGGGTATCTTGGCAACCTCTGTTCAACTCCTTAAGCTTTCACTGACTTCTAAAGGTTTTGTCTTAGGCAAACTCTGGAGTTCAGCTTTTCTCTCTTGTTCCTTTTCCTTGTTGCATATTTTGGTCTCTCCAAGGTAATGAGTTTGTTGCAATGTTCAGTTTTGTATTTGTCCTGTAATAAACAATTTTATGTAATTGTCTGATAATGTAGTCAGGAGACAAAGATCAGCGTTACGGAATTCCATGATCCCAATCTCTCTGTAGGTCCATGTGAACACATAATTCTTCCATGTGTTTATTCCTTTATGTTTTAACAAGTCCACTTAGGTTGCATCTCAACCTTGCCGTTCCCTCCTTTGCCACCAGACTCTCTTCTGCTGCTTCATTCAATGATCTCATTAGACAAATGCAATTTATTTCCGGAATACATGAGTCAAATAATCTCTGCATGGCCTAACCATTTAAATGCTACATTTTTCTTTCACATAGAAGTGTGAAAATTGAAATTTCTCATCAGTTCTACAATCCATGGCCATGTATTTAAGATAAACTAATACCATCAGTTTGTTTGGCAAATAAGCAAGTAAGACCCTGAACCTCCAGATTAATATACAAGAACACTTACTAAGCTGTTTCTTGTCTATAGAATTTATTTTGCCACAAGATGACAATAAGCAATATGCTAAAAATGAGCTTGGTGCTTGTGATGGAATAAGGAAATTTATTTACCTGAAAATTTGAGCTGTAAAAGCTTAAACTGCTTTTGGGATATTACATAATTTTCTCTGTTAATCAGTTTGTGGGTTTTTCTGGTGGGTGCATTTTTTGTGGTTTGTTGGTTTTGTGGTTTTTTTTTTTTGTTTGTTTGTTTGGTTTTTTTTGTTGTGTCTGGTTTGGTTTGGTTTTGTTGCCACCCCTTTTTGTTTGGTTGGTTTTTTTGTTTGAGTTTTTTCTTGTGTTTGGTTGTTGGTTGTTTTTTTTTTTTTAACATTTTCTAGCTTTTACAAAGAGTCATTCAGTTGGATTTCTAACTTTTTTTCTGAAATGTGTGACCAAAAAACCACCAATGCAATCACAGAATGATTCAGGCTTGAAGGGACCACCGTGGGGCCACCTGGTGCTACCTCCCTGCTCCAGCAGGGCCATCCCAGAGCACAGGCACAGGGTTGTGTCCAGAGAGTGCTGGAATATCTCCAGTGAAGGGAGATTGGCCGCTGCACGGAAATTATTCTTCACGTCCAGGTGGCACTTCTTGGGCATCGGTTCCTGCCCGTTCCTCTTGTGCCATTGCTGGGCACAGCGAGCAGAGCCTGGACCCTGCTCTGAGCCCTCCCTGCAGACACTGACAGGGATGAGGTTCCCTCTCACTCTCTTCTTAAGGCTGAACAGCCCCAGCTCTCTCAGCCTGTTCTTTCAAGAAAGATGCTCCAGACCTTTCATCACATTTTGTTGTCCTCCACTGGCCCTGCTCCAGGAGCTCCAGGTCTCTCCTGTCCTGAGGAGCCCTGAATGGACACAGCACCCCAGATTTGCCTCATTGCCTCCTGTGATTTTATGTTCCAGGGAGAATATTCTGCATCTGAATACATGGATCTGCTTTGGTAGCATTTACCAACAATAAAGAATGGAGAATCACCTGTTTTATTGTAATTTTATGGTGTTATTTGAGACATTAAGTTTTCCATGAAGCTCTAAACAGTGAAAATTTGTAATATTCCAGGCACCACTGTGAGTCTGTTGTAAGTAAATTACAGTAAAGTTAGTTTAATGTTACAGTTAATGCCAGCCACTCTATTTTAGAGCATCTTTTAAATACTGCCTTTTTATTAGTGTTTTCTCTCACTTATAGTCCTTAGATTAAAGATATGATAATGGAATTATTTATCTGCTGTTTCTGTGAAGTAAATTCAAATTATTCTCTACCCTCTAGTGTGTTTTATGGAAATTACTGAGTTTGCTGGTGTTGTGAGTATTACTTTTCAGCAGCAATACTCTTGTCAGGTGATATTCTGCTGCCTTCAGTTTTCCAAATAGAAGCTTTTCTTTAATGGTGTTTCTAGCTTTCAGATTCTTTGGGATCTGTGAATTCTTTATTTGTGGTCTCTTTAGGAGGAAAAAAAATGTGCTATTTATGACATTTTTCAGAGCATAATGAGAATATTTTAAAAAATAATGGCAAGAATCCTGTACTTGGTATTGATTTTCCTCTTCTGTCATCTCTGAGCTCTTGAGTCTCAATCACTGTTAGATTTGCTTTTGTTCCGAGCTTTCAAAACTATTCTTTAAATTTCCTGAAGACCCTGCAAGATTATGTCTTGTGGTAGAAATTAGTTATCTGCAGTGCTTGTTAATTTTCTTTTAACTGACACAGGTGAATATATATTTCAGCAGTCAGATGATGTGTGTCCCTTTCCGGAGTTTACAGAAAAGGGACTGATCACATTTAGAAGCTGTTGATAAAAGCTCAAGTATTCTTTTATTGATGTATTTTTGAGGACCAGGGTTCCAGTGCTTTTGGAGTAGTCGGTTGAAATCTTGATGAATCTCACTAGGAGCTTCTTCCTTAATTATGGTAGGACATGTGCCTGGATACAAGATGGTGCTGACATCAGCATGTGCTTCCAAGCCCTTTCGGTGCCTTTCTGCAGTCAGGGAATTAGAAAAAAGAAATCCAGTGCTCTTCCTGTTACAAATAAATGTCATCTTGATTGACGCTTCACATGAAATTATTATTAATTTGTTTAAATGAATAATACTGTCTTTGCATGACTTTGGATATCGCCTATGCTTCTATTATAGCACTTGTGTAACCAGCTTTAAAGACCTTCTAAAAGAGATTCTTCTGTCTACAACAGTTTATTTCAGTACTCTGCTGCCCTTAGAGTAAGAACTATTTCCTAATTTTTTCTCTTTTCAATCTGGGCCTGTTTCTGAGCTCATGCAGGGTAGAAAGGGAAGCTTGCAGGTTCTGTGCCTGTGGTTCTGGTCTGATGTTTGCCCTCGGTAATGACGCTGTCACTGTCCAACATCCCTTTACCCCATGGAAATGGCACCAAGTCAGCAGTCAGGGCTCTCCTAGCAGACATTTCTTCTGTTGTCTGTTGCCCTGTTAAATTCTGTTCTGTTTTCTCTTGCCCTATCAAATTTGTACCTCTTTGTTTTCAGGTTGTTCCTAATTCATCATTCTGTATTCTTCATCCTGCACCACATACTTAAAGGTTTTGCATTTTTGCGGCTCCCAGGCTTTCTTACCCTCATGTTTTATTATGGTTCAAGTATATTTTACCTCTGCTTTAACACTCCTCAGTGGAATTAAATTTTTATTTTTGGAAGATATCAAGTGCTGTACTTTTACTGTTGGTCAAGTTATGGGTTAATAAACCATATGTAGCATTAACCTTTAATGAATCTGTAGACTGCAGTTTTGATTTGCAATAATAAAAGTTCTGCATATCACATGCCCTTTTCCTCTCTGAAACAAAATTTTCCTTAACTCCAATTTACCCTTCCTTGAAGCGTGAAGGGGAAGCAAGTGTGGAAGGGGTTCTTAATCAGCTGGTCCTGGAGCATCTACAATTGGCTCCTCTCCAGTGGGGTGAGTGGTGTCAAAATCGATTGATATTCTTTTTTAGAGAATCTACAGGCTTGTAATTTTCAGCAGCATGAGAATGATAATGTTTTCATTTACTGACAATCAGTGATAGCAGAGAATTTGATAGGAATTTTATTTTCCTCCAGCTGTTTTACTTAGCTGAAGATAAATGTAGAATTGATATCTGTTTTAAGTACCACTGTTCGATGATAGTAAATATGAAACCTGACTGTGCACTTTTTCCTGTAATTTTTAGTCCTAGTTGACTTACATGAGAGTTGGCTGCTACTTAAATTTCCTCTTTTTCTTGCAGTGTGTGTTTTTAAAATAATTTCTCTGATCTTTTTTTATATGAATGGTAATGTCCTTGTGATACATATCTTATTATGGTCCAGACAATTGCATAAATAACTTTTGAGGTGCATAAAGTGTTTTTACTCTGGGTAGCAGGGAAGAATTTCTTGTCTTAATTTTCCATTTAGAGTGATGTTCACACAACGAAAAATTGAATTAATTTAATTTTGAAGAATTGTAATAATGTGACTTCTGTCTGAGGTTCTCAACAAGGCTTGTTCAGAGGCTTTGGAACATGGGATGTTTCATCCCCAACACTTCTATGTGAGTTTCAGATAAAGTACCAGAGTCATCAGCAAATTGTTACCTAAGTTTTGCTTTTAAAACAAATTTAATTCTATGCTCTATATTTTAATACCTTGATGACCTAATAAGCAGCAACTTTAAGGAGCAATGATCCATCACTATTGCCTGTGTTAATATTAAGACTGAAATGACCCCCAACTCCATTTTCTGTGTACTCTTTTTAAGTGTTTGGTTCTTTTCAAGCCTGTTGACCACCCTCAACTCAAATGTTAAAACCTGTGAGCACTTTGTTTATAGATGAGAAGATTAAAAATGGTTTAAAGTAAGTTGTTGTAAGTATGTCCAACTTTAGCCATAATCAGGTACCTCTGAAATCAAGCTTACCTGGCCTCAGTTCTCCAGGGGATTCAAAGATTTGGCGGCTTTTTTTTTTTTTTTTTTTTTTTTTGTATGATTGACAGGATTTGGCCATGATTGCCCTGGGCCTCCCCAGTAAAACGAGTGGTTTGTGTCAGGTGTGTGTTGTGAGCTCTGGGTGGTCACTTCTTAGCTCTGCAGAGCGGCTTTGACCATCAGCAGGTTTGTAACCTGGGCTCCATGGTGGAAAATCTTCCTTTGGCACTTCTGCATTGGACATCACCTTAAGGGTGAAAAACATGTTTGTCTTCTTTCCCTGTACCCTTGGTTTGCTCCTGTTAAGTCTCTTTATGCCAAATCACACTGTTTTCTTAGTAAAGGAGGCTTTTTGAATCACAGAATTGAGCCTGGCATTCCTGCCTGAATAGTGATCTTTGATGCACTGGTTGAAAAACATGAACATAGCACTGATTTACAATAAAATCTCCTGTGGAGTTAGTTATTTCTCAGGGTGCTGATTAATTCAGTTAAAGAGTCCCAGTTACTTGAATTTTCAGCCAAATGTCTGTGATATTCTCTGCTTCATAGCTGCAAAATCTTTTGAAGCACAGTCTGTTGACTGATGGTGTTGTACATTTTAATTTTCTACACTGAGCAAAGCAGGGAAAGGGAGATCCTATGGGATATTGAATGCTTGATTTGCCACCACTTATATATGATATTTCCTAGTGGAAAGTTCAGTTTTACAGAAGTTTACATAACTTTGTTTTTGTTTAATTTTTCTCAGTCCTAAATTGCTAATGAAGATTATTTATTTTGTGTAACACATTAAGTATGGCCATGTGGAAGCTGTAGTTTACTGCAGAGATTATAGAAGAGGACATTTTGGTTAAATGTCTGATTTTACTCGAAAACAAAAGCAAAAACTAAAAATTGAAGACAATGGAGACATTTTATCTTCTTTTAGTTAACTGCACTTTTGAATATTCAGCAGTTAAATCTTTGGTAGTGTTGTAGCCAGGTAACCCCACCCGCAGCTCCTGCAGTCCCTCCAGACTCTGAACCGTGACAATACAGGATGATTTCTTCTTTAATAATGTGTGGGATGGGGGAAGAATTAAGAGATGGTTATTATTATTTGGTAGGTGGGAGTAATAAGGAGCTGTTGAAATGTTTGGACAGCCAGGGGATGTGTGTGCCTTGTACATGCACTTAGACAATGTGACACACTGTCTTTTGGACTTAAATTCTCTTTCAGTGCCAGAATAGATTTCCTATTCAATTCTTACAGGCATGGAAACATGTTAAGAGTTTAAAATACTGTAATACTGTAGTATCAGCTACATTTTTTTTTCTTTTAACCACTACACTGTATTTACAACCTGGCTTTGCTTTGAGTTTTGTTTTTCTATGTGTCAACAATAACTTGTGTTTTAATATGAACTCTTTACTATTGGCCATCATTGTGACATGGCCTTTGCATAAACTGGCTAAAAATCTGGCTTCGTTTTATGCAATAAAATTGATTTTATGATTATGCAAGGATTTTGCCATATTGATGGTCACGTTGACGGGTTTACTTTATTATAAGTGCTCACAGTGAAACATGAATGAATATTTAACATGGTTTTGATTAAAAAAATGACTGGCTCTTATTCAAATTTGTAGAAGCTGTACTCCAACATTCCTTTTAGAATTGGCATATTTAATTCATATAAGAGTTAATATTACATCTCTAGAATTATGAAAGCATATTGAAATAATTTTTCATGTGAATTTGACAATCCTGTTCTTTTTTCATTAAATACAAGGCAAAGAGTAGAATCGAAAGTTGGTGACATTGAAATTTTGGTCTGAGGGTAAGAAGTTACCTTTGAAATTTGTCATAGAGAGGGGAAAAAAGGGATCTGTAGTGAATAGTTCTTTTTCATTTCATGTAATTAAATGACTGGGGAAGGGAAAAGTCTTTAAGACATGAGCAATCATAAAAAAGAAAATACTTCAAAGGCTGGAGTGAGAGTTCTTAATGTGTTGTTAAAATTGATTTTGAGATTTAGAACACCTCTGTAAGATGAAGTTGTCTGTGTAGGCAGGTGAGTAAATCACCATAATTGAAAAGCATCATCTTGCTTAACCCCACCAGGTTCAATCTCCTCTAAAATTTATGACATATTTTCTTTTTACAGCTGGGCAACAAACCAAATGTAGGTGTAGATGTGGTTTTAAGGTGAATACATTAATATCATCAGATCAAGGAAACAGAGCCTGCAAAATTTAATGAGGAGAAGCAAACCCTCCTCAAAGGCGCGTGCCGTGCAAGCTCTGTGGCTGGGGTTGGAAATGATCTGATGGAGTCATCTGTGGCTGCTGCCTGTGCAGGACTTTTTCAATCTTTATTCGATTTATGTCGCTGACTTTGCAAGCAAGCAAAATCCTGGGACTGAGCACTTATCAGTTTTGATGGTGCTCTTCTGCTTTCCATAGCAAAATTATCTTAGGGACAAATGTGTGCAGAAGATTTTACTGAACTTGGAGTGGACTGAGTTTGAAATAGGCTCCTGATTGACCCTGGAACAGGCTGGGTTTGGGATATTCCTGCATTCAGTGAGAAGTTCCCCTGGAACAAGAGGCTCCTGACGCTTTGGATGCTGTAAACAATTTTCACAACAGAAACTTATTTTGAATTCTCCAACATAAAGCAAAATAAACATAACTTCCTTCACCTCCTGTGAGCACCAGGTATAGAAATCTTTTCCGGATGACCCTCATGTGGAAGGGTCATCAGGAATTTGATCAATTCTCCTAAGTTGAGAATAAGAGGAAAAATTTATTGGAGAAATTTTTTTTTAGAATTTAGAAATGTAGACACTGAAAAGTGCTAGAGGTTTTACTATATCAAGCAACTGCTTTTCTTTCTCCATAGCAACTAACTGAATTACTGAAAATCAATGATTATACATGAATTCTAATGTTATTAACAGTAGTGTTCCAAGAAACATGCATTTGTCAAGCTTCACCATTGAAAAAGTCCAGAAATAGCTTTTTGCTTTCATTCACTTTTTTATTTCATTCACTCATTTCATTAATTCTTCCCTTCTTCATAAAAAAATGTGAATTTCAGTACAGTTTTAATGTTTAAGTGTACTTGGATGCCTTTTCACAATGCAGTGCATTTTATTTCCTAGTATGTGATTACAGTAGAACTAAAATCACTGCTTCTGGATGCTTCTAAGGTCATAAATAAGAAAAGGGATGGGCAGTAGACAAAGTCTTGGTCATTAACTTATTGGTAGAAAATGCTCCACCCCTTGTTGTGAGCCCACAATAAATTCTGTGCCTACATGCAGCATGTAAGAATATTGTACTTAGAGAAAACTAAAAAACTCAAAAGTGAAGGTGGTGTTATATTGTCCCTCAGAGGTAGTTGGAATCAATAGATGTTGATTTAAAAGTCTTTTGAAGTGTTCTATGAACATATGGTTCATGACAGCTTGTTTGGAAGTTCAGTCTGGTTAAGTTTCACAAAGCATCTTATGGAAGCATTACTTTAAAAATAAATTATCTTATTAATTAACTGTATGTTTTAGAGAGCACCAAATCATAATCAGTTTTCACAGCTTTATGTTTTGTGCATATTAACGTTAATTACTGAAGCAACATAGCGATTTTATTTTGGAGTTTCCAGCCTGACCTTAGACAATAATGAAATCTTTCTTTCCATAATTCATGTGATTATCTCCAGAGGATTTCAGCCGTGTGAGATCACTGCATCTCAAATACACAGGAAAATACTTTGTAATGCCTACCAGTGAGTAAATGATGCCCTTCTAAGCTGTTTTTTGGATGTCCCCTGGACAATCGTGTCCCCATGGGCTTAGTTAAAATGAGCCAGATCTCTGCACACATGACCATTATTCAGAGTTTGGTTTTAGCCAGGACAGTTCTACAATGCTGCTGCTCCCCATATTTGAAATTCCAAGGCTGTCTTGGATGAGTTTTCAAAGACTGAACTTAATGGGGAACTGTAAGAAAATGGTTTTACTTTCTCATTTAAAAAACAAACCTCTCCTACATTAGACAGGATAATTTATATTATATAGATACAGGCTTGCAGATGCAAAGATTTCAGCAGGGTATACAAGGGCCTGCCCTTGGGAAAAATGGTGAATGTTACTGTGTTCATTCATCAAACTAAAATATTCTGCAATTATTTCTATTTTAGCATTACAGTAGTCTGGCCATTGTCATCAGTGGAAAGATGAAACCAAGAGCATTGGCTAGGAAATCTCAAGAGTAAGCTGTCTTTAAGGTAGAAATTCACAGTCTGATTCACAGGACGACTGAAACTGAGAAACAATCTGTTGAAAAACGGATTTTGCAAGGTAATTGACCTTTCTCATCCATTTAGAAAAATCTTCAGGTCTTTCATTTTTATTTTTAAGATCCAAGAGAGGTGGGAACACTTTCATATCTTAGCAGCTTGTGTGCAGGCTGTTTTGGAGGATATTTTGGCAATGTCAAACAAGCAACATGCTTTAGTTCCTGGGAAGTGTTGAGGGACTGGGGTAGTACTCAGAAAAAATGGACTAACTTGATGGAACTGGGGCATCTGGCACAGGGATAATGGTCTCTCGTGTCAAAACACACTATTGTGTGATGTGTTTTGAAGCAGCTGTTGTTTCTAATTCCTACCCAAGCCTTGGTCACTCAAAACTGAAAAGAAAAACTTGTACCGAAAAGGTTTCAGATACAACCAGATCGGTAGTGATTTCAGAGGAAAGATGCTAAGAATAAAGAGAGCACCCTGGAGTGAAAATAAATCAACAAAACCTCTTATGGAATGGCCTGAGAGAGGTTGTGTGAGTGCCTGTGGTTACTTCATATCAGATTTCTTAAGGAGCTGGCAGCTGGAGCTTCAGGTCCAGTGCTTCTAATGAAGCAATGAGAAGACTGAGAGGAAAAATGGGGTAGTAAATACTGATGGAGAAGTCTAAGTACTGATCTAGGATCATCCACAGATATTCTGGGCAATCTGCTCCTCTGTCTCACCACCCTCATTGTAAAGAATTGTTTCCTTAAGTCCAATCTAAACCTACCATCTTCAGTTTAAAACCCTTTCCCCTCGTCCTGTCACTGCAGGTCTTGGTCAAAAGTCTCCCTCTGTATTTCTGCAATATTTCAATGATCTCAAAAACCAAGTGCCATAAATGAAATGGATGAAATGTAGTCCAAAAAAGGTGTTTATTTGTTCTGAGACAAGTAACACAGAAATCTACTACAAGTTCAGCTGTCTGAAGTGGTTGGAAATTATTTAATTAGATGTTACTCTGAGCTACCAGAGTAATTCAGCTGTAAGGAAAGGTGTATGTGACATTTGTTCAAACTTTAAATGAAACTTATTACCAGAAGAGCTCAAATCAAACCAGAAAAGGAAAATGTAAAGTTTCAGAGGTGATCTGGGAATGAAGACTGTTAGCAGGTTTATACTGTAAAGATTTACTGATAAAATTTGATCAATTCTCCTAAGTTGAGAAAATCTGGCCAGTGAGTTCTGTGTTTGCTACTTAGAACATCTACAGTCTGCTTGCTTTGAGTTGCAGAATCTCTGAGAGGCATTTTTTAATTAGCAAAATCAAAAGTTGACTGTTCTCCAGGAATCCATCAGAGGATCAGGAGAGCAGAAAAATTGCTGAAGTAGGGCAACTTTTGGCATAGGGAGCATAGATGGTTTTCAGCACAATGTTTAGAAGAACCTTACAGTGGAAATACTGGCAGAGAGGAAAGTACCAAAAAATGGTGTTTAATCAGGTACAAAAAAGAGAAAAAGAAACAGGGAATTGTGGAAGAAGGAAAATTAACTCATTGAAGTTTGATCAGGCACATGTCCCTAATACCTTTTTTATGTTGAGTAAGTGGCTATGTTCAATATTTAATTTACAAAGCCAATATAATTTTTAAGGATAAAAAAAAAAAAAATAGAACAGCCATGCCTTATTTACTTCTTTATGGGAGTATTCCTTATGACATTTCAGTTAAGCCATAACAACTGATTGAGAAACACCATAATGATGATAAATTGTCATGCAGTTATACAAGGTACTTCATTTTCTTGGTATTGTTAGAAGTAAATTGAATAATAGATTAAATGAGCATCCAAATTAAAAAAATGAAAAGCTACTGTAATAATTATGACAATGGGTTACATGTTCAAAAAGAACTGTGTGGAGATAATTGTAAGGAAGAAGATTGAAAAGACAAAAAAGCTGTCTTGTAAGGTAGTTGGTGAAAAACTATCAGTGAATCTGCAGGGAAATAGATTTCTATTACTTTGATGAACACGGAAAATATGATTTGAATAAAAATTTAGAAAAAAAAATGTTTCAGCTTGTGGACGACTTAAAAAAAATGGAAATTAGTTGAGAAGATGTGTGTATTAACAAGAGAGGCAAGAAAAATGCTTTGATCAGGCAAGATTTTAATTGCCCAACAATTAAACGAATTGTACAGTTAAGTGTGTAGAGAATGAGAAATGGAAAATATGCTAACTGTAGTGGAGGCCGGCTCTGAACAGCCCGTGTAGGGCAGGTTTTGTGTGAGACTGATTTGGGGCAATAAACAGGATGGGAGGCCTCAGTCCAGAGGCTGACACTGAGCTTTCCTTCTCGGGCTGCTGACACTTCCCGGCTTTTGTTTTATTTCACTTGAAAAGAACAATGCACATGCTTGGGACTGAAAGCCAGGAATGCTGTAAATGAAAGCAGTTGCCTCACTGACCATGCTGGGCTTGGGATCAGGCCCCTTTTCACCAAGAAAATCTGTCATTTGACTGGACCATGATGTCTTCTCGGTAGAAGTGCTCACGGACTCTGCTGTAGTTTGAAGTTTGTACCTAATCAAGATAAATTGAACATTTCCCTTTTATTTTGTTATACTAAAAGCAAGTTTTTCCAAGTATTTCCACGAGTTCTTCCCCCACCTCATGTATTTTGACTCATTGGTTAAGGCCAGAGTGACCTTCCATCAGAAGTTCTCCAAATGTTTTGAGGGGAGGGAAGTCGGCTTCATTTTCATTGTTCATTCTGAAGTAGTCCTTTACTTCATCAAGGAAGCAGAAGTGAATTAACAACTGCAAAGACCATAAATCCAGCTCAATAAGCCTTGTAATTCTGAAATTAATGGCTTCCAACTGTCCAAACCTCAGCAGTACAAACAGAGACCAGAGCAGACAGATTTGTATGAAGAAACATATGCTTTGACTGAAGTGCTCTCTTTCATGTCCTCTCATTTTCTCCTTTGCAGGCTCTCAAATTTGACATCTAGCTGTCTATTTTTTAGCAAGTGAGATTTTTTTTTCCTCCATTTGGTGAATTTTTTTAGCCTAATGCATCTCCCCATTGTCCCTTCAGTAAAACAATATCAGAACTAGACATTATTTTTATTTTTTATTTTCTATCCAGGACCTTTGGATTAAGAATCTTAATAACATTTATTTAAAATAATAAAAATTTCATTTGGTTGTTTTGAATCATTAATTTATTTGGTTTTACAAAAGAAACCAGGGAAACAGAAAATCTTTTCTGAGCTGTAATTCTGTGTATTTATTCGTAATGTATACCCAATAGGGAACTTGGACTTTTTATTCAGTGTCTGTTTCCTTACTAAGCAGAAATTCAGGGTCACTTTAGTAACAGTTCTCATTACCTGTGATAGTTCTCATTACCTTTTTCTACCATTAGAAAAAGTTACAGAAGGAGAAGAGACATTTTTTCTATCTCAGAACGTAAAAGGGAGGCCCAGCAAGTGCATTCTGAAGGATGGCTTTGTACAAAAGGGCTTTTGTCAAATGATACTCAAGTTGGTTTTTATTACTCGTTACATTTTGCATAGTATCATGTGAAGTTGTGGCTCAATAATAATAGACAAGTACCGAGCTGTTACAGAATTTCTATATCAAGGCCAGACACATGAGATGAAATAAGGAAGAGGCAACTAGTAGGATATGGAAAGGGGAAAATGTCTTGGCAATATTTGGAATTATGCAGAGAAGTAATTGGTTTCCTCATGTGAAAACTTCAGGAAAGAAAAAAAAGGCAGCAAGAGCAATCCTCAATAATTAAAAGATGTGTCAAAGGATAATTACATTTCTGTGCTTTGATAAAGAGTCAACTGTCAGTTTCCTGAGTGAAAGATGGGGTTGAGTTGTTCAAGTCAAAGGAAAAACCCAAGTATTAAAAGTGTTGGAGATCATAAATCAGAAACTTTAGAGCAGAAGCAGGTGCCGCCAGCCTCAGATGGTTCTGGTGGGAAGCCTTCCATCAGTGCTCCCAGCTGTGGGAGCATTTAGTAAATTTGTTTTAGCAGGACATGAAGCCTCAGAGCTGCTTTGACGCTGCTCACAAGCTGCAGACTTCAGCTGGAGACCTGCTGGGGTATAATCAGCAGGCCAGACCTGGCAGGGCTTCTTGGCTGGGGCTTGGCCTTACTCAGACCCCAGGCTGAGTAAAACACAACTTTGCACCTCTGCATTGGGTCACTTGGAACCTTCTTCTGAAACAAGACATATTTATACCTCCTTCCTTGTGCCCAGCAATTGAGGCCCAGGCATAATTCCCCCAAAACAGGAGCTGACCCCACCGTGATGAGTGTCCACACTGTCCTGCCCACTGAGCTCCTTCATGGTGCTTAATTCCCAACAACTGCATCACCTCTCTTTTCCCATACATGCTTCCCTCCCAGGAAGAAAACATCCAGGTTTATCTCACTAACTAAATAGCCAAAAAGCAGTTGTGAAGCGCAGAAAATAAAAATGAGTGAGAAATGCAATCTCAGGTCTGTGACTGGGATGGAAGTAAGGTCAGTGAGCAGCTGTCAGTTGGAGTGAACAACCTGAACTTTTGTCTGTTAGAGTTAAAATGACCTCTTCTGTTTTCCTGGGAACTATAATTTTGTATGTATTATTGCAGGATCAACGAGCGAATTTCTGAACATCTGTTCTTAATGAAGGTATTAATCAGCAATGCGCTCACCATTCCCTAATTGTGAACTGTTTTTGTTAAACATTTCAGCTGTGTTTGAAGGAGATGATTTCTGCTCATGGGTACTTAGTAGATTGTGCTTTGTCTGCATATTGCTTTAAATTAATCTCATAACATGAAATATACATCTTCATGTTATTTAATTCAGTAGACTGCAGAAGGTGTCTCAATATAATTTTGCTTGGAGAGCCTTTTGTAAACTTATTGAGCTCCATCTGAGATCCTTGCTGCAAATAGGAATTTCAAGATTAAATTTATTTGTGACTCATTTCCAGCTCTTTTGTTCTCATGTCAATATTGTTCTTTAGTTTAAATAGCTTTTCTCAGTCTCTGATGTTTGCCTTTTATCACTCTTGCTCTTTCTTTTGTGCATCTTGAGACAGCAGTCAGGACTAACTCTCCCAGTCTCTTTGATAACAGGGAGGGGGTTTTTTTTATTTCTCACCCCACAATTATCTCAGTAGCCTTTGTCTGTGTCTGGTGTAAAGTGTGTTTTTTGTTTTCTTAGATCTGCTTGACAAGCTTAGATCTTCAGTAGCATCATTCCTGACATGGATCCTTAATGATCCACCTTAAAGTGAATCTGTGCTCTCATTTCCAAGGCTCTCTGTTGTCCTTCATTAACCACCAAGTTATAGTGAATATTTAGTATTTCACAGCACATGATGTCAGCTGTTGAAACCAGCATTGCCTGTCTCATAAGCAGGAGTTTGAATCAGGCAATGATGGAGTAAATCCAGCTTGTTAAACCTTTTGGCCCATACCAAAGTTTATGAATTAAGACCAGTGTGAGAGTTGTTGGTGCCTGGCTGCAACACAGTGTTTGACAAGTAGCTGCTGTGTCTCTCTAATGTATCTCTAGTAGGATCTTGAATGTTTAAGATGGATAATAATGTAGTCACTTTGATAAAATACAGAATAATTAAAACACCAAAATCATTAGAAGTTAATTTTGATTAAATTTCAAGTTTCAGATACTCAGCATCATGACCAGTAGTGTCATAAAGCAGTATCAGCCTTACAGGCTGGAAAATCAACATTTGTTAGTGGGCGCAGATATGCAAGTGAATTTCAAGTTTATGTTAGTTTTCATTACACAATAACTGCATTTTTTTGGGAAGGTTGTAATGCAGTTGTTTGGAGTCAGTAATACTCAGAAATCCCTGCAGAACAAGTAGATGCTACACAAAGGTAAAAAACATTCTGGAATGACACAAGACAAGGAATGAGGAAGAGACAATACAGGATTGTTTGCTTGTGAGGAATTGTTTTGGCTTTGTGGCTGTCACAGTCCATGGTTTTGTACCTCTGAGAATGCTGTGCGTGAATCAGACAAGTAAAAATGGGCAGAAGGGAGCAGGAGTGTGACATGAAGTGATACACATCTGATAGGGGAGGCAGCTCGTAGTAGAGGCTGGCGATGATAATCTGGAAGCTGTTTTTCAAAAGGCACAGTGGCAGACAATGAAACTCGTCTGTTATTTTGAGAGAGTAAAAAAAAAATCCAACTACTTGTTCATCATGCAGAATTAACCTTTACAAACCCTTCTGTTAGTGTAATAAATCATTCCTTAGGCTATGTATTGAGTGAAATTGCCAACTACCCTGACATATGGTATGGCATCATTTTTAAATCCTTCTTGTTCTCCTTTAAATTGTCTTTTGTATTCCTCTGGTGCTGGCAACTTGGTAATAATCCAGTCATTTTACCTAATTTATGTGAAATACTACAGATGGCATTTACCTCTGTCATTCGACTGGAGTTTCAGACTGTGGAGCTGTTTGTTTGCCAAAGTGCCATAGTAATCAGCAAACCTTAAGTTAAGTTGGATATTTTGATGGTATGAACTCAGCAGAAAATTGTTACATGTTGAAATTTAAAAGTGAAGGGACCAAGAAATTGCTGAAAACCAAAGACGTAATTTAGCCCAGGAACTACATTTTTTTCAGATTTAGTGGCCTGTAGATTCTAAAACATTGCTTCTTTGGACTTTTGAAGCAGGTTGGCCGTGTTGTCAGTTATCTCACATTATAGTTTACTCCTCAGATTTGAACCTCACTGTATTCTGTGTGGATTGTGGACATTTCTCAGTGGTGCAGATTCCAAATGTGACCCTTGACTGTTTAGTTATTGTCATTATTCCCAGAAGTTAATGCTAAGAGCATTCATATCTACTCCCAGTATACCATTAGGTAATACTGTTGGATAGTACTACTTATACATAAACTTGCAGTAATTAAGTTTTTGAACCACCTTTTAGAAGAAGCTTTAAACAGAAATAATATCGTGATGACTCCTGTGCCTTTCCGGACATGTAAAAATCTAGAGAGGCTGTGTGAAGGAGTTTTCTGAGATAGCACTGATGAAACAGGAGGTACATGTGCAGCTTGAAATACTTCCAGTGTTTAAGTTTCCACTGGCCCTAAGCATTTCACTAGAAATCAAATTTTTTTTACATGGTATGTGGCAATTAATAGCACTTTACAGCTACCTTTGTAAGCAGTGATTATCCAGTCTTTAATTTCATTATTTCATATTCTGATGGCATATTGAATTTATTAAAATTTGCAAACACTGAAATAAACACAAGTAAATATTTTTCTCTGTAAAATTTCACTTGTATGTGGTAATGACTTGGAGAAAAGTCATTGGGGATTTTTTCTGTTTTGAAACAGGGATTAAAATGCATCCAAGTCATCTTGCTATTCATTAGGTATGAATATTCACTCATGCTGTTACAAATAATAAATGATGTGATGGGAAGACTCATCATTGTTAGTAAAATTTGAAAATCATCAAGTGAGTTAATAGATACAAATAAAAAATGTGCTATAATCAGCATAAGACGTCTGGAAACTTCTGAAAACTATATGGGGAAAATCAGGATTGGATACCTTCTGCTAAAAGTTTTTTATCCTAAAAATGGAAGTTACCAAGGTCTACCTGGGGACCTGTTTCCTGATTTTTCCATTCCCATGCTCCATTCAAACTAGGTGTATTGCCAAGACTAGAGAACATCTATTTTCTTCACCCCTGAAAATGGGTGATTTTTGAATGTACAGATAAATTCATTCTGTAAGATCCCTAAAATGCCAGAAATCAGTTGCAGACTTCTTTCTTTCAACTCCTGTTAACAGAGAAACCTTATTATGGTGTTTTATATATGAATGTAATTATATTTATATATATATATATACAAAAAACCATCATCCAGTGAAGACATTATAAACAGATTCACATAAAACCCCAGCTGCGATCCCCTCCCCATTTTTGGGGTTGAATATCCTAGACTTTTGCGGGAAATCCTGGGAAGTCAGAAGGATAGTGCTGTCAGTAGAAATGCATTGTTCTTTGTCCTCTGCCCCCACCCTCTCCTTTTCACTCTCCTGCACCTGGGGGTCTCTCACTGAAGAGAAATCATGTTTGTGATTTGGAAGAAGTGTGGATTAAAATATTGTAGGCGCTGTTGGATGCCTGAAAGCAGCAACGACATGAGGAAATTTATACTTTACTCTGCTAATTGTTGAAAAATATGAGGCCTTGATTGGTATGCAATTAGAAGTGTAACATTCTGTTAAACATATCACACAGCATATGGCATGTTAGTAGCAAATCCTCTAATTTAAAATGAAAAAAAGTATGCAGTTCTGCATATTAGCAATTTTTGCAGGCAATCAAAATTTGCCATTTGTCTAAATGTCAGAGGGGGAAAAGCCATCCTTAGTTATTTTGGTAATCTAAATTTGGTTTATGTTTGATAAAATTTCTGTTCTCTAACAGTAAACAAATACAAAAGAGGAAAATCCAGAATATAGTTAAATGTGCCATTGCTTTCAACTACTCAGATCTGTGGCTTTTATTTAAAAAAAATTGAATTGAAAAAGAAGTACCACATCTGCTTTAATTCAAACAAATTAAAAGTACTGAAGCCAGACCATATTTGCAGAACCTCAGGAAAAAAAAAAAAAATCAAAGACCCATGAGAGGAATTCACTGATGGGCAATCAGATGGTGCACTGATTTGCCAATTAAAAATATAAAATGGCTCCACAGACAGATGTTCCTGGCCTGAAGAACCTCAGAAGGCTTGATACTCAGTATATATCTTCCAATCACCTTCTCTCTGGTGGGTATTTTGGGATAAGATGTTCATTTACATGTGGAGATGCTCCAAGAAATAGCCTTTTATTTGAGCCTGAAGTCTTGCTTGTGTGGGCCCAGGACTGACTGGTGCTTAGAGCATGCAGTAGCCCATTTGTGAGGTTAATTTAAGCACTGCTGATTGTTGGCTGCTGTGGCTCATGGAGAGGTGGCTCTGTAAGCCAGGGTAAGATGAGAGCAAGGAAACTGCACCTGGGAATGGAATTGTTTCCCTTTTCCAGTGCATATGCAAAGTTACTGCAGATCTTCAAATACAATCAGTCTCAAAGGGGTTGAATTTCCTTGACTGACTGCACATTCACCACCATTTGTACCAGTGAAGTTTAAAAATCTCTGAATGCCTCAAACATGTTTTTGTTAATAGAGTATTTGAAAAGCTTGTCTTTTTCTAATATTTGTAGCTGGTTAATTTATCTTACATTTGGCAAGTAATGTTTATCTTTTTCCTCGAAGTTTCGGACTTCCTGGCCAGTCTTTCATTGGTGCCATGTTGGGATAACTTGTCACTTAGAAAATGTGCCTCATTCCTTCTGTAATTACATTTTGTCTCCAGTCTTCCCATGACTGGGTATTTGTGAGACATCACTAATGGTGTATTTGCCACTGTACCTCAAAGTAACCCCCCAAAGGGTGGCTTTATTAAGTATTATCCCTGACATGGGAAGTGGGATTCCCATTCTGCTGCTCACCTTGTTTTCCCTGGCTTTGTCACCATCCTACTTCAGTCCCCAAATGTGACTCCTGCTGCAGCACAGATGAGCCACAGCCCAGCCCTTTGAGGATTTGTGTCCCTGTCTGAAGCCAGGCAGGAATGGTTATTTTTCTGCTCTAGTAGAGAACTGATAATTTGTTATGCTCAAGCACTGACTTCTGTTTTGTTGTGACTTTGTGCTCCATTTTGACATTGCATTATACAGTCAATTTGGCATTGAACTGGAGAAAACGAGAATAGTAGGAATCTGATTCCTCAAACTATTAATTTTATATCAAGATCAGCCCTCTAAAACATTGTGTGGAAGGAGGGAGGGTGTTCTTTTTCATTCGGTTTTACTCACCAAATTACACAGTTACTTCACAAACCTTAAAATCAAGTAAATTTAAAATCAGCTTGTGCTACAAAGCCTGAGGTTTGGTATTGGCTGTTCCTGCTGTGTGCTGTAGTCACTAATCCTTTTAATGAAGAGCTTTTAGCAATGAAGAGATTCTATTTATAGTAAAGCCATTAGAGCATAAAGCTCCTCATTGCTATTCTGCAGCATGGAGCTGTAATGTTTGTCAGTGGAGAAAAGCTATTTTTAGGTGCAGCATTGAAAACCAAGGCTGAAAGGTCAAGAATCCTCGGGGGGATATGTTCTGCTACATCAGTGCTATCACACAGCTGCTGTTTACTCTCTTATCGTGCCTCAGTAATAAGAAGATATTTTTATTGTGACACCAAAGGTATAAAGCATCAAAAGGATTTTGTGCATGAACTGAATGCTTGGGGAGTGATGTATCCAATCACATTAAATGTTCTGCTTCTTAGGAGAATGATTTTATTTTCCCAAAGACTATCTCAATACCCATTCTTCAAAAGGTTCATTCTAGGAAAGTTGGTGGTTGGTGTTTTTTTTTTTTTTTTTTTCTGGTGTTTTTTTGTTTGTTTGTTTGTTTGTTTTGTTTTGTTTTAAGGAGATAAGACCTAATGTGAGCAAAAGACAAAAGACAATCTGCTGAAATAGTGAAGGATTTCAGGCACACACTTTTCTGCCTGACATCTACACCATTCATTTTCTTAGCAGTGCAGTGCATGAACAGGAGACATAAAAGAAGCGTGGAGTTTGCCAAAGGAAAAAGAGCCTGGACGTTTTTGTTGGTAATCTGAGGAGCAGAATTGTGGGTGGTGGGTGATTATACCTGGCACAGGACAGGTTGTTGCACACTGTAGGTACTCAGTGAGCACAAAAAGATCATGTGGTCCTATTGAAACAAGATTTGATAGATGATATGTGAAAGGGAGAGGGGAGAAAGGAGAGGGGGGAAAAAAAAGGATAATTATAGGAATACAAGTCTGCATATATTAGCTGAGTCTACAGCATGGAGGCTTCAGAGGGTTTTCTAATATCTTTATATAAAAATCAGTGAGAAAAGAGATTAATTGCCACATTGAGAAAATTAGGGTTGTATGATCAAAGGGAAGGCAGAGAAGAAATGGCCTGTTGACAGATGGCTTAAAAAATGAAAAGATTTTTCTGAGGATATGAGTTTGGAGTTTTGTGCTGCTTGGGGAGACGCAGGCACTGTCATCATATTTTAATAATAATAAGCTGCTGTGTAACCCCTTTTATTCACCAAACATATAGCATAGGAAAAGTATGAGTACAATAATGCACTGATAGGTACACTTTCTTCTCAGGGTATAATGAAATTAATTGTACTTCGCTGAGAATTTATTCAAGGTCTTGCTGCTGAAGGTTGCTATCGTCTGACACATGGAGTCCATTATCCCATACCTTTTAAAACAGTTTCTTTCATATTGGGAAATTATTTCAATTCTGCTCTTCCTGCATACCCAAACCAGTTTTTAACACCATCTTTCCCAAGCTTTCTATATATGCAGTATTTGGCTAAATCCATGTGGTTATAGCTGGTGAATTGTTCCCTCTGCCAGGCAGCAGAACAGAGTGAGCACACATTAACAGGCAGCTCCTGTCTTCAGTACATGCAAACAAAAAAATTGAAGGATTGTTAAAGAAGAATTGGGGAAACTGAAGGGATCTCAATTCTACAGTTATTTTCTTTAATAATTGAATGAGATTTAGGTACATGGGCACTGGCTTCTGAAGGGAAAGACAGAGGAAGGAGGATATGGCTTTGTGAAAAGACAAGGCAGTAATGGGTTGTTCCTATCAAAACTGCCAGATGTTGCTTACTCACATTATCTCTCATCTCTCACTCTTATGTGAAAGAAACTCAGGTGTTTCTGGCTGTGTCACTTCATGGCACAGTGAGTCAATTCAACTCACTAAAACAGCAGGAAAAAACCAAACCAAAACCAAACCAGAAAAGAATAGTATT
Source organism: Donacobius atricapilla (assembly GCA_013397315.1). Taxonomy (NCBI): domain Eukaryota; kingdom Metazoa; phylum Chordata; class Aves; order Passeriformes; family Mimidae; genus Donacobius; species Donacobius atricapilla. The sequence goes on along the minus strand of WBMY01005574.1, from coordinate 109,492 downwards.
TTCTGGTTTTGGGTGGGATCAGGCTGGGAGGTTGAGTCAGTGTGTCCTGCACGCTCCAGGGTGGGCACAGAGGAGGGCAGGAGGCAGCTCTGAATTCTGCTTTACCATTGTGAAACAGGAGCCAGCCAGAGGAACAGGGACAATAGGTGGAGAGAGGCTCATCTGGCCTACAAAAGGAATCAGCAGAGAACGTGATAAAAAATGACAGAAACTCATGATCCATGATCTTAACTGCAGATTAATGAATTACTTGTTTCTGGCTTTCACATTTATTACAGCTTCATGTGTTTGTTGCTTTCACAGCCCAGATGTTTGTGGGGAAAGAAAGTAAGTTCTAGGTCACAAACTAGTGACCTAGAAAAAATAAAATAGTGTTTATTTTCTGTGAAAATTCATATGATTTTGCTGCTCTAATCTTGATGCTTTTCATACTTATCAGTCCTGAGCAATCTCATGTTTGCATTTTCTTCTGCTTTCTTAGACTATTCCACTCCTGTTAAGGCTTAGAATGGCTGTAATTACTTTAGTGGTTGTGTCTTTGTTGAAATTTCACAATCTCCATGACATCCTTTTCTTTTTCCCCTATAGATGCTGTTTTCACGTTTATCTGTTCACATACTACCCAATTTGCTTTAATAGACAAATGCTTCTGAGAAAAAGGGATTTTTTAATTGGTGGGAGGTTTTGTTGGGTTTGGGTTTTGTTGGGTTTTTTTATTTGGTTGTTTTGTTGTTGCTGTTGTGTGGGGTTTTTTTTTTTTTTGGTTTTTGGTTTTTGTGGGTTTTTTTGTTTTGTTTTGGGGTTTGGTTTGGTTTGGTTTGGTTTGTTTGTTTGGGTTGTTTTTGGTTTTGGTGTTGTTTTTGTTGGAGTCCAGTGGGTGAATGCTCCTGCTCGGTTGTGCCTTGGCCTGAAACTGAAGACTGGTAAATGTGGTACCTATTGACATTGTAAATTTGTAAAATTCAATGCAAGTCAGTTGCTAAAACACCTTGTAATCATTAAATTCTCCCCTGAATTTCTTCCTTGTGCAAGCATAGGTTAAAAATAATTGCAGAGTAAAGACAAGCCAGCCTGTATTGACGTAGAGTCTATGGACATGCAGCAGTTGACAGTTGTATTTTACTGGTTTCACACTTTAAATGCATAGTTTTTGTGAGAGAGTGGAAATGTCAAAGCTGTGTCTGTAGTGAAGGCAAGAATACTTGCCTATAATTAATGTTCTCTGAATGATTTTCTTTTTCTGAGAGAAAAAAGAAACAGTTTTATGAGTTCTCCTTTCTGCTTTATCTGAGACTTTGTACATTCTTGTCTTCATTTGTTTGTTAACCAAGGGGAATTTTTATCTTCTTACTGTTAATGTTTTGAGATTTGTGTGACTGCCTCTAGTTTGGAACTTGGCAAACCTTAGGAAATATGAAAATGATATAGTTCTGACCTCATATACCTACATTGCATCTTGCAGCGATGCTCTTGGCATGTTTGATGGCCCTGCAAGTCCCTTTATTTGCAGTCTGTCATCACAAAATGGATCTGGCTCCTGGTTACTCTGTAAAAGGATTAACGATTCCTGACACAACTGAAGTTCCAGTTTAGGTTTCTCAGTTTGAATCTCATCACAACATCTGAAATATCAAGGATTGTTATTAGAGACAGATTGAGTTGTTTCAGGAGGTGTGGGGAGACCAGGGCAACGCTGTGTGTGTACATCCAAGGCTGTAATCTTTTCGGCTGCACTTTTTTGGCTGTTACAGAGCAGTGTCTGGAAAGTTCAGTTTATCTACTGGAGTTAATCTGTGACTTCAGTTTATTGTATATACCCAGCCTATGCTATAGATCCAGTTCAGATTAAAACAAAGTGCAAAGTCTTGGCACTTCACTCCCATCTGAAGCAGCAGTTGTTTGACGGTGGCAATGTTGGAAACACTTTTGCAAAATAGACTGCAGTCAATGGTTAACATTTTAATTGTCCTGTCCTTTAAATTTGCTCATTTTGGGAGTCTTGTCGATGCTAATGCTGTCATGCAAAGCCAGGATGACTTGTGATTCCAGTCCTATTTGTTAAGTGAATGTATTTCATTTGCAGCTAATGACTTGCTGCTGGTGAATGGTGAGTGTTAGTGCTGATGTATTTTGTTGTCTGTTTAAAGCTCTCATGAATCTCTGGAAGACTCTTAAGATGCATTTTTGCTGTGCTTTCCTGCTTGTGGTTGGGTGTCTTTCAAGATTTTTAAGGAATTAAGAGCTGTAAGGTTGCCATGTCTGACTGCATCTCTTGCTCTGTGGCATTTCAGCATTTGGGATCCAATGCAATTCACATTGACAGAATCTAAACTGGGATACTTAAAGGATAAAATATTCTGGAAATGAACTTTGTTGTTCCTGTTGTCAATTAAATGTGCAAGTCTCAGTGTAAAATTTTCCTCTTTGTTCAAGATTCTCGCCTGTGTGCTGTTGACATGCTGGAAATGCAGATGAGATGTGATAAAAGGTACTGTTACTATTGCCTGCCCACATATGTAATTTGTTTGCTGCATAAATACACCTACAGGCTTGTTCCATACAGAGGCCTAAGTAGCTATATAGAAACATGGACTGGTTTTTTAATTCACAGAATTCTTCTGTGTTATTTTCAAGACAAATATAGACAAATAAGCCAGGACGTCATTAGGGAAAACTGTTTCTGCCAAGTTGTATTTCAGTAGGCCAAAAAAATTCCTTCCAAAACATTACTCGTTGCTTCTGAGGGGAATACATGTGACTTCTAACATAATGAATCTGTTCCTAGGTAGTAAAAGTTGAAGATTAAAGGATAATTTTGCCTTTTCACCCACTAATACGTTTTTAAAAATATGGAGAATGTTGGTATGGTGTGAGAGAGAAAAGTCTATGTTGATGTCTAATTTGGACCTCATGCTTTGCATCTAAGAACAAAGTGAAATATGAGGTAGAAACATGAAACATGACTCTGAGCAAATAACATATTTGATAGGTCAAGTGTCTAAGTAGTTCCCCTGCCCCAAAAAAGTTGTAAAATTCTGTGGAACTGCTGGAACTCCTCTTTCATACTGTGCCTGTCTGTCATTCTCAGTCTCTGTACCTGCTTTGCTGACCAAGGCTCCAGTGGAATTTTGATAAAATAAATGAGTCAGTCTGTTTAACTGCAGAAGCAAATTCTATCTTCTCCATTTTATCTGGTTGCTTTCCTGAAGCCCTTCTCCCATGCCAGCTTTCTAACAATTTGTTGGAGATGCTCTACAGCATCTCCATCCTTTTTTTGAGCTTGTGTGATTCTCCCAAGCTGACAAAGCGCAAGTCTTGCTGTTCCCATTCTCTCAGGATTTGTGGGATGATGTGGAAGATCTCATCCCTTCTGGCTCCAGATTAGAAGTCCTGGAATAGTCAAATGGGTATTTTTCTCTGAGGGCAGGATGAACTTCTGACTTTCTTCTTCTGGCCAATATTATGTTTATAAGACTGGAAGCTCTCTTGGGAAGATTTAAAATAAAATTTAAAAAATAAAAATATTGAAGAACTTGATATTGGAGAATGGTATAATTCTAGGTAAAAAGTTTGTTGCAACTTCTAAATTGTCCAGCTGCACTGGTATGGGAAGACAATTGTTTTCCCCCTGTTGCTTACCTCTTGTGGATTTATGATGCTGTTTTTCTGAGAACACCAAGATGTTTTTTATCATCAGTGAACGAATCATATCCCTGTGAGAAGCATAATGTGCATATTACATATAGACAGGCTGAGAAAAGATCATTACTTTGCCTCAGGCTACAAAATAAGACAGTAATATAGTGGGAAGCTCAGTCTTGCAGCCTCCTGGTTTAACCAGTGAATGACTCATTATACAGGCTGGAAAAGCACTAGGAGTGAATGGTGGTGAATAAAGCTGAGGAAATGATTGGTCAGAACAGAGTGTCCTGTTCAGTGTTTTTAATAACCCAGTACTTTCACACCCATTTTGAGATTAAACTAAAACTATGTGACTGTATTTTGCTTCTGGCAACATCCCTGATTAATAAGCAAAGCAAACGTTTTTTGCACTGACTTGCTGTCAGTATCTATAGTGCAGGGCATAGGAGCAGTCCTTTCAGTTGTGGTTTGGCTTTTTGGTAGATCTTATTTCATTGCTCCATCTGCCTGTGTCTGGCTTGGCAATGAGGTGGCATTAGGCTTCTGTCCTGACGAGAGGACTTCTAAATATCCACCTCAGCATGACAGCAATATTTATATCCAGAGACCTTCCTGATCTTGGAATTGCAAGAAACCACCTCTAGGAAGAGGTATTATATTTAATTGCAGATAGAGGATCCACAAATCTGTTCTCAGTTTATTCCAAGGCCATTATTGAGGCCCAGAGGAACTTCAGATGGGATGTCAAATTCCCTGTGTCTTCCTGACCCTGCAACCTGCTGCTTTCCTTCTCCTTCCTCAAGTGTAGTTTGAGGAGGGTTTTTTTATTGACCTAAGATGAGGGCTGTTACAGTCTTTGTGCATCCCCCACTTCCCAGTTGTGTACTGGATTTTGGCTCTGGTGTTTGTATCACTGCCGGGAAAGTCAAATTATGGAGTCAATCTCTCTGGAAAGTTTTCACCCATCAATGCCAAATCTTCCTCCAGATTGTTTCCTCAATTACTTTGTGTATTTTTACTACCTGGTTTGTGGCAGATTTTCTGTACTGATTTACCAGACCAGTCCAACAGAAGACAAACAGTGAGAAATGCCAGTAGTTTTCTAAGGCATCAGTGATTGGGAAGGCTGGTGGGATGATTGCCTTCACTGCTTTGAGAATTGCAGACTCAGATCCTCCGTTTCCCAAAAGAGACAGGAAATGGATTGCTAAGGGCATGGAATTTCCTTCATTCCTATCCCAACCCTTCTTTATGTGATTCTCATTAAAATCATGTTTTATGATCAGTGTCTGTGTCCCTGGGCTTCTGTGTGCCAACCTCAACACCTTCCTGTGCTGGAGTAATTTAGAACCCAGGGTTCTTTCCAGATACAGGAAACCCCACTGCAGAATATCCTTTATCTGTGTACTTTTTCAGCTGGATATTTTGAATTACAAAGGTCTTAAGAGCTGACTGTTCAGTTCTAATCAGAATTTGCAAGTAATCTGAGGGTTTCTTTTTCCTCCAGAATAGTATGACTAAGCACGAGAAGGGAAAACAGATGAATCATCACTGAAAACAAACAAATAATGACTTAATAATCACAAATTTGAGAAAGCAGTATTAATTATTCATAGAGGCTGATTTATCTTAAAACATACTGTTAGACTGGCAGCTGAAATAAAGACAGATGTTTCTGCTTTGTCCCAGAGGGTTGGAAATACAGAATTGGAGTTAAATTTGATACCCACATAATGATGTGGGAGGTTATGGAGGTTTGCATAGATGTTATTTGTGTGTGAAATTTGCTTTGAATCACAGATGGAAACACTTTATTTAGTATCTATACTGTCTCTAGTTTCCTGGAGTTGTGGAATCATAGAATCACAGAATGGTTTGGGTTTGATGGGACTTCAAAACTCATCTTATTCCACCCCCCTGCCATGGGCAGGGACCTTTTCCACTGGACCAGGTTGCTCCAAGCCCTGACCAGTTTGGCCTTGAACCTTTCCAGAGATGGGGTAGCCACAACTTCTCTGGGCGACCTGTGCCAGGGCCTCCCCACCCTCAGTAAGGTAATTCAGTAAAGAATTTCTTCCTAAAATCTAATCTAAACCTTCTTCTCTTATGTTGTGTAGAGACTGCGCCATAACATCTTCCATTTAATACTCTCACTGCGTATTTTGGAACAGGAATGAAGACAAATGAAAAATGCCATGTGTTACATTGATAGTTGATAACTGTAAAATCACTCCTAGTAGTTACATTCCGCTTTTGAAGTGCTTTGCAAACACACCTAAATACCATAAACCCAGAGTTTCAGAATATAGCATTTAGATTAAAGGTGGAGGCCCTAAAGTAAAAAGAAGTGGAAAGAAAGGAATAAATTTTAGCAAATCTTGAGGTTTCAACTCTCAGAATATCTGGTTTTGTCTTCCACCTTCATTGTAAATCTTCTGTTATGCTTTGGAGAGGTTGGTTTGGTTTACATTTGTTGAAGGGGTATTGTGAGAGAGCTGTTGAAGTTTTAAAGAAGTTGAAAAGCACTAACACCATGTAGGTGGACTGGAGCTCTGCCATCATCCATTCCAGACCCCATTCAGAGCAGGGCCAGACCTATTATTAAAAAGAGATGCCAAGTCAGGCTTTGTTTCATAATTTTCCAGTGCTAACACATGCACTAGAGCCGGGTTTGATTCCGTGTTTCCACCCCACTGTCCCAGTTAGCTTCCTCACAGATCTCTGCAGAGGCCTCTTAGATGCGCTGAAGCTTTTCTTCAGTAGTTACATTATTTATATTTAGATTTAAGGTGAGAGGAAGGACTTAGGGTTACGGTGAGGAAAGGGAAAACAAGTTGTGAGGGTTGAAAAGTTTTTCTAGAATGGGAGCTCGGAATCTGTTGCCTTAGTTTAAGGTGTTAAAAAGGTGCAAGGTTAACACAGGAAGCCTTGTTAGTAGATAACTGTTTTCTCCTCATGTAATTTCATCTGCTAAAGTATTTGGCATTATCTTGGAAGCATGACAAGATGATCTTTATTTAAAAAAACCCACAAAATAAGCCTTAATCCAAACCAGCATGTATTTACATTCAATGCTTATCCTACTGATCAGCACATATACTGAAAATAATTCAGATTTTCTTGAGCCCATTAGGCAAATTCGTGGTATTTACAGTTGCATGTTTGTATTTTTCTTTGTCATTGAAATTTGGGGTGTGTACTGCTACAGAGTGTATTAATGCATGCAAATAAGTCATGGAGTACATGTAATAGCTTTTTATGTATTTTAACTCCCATTTTTCCTGGGCACCCTTAGACTGCTTCCTAACAATATCTCCATCTTAGAGATTTTAATAATTTTTCTCTAATATTTTCTGTAGAGAGTTGGTTCTTTCCTGAAAGCTTGTTGCCAAGCTAACTTCATTATGCTATTATTATTTAGGTTTTCCTTCCATGAAATAACACCAGAACTTTTAAGAAATTAATTTTTTAGAATGGTTGACCTTTCAAGATATTGAAAACCCACCCATTTTCTTTGGGAAGATGACTGTATTTTATCTGTCTGGACAGACTGAGAGAACTGTTTGAAAAGAACTTCTCCAGCTACTTTTCTGTGCTGATGCCTAAAATAAAATTAGTAATAATTGCCAATGCCTCTTCACACAGCTTAATAATAGAACCTATGGTAGAACATCCTATCAGCTGATGGCTGCATTTATCATTCCAAGAGAGAAAAGGCACGTGGAATTTCAACAGCCTCAGACCTTTTCAAAACAGGTGATTCTCAAATTTTTAATTGTCTGACAATCATTCATTTGTTTCAGCTTTAGCAATGTTTGGATCCCTGACCTAAATGCACTGTTGACCATTATTCCTAGCTTTTAGCTAGACTCAAATGCCTGATGTTATAGGAAAACATGGCTCCTAATTATTCAAATTCTTCTGTATATTTAGTGAAAAATTAATTTTGGAATTATGCCCTCCTTGTCCAGGAACATACAACTTTTGTATACATCAAGTTAAAGCAAAACATGAGACTAATGGATATTGGATTTCCTTGGAAATAGGATTTTACCACATAATGAATTCTGGATGAACAATTATTACTTGTGGTTGCCACACTGTGGCACATATTCCTGCCACCTAAATCAAATTGGCCGAGGTAAATTGCGAATTTTCAAGATTTATTGGTCTTTGTTCCTACCTTGTCATGCTGGTAGTCATTCAAGGATGTCCACATTTTTGTCTCTGCTTTCACATTTTCCCATAAAACATCTTTGCTGCTGTTTCTATTTCTAGACACAGTTTTATGTGTTTGTATTTATAGTGCTCCCATTGCGTGTTTACATGTACAAAAAAATGCACTGAGGCTGTATGTGGGTCAATTTAGTTTACATGGTTAGTGTGTATTTGTGCAAAAGTAGTTCAGATTTGGAGGGCAAGAAAAGATTGTGGAATCCAGGATACAGAAACTTGGTAATTTAGTTTTTTGAAGAAACAAGTGATATTTTCACCCTGCAACCACTTGCTGAATGTTCCATAAATAGACTTTATTCATATCCCTCTAGGAGAAACGTGGCTGCAATTTATGGAAAGCTCATCATGCTTCATGGAAAAGCTGAATGCTGCAGCTTTCACTAAAGCTCACTGGTTCATAAATGTTGCAGTGCTATGAGCACTATAGAAGTGCTGGAGTGGTTTTTTTTTGTTTGGTTGGTTTTTGTTGTTTTTTTTTTTGGGGGGGAGTGTTGTTTTTTTCGGTTGGGTGTTGTTTTTTTTTTTTTGGTTGGTTTTGGTTTTGGTTTTAGGTTTTTCCTTTCTGGCAAGCAATATAATTTCATTGCTTGAAGATAATTCCTGCAGAGTTCAAAGAGGAAAAATGTGAATTCTCAGTGAATTTTTGGAAGAATCTGGTGCTGGCTAATCAAAGGATTTTGAGAACAGTTTGAGAAGCTGTTTGACAAGATGTGGTTTCAGTGGACTGCACTTCTTTGGCTTCCACTCAGACCTGTATGCAGTGTCACATTCCAGTCAAATCATCCATTCTTTATTTGCCTGTCAAGAACTGAAGTTCAGGGGATAAACTTATTCTGGGGCCCAGCTCTGGGTGGCTGCAAACCTCATATGGGAACAGTGGTAAAAAATGATTGACAGGAAAGAGCTTTTTTGTGGAGTGACTTGTATTTTCAAAAGATGAAATCTGTTAGTCACAACAAATTCTCTTCTCCCCTTAACCCAGCAAGTGCTTCCATCCTGATCAGAAATCCTGTGACCGTGGGACTGGTGCTTGTAGTGTCCCTGCAGTGTCCTTGGCTAAGTGCTTGATGGATTAGCAAGAGAGTGGTTCTATTAAACAGATTATGGGCAACTCATTCTTCATAATAAAAGTTGAGTCTGGTGCATTGCTATTTACTATCCCAGGCATACCAAATTAAAGTTTGAATATGGTTATATTAAGGCCATACATTAC
>WBMY01005574.1:75753-100344 GCA_013397315.1 Donacobius atricapilla | reverse complement strand
AAAGGAAAATATAAGAAAGAAAATAAAATAGGATTCACTGTAGTTTTAACTTGCTGGTTTTGTGAAGCATCTCCAGCCTCAGGACCTTGTGTGGACACCAAGGATTCTGAGTCATGTTTGAGGAGGGAGCAACTCTGTCAGTTCATATCTTGTGTGTTTAAGTGTAAATGACCCAACATAAAGTAGATGTGAGAGTACAGATGGAATGCAGAGAGTATATCCTGATACTGCTTTAGGTGGGCTATAGCCTACAACTGATTTTCCTCATTCTTACGACCCAACTCCCACCTCTGTTCCCTTCCAAGCTGAAAATAGGATTATACTTACCTGTTGCTGTTGCATTTTGGCTTTTCACTAAATGGAGCAATCCAGAGTATCAGAAAGAAGTAAAAAGCCCTAAAGAAATATTGAAACTAATTATTATTTCAAAGGAAGGACTTTTTTTTGTCTTTTTTTTTTTTTAAGAAATTAATTAAGTATCATGAATATTTTGGTTACTCTGCAATAAGCAAATCCTTAAGGGATGAAAATATGCTCTAACTAACTGCTTTGCAAATGTATAAAATTCGTAGTGTGTTTGATTAAAACTTCTATATTCCTTAATTAAGCTTTGCACTGAATTCTACAAACATTTCATAAAGAGTAATTCATAAATCCTGTAAGGTACACACACCATCTTTTTCAAAATCTGATGTATGGCTGTTAAGAATTAATAAAAATGTTCAAAACTAAACAGGAAGTTAGGAACACTGTAAAGAAACAGCTCTTTTTATTACTGGGACCTTGGACAGTGTTGGGACTTCATATTTTTGGTTAGAATTGTCTTCTATTTGTGATATTTCCATATTCTTAAGCATTTGTTAGTCTGCCAGAAATGTGTGACAAAGGATAAATGGGAAAGCAATGCTGAAGAGGGCAGAAACATGGAGCTTGAGTTCTAAACTGGCAACAGGCTGATGAAGGGATTTCTACTTCATTTGTTTTAGTACTTTAAAAATAGAATAATGAAGATAATGTACTGTCTTTTCCTGAAACCATTACTTTCTTCCCGAACTCTGAATGTGGGTGAACAAACTGATGTGGTCCTTTCAGTGCAAACAGCAACAAATAAAGTTGGCAAATGAGCTTGTAAATTCCTGTGTGGCATACAGCAATTGCATAACATTTAGAGGTAAATGGAGTGAGTTTATCTAAATAATGCATGCACTGCAAAGGCTGGTAGTACAATGCTTTTCAATAATCTGTTTCTTGAATGGCCATCCCCAGGTCACTTTTTTCCTCTTTGCTGAATTTTATTTTACACCCTCGTGATTTGCCAACTCAGAAAGAGAAAAGAGCCATAATGACATCATTGCTCTGGTTTTTGTTACTGAAATTTTCTCAAAGCAATTTTTTTTTTTTTTAACGAAGTGAAGCTGAACCAAAATTGGTGGCATTCATCAGCCCCATTGAACAAACAGGGATCACTCTCCACCACAGAAAGAAATTTTAATGTTTCATAGCAATCCAGAATTAAGGGTCTGTTCTTTCCTCATCTCCCTCTCCCAAGTTTATTTCTTGGCCATTCATAATACTGGCATTTGTGCTGACCTGTGTTCCTTGAAATTGTTTTGAAGCTCTTAAATTCTATTGTTCCAAATTACTCTGAGGTGAAAATTTTTGCTGTTGTCTTCAGTGACAAAGGCTGTTAGAAAAACCAGCTCATCTCAGGATAGGCTTAATCTCAAAAATCAGCTCCACAAGGTTTAACAAGAAAAATACTGAGTAGGAAAATAGGAAAGTGTCACAGACAACAATGTATGATGTAATTGGAGGGAAAGAAAAATGTGTTGAATGTTTCCAGTTGTTATGAAATCTGAAATGATATGTAACTCAGGAAAAAATCAAATGTTTTAATTCTGTTTTAAGGAGAGGATAAATAAGTAGAATAGAAGGGGTTTTTTTAATACAGGCTTAAAATACCTGAGAAAGAGGTAAATAAAAATAAGTCTGCTTTCATCAGATTAAATTTAAAAAGTAAAGACTGAAAGGTCTGAACTTGATACAAATAAAAATTCTATTCTAGATGTTTCTGAAAATCTTTAAAGTTAAGTAATTCAGTAGCTTCATTTATTTTTTTTTATTACAATAAAAATTTGATAAAATCAGGTCTGATAGAAATGCCTCAGTGAGCTTTGGATTCCCATGTGCTGCTATGCTTGTCGCCAGAAGGCTGCTCCGAAGGGGCAAAAAAAGAGGAAAGAAATTTTAAAAAGTCATTTATATTCTCTGGTCAAAGCCAATCACAGCTCTCCTCGGTCCCTGCTCAGTGCAGCACTTGGAGCAGCTGCTTCTGGTTTTTGTTTTGGTGACACCCTGGAAGTGGCCAAGGCCAGGCTGGATGGGGCCAGTGGAAGGTGTCCCTCTCATGGCAGGGGGTTGGAATGAGATTATTTTTTAACATCCCTTCCAAATTAAGCTTGGAAGCCCTGGATTTTACCTTCTTAATATAATTTAATGCACAGTGCTCCTTTTGAACCAAAGTGTGACCAGCAGCAGATCCAGGAGGACTTGAGTTATAATTCAGTTTTCTAAGAGATTTCTTTCTGTTCTGGAGGAGCATAATAGTTGCTTATTTCAACAGAAATGTAAAATTTTGCAGCAGCTTATAATGTTGGCCAGTCCTTTTGGTTCTAGAGAGGGGAACATCCAAGACCTTTCAGGCTTGCAAAGATGATTTTTAACTATTCTTACCAGCCTTAACAAAATCCTGCCATAAGAACAATTGCCAGTTTCAAATTATAAATTTTATTTTAAGATTTTCAGAGTGAGACTTGAGCTGCAATCTTTGGTTTCAGTTTTCCTGTGATGCAGAGAAGCCTGAAAAGAAGTTTATGCTTAGGAAGAGGGATGCTTTCTTGACTGTAACCTTTCAAGTGGATTTTAACTTGGTGTGATGCCTGAAGAATATCCTGTGCAGCTCATCTCACCTGCTCAGGAGGTGATGTGGTGGAAATGATGATGGTGGAAAACAAGCTGTGATCTGATTTTAGTTCAGGAATGTCAGGTTATTCTTGTTGTTAGATACTGTGGCATTTGTCTGCTGATGAGATTATGGAAAATTAGTTTTCATGTAATGACACAGTTTCCCTTATGGGCCACTTTTAGTTGTGGATTGCAGTTCCATGAGCTGAAAAATGTTTGAAAGAGAAGAATGTGGAAATTTATTACCTGTATCTCAGTATTTTGGAACAGTATTGAGGACTGTATCTATTGGACTGATTAATTTTCTTTGCTCTTAATTGCAAAAATCCATTTGAATTTAACCAACTTCTTATTCCAATTTGGCAAAGCATCTGTACATGATGGCTAACACAAGTGCTTTTAAAAATACAAATCAAATTGATTAAGAAGCATTCAATCTCAGGGAGACTTTTTTTTTTCTGAAGACATTTTTTTCCCTCCATTAATTGCTATAAATATTTTAAAACCTGCTGTCTTTAAATGAAATATTATACATGTTTATGTTCATATAGAACTAAAAAAAAAAATTTGCAATTACTTAAAAAAAAAAACAAATATGATGCATTTATAGTTATTACTTACTTTGATTATTTTCTAAATAATTTTATTTTCCACTACGTTTGCTTATACATTCCAATTTAGTGTCATTGAGCCTTGTTTCAGAAGAGGAGATTGGGTGCATCTTCCCCTGCTCACTGTGTACTTTATATTTTACTTTGCACTAATTCTGGCTGAGTGAGTGGGCACCAGTATTTGTTGAAGCTCCTTTTGTGGTTACGGGAAAGTAAGAAATGTAAAACTGTATTCAAAGAAAGTAATTTTTCAGTGAGAACATTTTTTACAAAACAACCATTAAAAACAAAGTGTAAAGTGATACACACACTGAGCCAAGTTCCCTTGTGTTTTTTTTATAGTTACAGCCCTCTAATTTTACATAGTTCCTGTCTGCTTTAGAAAGCAAACGAAATAAAGCCATTTTCTCTATAAAAAATACCACAGGACAGACTCAATTTAGGTTTATTTTACTAGATTTCAGTTGTTTACCCACTCTGGCTGGTAGATATTAGTGCAAGCCATACCATGGAAAGTGTATTGAAATCATACATGTTTAATTTAGAAATGCTTCATATTTAAAGGGTTCTTAATGATGCAGCAATTTTAATTTAATAATTGTACAGCATCCATCCAATATTACCAGAGAGCCTTTAGGTCACACAGTGCCTCCATCAACCTCCTTGATGAACTAAAAATCCAGACCTTGAGTCCGTATGGGGTTCTGCTGATATTTCTAAGGGAAAATTCTGACACTGTGTCACAAATTTCCCAAATTCTGCTCCAAGAAATCAGGAGCCGAGCAATAGAGCCCTTATCTGCCAGCTCCTCATTCTAGCCCTTATCCTGCAAGACCAGCCCTTCTCTCATTTCATTAGAGAAATTGCTTTTGCCTTTATATTTCTTGCAGGAAAATCGACCTTCAGGAAATCTCCCACTACTTCCCTAATTTATAAATCCCCGTTTGACAGTGTGCATAAATGGGACACAGATCTGTAGAGACAGATCCTAAAGGGGACCTATAAGAAAATCAAAATTAAAACCAGAAACAGTCTCACACTTGAGTGAACTCTTCTTTCTTAGGGATGCTCATTCAGGCATCTTCTCCTGGTGCACACTGAGCTGCTCTGACTTGTGTTGTCTTGGGATTTTTTGTGGGCTCTAGGCAGGCTGTAACTGCAGCAAAGCTATCACAAAAGGTATTTCTTTAGGCTGTGTATTTTACTTTTTCTGTCTGCACCAATTCTTTCATGACATACTTATCTTCTCTGCACTACTGCTTTCTGTGGCCAGACTAAAAATGATTTCCATGCCTACTTTTTTTTTTTTTTCTCTCATTCTTCCTCTTTTAAGAACTGAATTGACAGAATGGAAGTTGAAAGTGGAAATATGCGTAGTATCAAGAATCAGTTCTTAATGAAATATTTTACAAACCACACATAAGTGACTGTGTAGGGGATATAAGGGTGAAAAGGGCACAATGAGGTCCTGCTGTACCATGCTTTGCGTTGCCTGTGGCGTCAAACAGCAGGTGATTAAGTCCAAACTTCAGCTTTTAGCTTATCCTTGCCTCATTTGGCATTTTTTCTATCTTTTTCCATCAAGCTTACTAAATTTGATACATTTGTCAAATGAAGTTCAATGTAGTGGTTTTGTTCAGGGCATAAATCGAGGCACCTGCCTTACTTTAGGAAGCTGAGGTCAGCAAAATCATATTTATTATATAAAATGCTCAATTTAACATTCCGTTTCTCCCCCATTTTTAAAGTTAAGCAAAGGGCAGCTGTTTCACAGTCAGAACATGCTGGTGTTAAGCCAACAGGCTCCCTGCCCCCATTTAAAATTGTTTGGAAATGTCTTACTTTCATTCAGAATCCTTTAATGACCTCCTTTGGTCACCTGCATCTGCAGCCAAGTCCCATGTACAGACCCTGGTGTGTGACGCTGCAATGCAATGGAATCATGGAATGGTTTGGAAAGGACCTTCAATTAAATCTAAATTCTATTTAAAGAAAACTTCTAGTTCATATTGTAGGGAAATTGGTGGTTATTCCACCAGAAGTTCTGAGGGTTGTGTCCTGTGAGCTTCAGCCTTTGCAATTGTATTTGTCCTTGCTTTCCCTGCTAGCTCCCGCAGCAAACTGGGCTTTTATTACTGCAGCATGTTCTTGCAATTTCACAATTTGCTACAGTAATATTTCATCCAAGACTAGGAATTTAACAGGAAGCTTTCAGGAAAAGAAAATAAAAATAAAGGATTCTCCTCTCTGTTATGGTCAGTGATCAGTCCATTCCCTTGTACAAAGCAACCCTCACTTTAGAGAAGAATTCCAGCAAGATCTATCCTCGTTTAAGTATTATGGAAGTTCACAAAGTCATCCATCAATTGTTTTTGAGGTAGTTTTTAACTTCTTTCAACAATATCTCAGGTAGTGGCTGAAGTTACTTTGTTCTGGTCAGAATGTTAGGTGCAGAATATTGAATTTTTGAGGTCGTTGTTGATTGTTGCTTATGTACAGTGCAACATGGGAAATAAATCAGAGATCATTTTGTTTTGATGCAAGTAACCATCCTAGCCTGTACTCAGGAATTTTTTTTTTTAAACACTGGAAACCTTTATAAAACTGTCAATATTTTAAACCTTGTCTATGTAGCCTGTGTCTTCTTGACAGTATAGAAAAATGGAATAGTTCTCATGGCAGAGTTTCCCTTCAGACTGGGGGTTAACAGCCCCCATGTACACAGAAGCTGTGAAATGTGGTCTTTCCAGGGGTAACTTTGATGGATTCACATTCAACCAATTATTTCCCATGAGAACATTCTGAGATTGATCTCCTGAGTGGGATTGTCCCTGTGTTTTATTGGTATGCCCTGCTCAGAAGGCTTTGCACCAAGTCTGGCCTTTCTTCAACAGGCGGTGTAGAAAATAGGGTGTTCTTCAAACACTTAAAAAAGTGTTTTTCTTGGTTTTAGATTTAAAGTTTCACCACTGTTAGAAGGCACAGTACCACCCCCAGATTCATTCTAGTGTTAGGGACACGATAATACAACTCATGTACAAAGTTCTCTGTTAATGTCTGCCAAGTAGTTGAAAGTTTTTTAAAAAATCTGAAATTGCCCAAATATTGATGAAATCAGCTTTAGATTACTGTATTGCACTGGCTGGCTTCCCTATTCCTGAATTTATGTGCCAGAGCTTTGACCTCCGTGATAGGTCCTCTGATTTCCATCACTTCTTTCAGGGCAGCAGGATGGATTTAGCCACACTGCTGCATGATCCTCATGCCTGCAAGTGGCAGCTGCAGAGAGTTGGGATGGCTCTTCCTGAACACATCAAACTGTGTGGAAGCAGCGCTGCCAGTCAAGAGGGAAATAAAATAGAGTATTTTAAAATTTACAATACTATGTATTTTAACATATATTTTATCATGTTAAATTTTTTTCCTTTTTTTGACATTCAATGTAGTATAAGGTTTTCACTTTGGAATGAGAGTCTGAGAAATCCTTCATAATCACACTGGAAGATGCATAGTTTGTTAACATGTGTGTAGTATTTAGTTTTAGGTGCTTAAAGTGATGTTACCTGGAGTAAGCGTCAGAAGAGGTAAAAACAATGTGCTGTAAAGTCTGAGAATGGAGAAGGAATATGGGAGTTGATTCAGGCTCTTGCTGCTTCATTTGTGCTGGTTTTAGGAAGCATTGTAAGTGCTTCTGATTCCCAAAGCAAATAGGAAAATCTTCTTGCTCATAAAATATAAATAAATTATAAATCTTTTGTACTCATCCCAGTGGATGTTCCATTATATTACATGTTCATCTATTTTTCATTATTTTTACCTTAAATTTGTCAGTGTTTGCACTCCTAGGAAATGTGTGCTCCTGCAAGGAGAAAAAAAGTAAAAACTAAAAAGTTCTCAAATGTTGATGGCAATAGAAGTGGATGAGATACACATTAATAATAGAAATGGGTTTTATTCATTGCTTTCAGACCACTGATGTATTTAACTGAGGATTTGGGTAGCAAAGGGAGTGGATAATTTTGACATTAAGCAGTGTTGCCCTGGGGAGACACAGAGCAGGTGGTTCTTGTATTCATTAATTCAGTCTTTGCTCAGCTCCACTGTCAGCTCCCTTCTCTTTGGGACTCCGTCATGAGCTGGAGGGCGAGGAGGGTGGCTGTGAGTGCCCCTGGTTTTAAAGTAAATGTCACATGCAACCACAGTTTTTTAAAAGTGCAGGAAAAAATCCTATGCATTTATCAGTTTAGGGTGTCAGAGGGAAAGCAGTGAGACTGCATTTACCTTGGCATGTTTGCATAGCACAGAAAAAGGGATTATTGCAGAGGCCACCGTGTTCTTTGGATCCTAAATTGTCAGAAAGGGACAAGATAAAGAAATCCTGTTTTCTTGAGGAGGCGGTCTGATTCTTAACACTTCTGATAAACCCCAGATATTTAGGGAAGGCTGAGGGGAGTTTTATTGCCGTGATCCAGCTTTGCAGACCTGTTGCAAATTGTGTCATTTGTATGAAGGGTGACATGGGCTTAGAGAAAACACTATTTACTTCCTTATTTGTAGATCATTTTTCCTAAGAACTAGAAGAAGGAAGTATAATTTCAGCTTGTTTTCTGAAGTATGAATTTTTAACATTATTTTTAGTTATGACAAATTTCAAGAGGTGGTGAAAAAATGCTGGTGGATGCTTTTGGTGATGATACAGTTTTTTTCCTGGGGAAACACATAGTTCCACAAAATTTTCAGTTCATTTGGTAGTCTCAACTCCTGAAATAAAAGTGCCCTTGTCTGCTCTGCAGGTTTGGAAGTTGTCAGTTGTCCCGGATCAACTGGCTTGTGTAGATGAAACAAAGATAAAAATTAGGTTCTGTTATGGTTAAATCTATTGTGTGTATTGCTTGAAGTCTAATAATGTGTAAAACACCCACACAGTGCCAAGTGGAATAATCCCTCAGCGATTTCCAGGATGCTGAACCAGTGACTCTGAGCTGTCATTTTATTGGTGGGATGAGAGAACACTTAATATGTGGGTTTTATTTTCCAAGTGTTCATTAGCATCATGAATTTCTCTTGGGGAAAAAAGAAAAGGGAAAACACGAAGTGTTGACTTGAGAATATGTCAAGGTGGAAAAGGAGTTGGAGCTGGAAATGTGAAATATTACAGGATGCTGTGGATGCTGTGTTTAGTTCTCAGGAAAATTTTATTATTAATTTACTGCTGGATATTGAGGGAAGGAGTCTCTGGTCTGATAATGGCACCTCATACCTTGGCAGAAAGGTCAGCATCAATCACGGTGGAAGGGGAATTATCAATAGAAAGTTCTGCAAGGTTTCTATCCCAGATTCAGGCAGAATATGGGCAAATATGACCTCACTCTGTGGAGCTCTGCTTTTAGGAAAATGTGCCTGCTTCTTGTAGGCTGCTCCTGTAATGGGCAGTTGAAGTATTTTCTTTAGGATTGCTTAAAAAACCATCCAAAATGTTTTCATTAATTAAAATAACTTAGCTGAGTAAATTTCATTTGAAGTATTTATCATAATTCATGGCAATAGGGGTCTAAATAAACTGGAGTTTGTCATGATGAAATGACAAAGGAAATGCAAATTAGATCTTTAAAAAAAATGAAAGAGAGAGTGGCAGTAAAATGCGTTGATAATAAATACTTTTAAAACGACTCTCCAAATGACTGGACAAGATTTAAATTTGATAACTAATCGAAGTTATTAGTTACTTTGAATTTCAGCACAGGAGGAGACAATTGGCTAAAAACCAGCAGAGGAAAAGTTTAAAGTCCCACATCTTGTCTCTAGTTTTTCTGTTGATTATAAAGTGGAAGATTCAATACAGACTTAATTTTTTTTTGTGATGTTGATATGCTGATGTTTTAAAATGACAGAGGAACATTTTTTTCCTATAATTAAAAAAATACTATTTTTCTTTTGCATTTGTGCCCCGAGTGGAAAAATGAAATTGAACACAAAAATTGCTGTGGACTCTCAGATGGTGTTTTGCACATGAACCAACTGTGATATCTCCCATTTCAGTTTCAGCCACTTTAGAAAATTAAACAAAAAGCAAGTAACAACTTTTATTTGCATTAATGTTATCTTTGCTTCACCTTGCTCTGCACAAATAATGCTGAGGAGTATCCCCAGGCCCATGTTGTAACATCCTGTGAGAGCAAAACTGTGGTGTGCCTGATTTTGAGAAGAAATGTGGACGTGGAGTGGGGTAAAGCTGTGGATCTAATACAGCTGCTGGACTGGGCAGTCAGAGGTCCAGGGCTCCTGGGTGCTGTGAAGGACAAACTTCTGATTAGACACAGCTATTGGGAGCCAATTTCAAAGTTATATTCAAAGTACAGAATTGAAAGTAATTTTTTTTTAATTCAAATAAAGTATGGAAATGAAAGTTTTTTTTATTAAGATGCACTTAACATGCCAAAAATACTGTATGTATTTCATTGAAATTCTGTAGACACAAACATAAGCAACTTTCTTAGGCCAGCATTTCCCTCCCAAGTTCATTCAGGCTGAGTGTTCTAGTAGGGATCTGAGAGATATTTTGTTCTTTCTCCCTAATCAGGCATGAAGGAAAGATAGAAAAGACTTGGGGAGTCTTTTTCTCCACCAGTGGCTTCCTGCAGCTCGGCCAGATCTCTCTGAATGTTTTTGTTGTCCTGTCTACTGTAAACTCTAACTCACATTTTACATTTTTGTCATTCATTCACAATCACCACAGCTGGGATAAGAAAGTCAGCATGGTTCTGCTGTGGAGTTTGATGAGCTGAAATTAAAAGAAGGGAAAAAAGGGGAAAAAAAAAAAAAGGAAAAGAAAGAGGAAAAAAAAGGGGGGGGGGGAGATAGATATTTTTAAGCTTTTATATGAACAAGGGAAGATTCCAACCAGACTTATATATTTTGAGAAGGTTTGACCAGATTTGACCAAGGATGGAAGGTGACATTTTGGAGATGCAGGGAAGCTGATATTTTTTTTTCCTTTGTAGGCAGGAATGAGGGAGGATTCTTGAAAATGAAAGTGTTGGATGCAATAGCTAAAAGGTATTTGCGTACTTCTTTCATTTAGCTTAATTTTTAACTGGTGAAATTCTTCACCTCTGTAACATTAATTTTTGGAGAAGCCCTTCAGAATATTGTACTTTAAAAACTCTGCTCATTTTGTCAAATTTGATTGAAGTAAAAAAATGTATTTTCAAAAAAGTTACTGGAAAGGGGCAACTTAATTTGGAGATGGTGTGATTGACTAAACCTTGTTTTGTTATGAAACCTGATACACTTGAGCAAATCTGAGTGAGATACACAAAGTTTTGTCTTTTCCACTCTGCAAGCATTGTCATCAAACTCAAACTCAGCTGAGTTGCTCCATGTTTTGCCCCAGCCAATCAATTAGCAGAACATTAATCTTTTATAAATGTCATGCTGCTATAAAACCACTGTATGTCAGTTGATTTTCCCTTGGAACTAATTTCTATGGTGCAGGGAGAAGTATTGAAGTGTGCAGTATTTTGGATCTGAGCAAGATTTGTTACAGTAGCATTATAACCATGAGCTTTAAACCAGATGGGATGTAAGTTAATTTCTTCAGGCCTGCTTTCTTTCATCACAAAACTTCTGATGAAAAAAAAATGATTGTTTATCAGTGAAGTCTTTCTTCCCATGCACCCTGATGAGATTAATCATCACAAAACAGAATCACATCTCTATCACAGGCTATCCTAAGCAAGTACTGGTTGATAAAACTATTTATTTCTTTCTAATCTAAGGAAGGATTGGTGTCTTGCAGTGTTGAACTTCGCTACTTCTATTTTGTTGTAATTTTTGCTTTGGGTATAGAAACCAACTGGGAGCAGAACGTGTAAAAATGGGTCACTATGATTATCTCTGAATTTTTTTATTATACCTGTCAGGTTTACCTGATAAAATTTTAACCTCTGAAATTCTGGCTAATGCATTTGGCATTTTGTTGTGTTTACAGGGAAATATACTGATCTTCTTGACGTATTACTTGAATATTTGTAGCTTCTTACTATTGTAAGGTGAAGTTTTTAAGAGCTACCACTCTTCAGCACTCTGGAATAAGTATGGAAAAACCAGAACTGGGGACCAATATTCACTGCTTTTCCCAGACTTCCTCTGTCCTTCCCATGCAGTGGGAAGACTGTTCTGTACAGATTTCTGTCAAAAACTCTTGTCTTGAAGATACACATTCTTAGCACCTCACTCAGCATTCATGAACAAAACCCCAAAGCTTCCTTTCCTTTTTGGTGTGAGAACTCCAGTGAGTGAGCTGTGTTGAAGGAGACCTGTGCTTGTGATGTGGCAGTATAAAAATTCCTGTTTGCTCAGTTCTTAAAAGTGTGAATTCTAATTTACAAATGCAGGACAAAAATGCTTTTCTTCTCACTTTCATCTGAATTTCTGCAGAAAGGGATTCTTTTTCTATCAGAAAGGAGTCTGCATTTTCTAAAATCTCTCAGCTTTCTGAAATCCCTGCACTTCTACAGAGCTCTGCTCACAGAGATGATGGGTGTACAACCAAGTTTTTAAATAGTTCTGCAATAACTTTCCCCATTTCTCCTTAATATTCTCATGCTAATTTTTCTCTACACTGAATGTAGACCTGCACTCACCTGGGAAATCCCAGTTTTTGAACTAGAATGTGTTTACCTGTTTGTGCTACTCCTGCTTCTCATTCCCTTTGATTTTCTGTTTCAAAACAACCAACTAAAAGACACTTAGTATTTTTTACTAAAAATCTGATTACAATATGGCATTAAAAAGAAATAATATTTCAGGAAAACTTTGCAGATGTCCTGGTGCACATTTGCTTTCAGATAAGGCAGCTGGTTTTTGCTAGTGTTCATTCAGGAACATAAATCTGTATCTTTTAAATCATGCTTTGTTTAGGTTAGGTGTATTGTGTTCATTCTTTATGACACCTATATCAACCTGAGGGTTTGTGAAGGTACATAATAGAAAAAGTGTCCTGCTAAGTGCACATTCAGCCAGTTTCATTTGCAGCCATTGGCAGACAAGAAACCTTGAGTCACAAAATATCAATGTTCCTACAAAGCCATTTATTACTGTCTTTGTGAAGTAGTCCCATATGACAGAGCCACCGTGTGCTGTGCAAAAGGAGGCATAACCCAGAGTCCACCAAGAATGAGCACTGCACTCACGCTTTAAAGTGGTCAACAGCCTATTTGCAGTGGCTGGGATGTAAAGAATACAAGATGTTTCACATTTCTGCTCTTTCAAATAGCTGAATTTTCTACTTGGTGTTGGGTTTTGGTGCTTCTGGTGAATTTTGTATGTGTGCTGCTCATCACATTGACAGTAATGCAGGTGCTGATATATTGGTATGTCCACTTCATCATTTGGAACTGTTATACAGGTTAAAATTGGTGTTACCCTTTTGAGCTGGAAAAGACCAATCAAATAATATCCTCAAACAAGAGAATAAAATAATTGAGCAGAAAGTGATAAAAAAAAAGGTTTTGCAGGAGGAAGTGACAATCTCTAAGGAGAGAGAAGAACCAGGTTATGTATTTTGGGGAGCATAGTAAGGTTTTTGACATTGCTTCTCCTAACACTTGAAGCTGAAGGCACGTGGTTTAGATTACTCTTCCGTATAGGAATGCAGAATTCCTTGGAAAACCACCTGTTGAAGAATTATGAGTGGTTCATTGAGGATGTGTGGAATGGAGCACAGCGAAGACTTCTTGATGAGTATTTTCATTACCAACTCAGTTGGACTGAAGACACTAAATTTGCAGGAAAGCTGGAAGAGAAAATACTTGAAGAACTGGGCTGCAAAACATAAGGATTTTTATAGGAACAAGGACAAGCTCCTGAGTTTAGGAGAGAACCCTCTGTTGATTCTCTGGTGTGCCTTTCCAGCAGGGTACACAGAGAATCCAGAGTACAGTCATGGTTTTGATTAGACATCTGCACAGCGGGATCCAAGAGAAGAACAAGAGAATCTTTTTGTGACTTGACAGAAGAGCAGGAGGTACATGGCAGCCCTCTAATATGTTACTTCTTGTACTGATTTTGACTGGGATAGTTAATTTTCTTCGCAGTGGCTTGTAAGGTGGTTTGTATTTGTGATGAAAACAGTGCTGGTAACACGAAGCTGTTTTAGGTATTGCTTACAGAGTGTCAAGGCCTTTTCTGCTCCTCCCTCTGCCCTTCCAGTGGAGACTGGGGATGCACCAGGAGATGGGAGGGGACACAGCCAGGACAGCTGACCCCGACTGACCCCAGGGATATTCCATAAACGGTGTCACATTGTGCACAGCAGTAAAATCTGGGGGAAGAAGGAGGAAGGGGTGATGTTTGTCTGCCCAGGTCTCCATTCCGCGGGATGGAGCCTGGCTTTCCTGAACACCTGCCTGCCGGTGGGGAGGGGTGAATGAATCCCTTGGTTTGCTTTGCTTGTGTTCACAGCTTTTTCTTTCCCTATTAAACTGTCTTTGTCTCAACCCATTTGAGTTTTCTCAGTTCTACCCTTCCAGTTGTCCCCCCATCCCAGTGAGGGGGGTGGGTGAGCAGCTGTGCAGGGCTGAGTTGCTGGCTGGGGCTAACCACAACACCTCTGCTAAAAGAGAGGACAAAACTAAGATTTCTTGTTTTTCTGGTTAAAAAAAAAAGAAAAGTTTGAAATGAAGTTTGTGAAAAGTGTTTTTTTATGCAGTGTATTTGGAAAAAAAAACCAACAAAACAACCACAAAGTTATGGGAAGAGGTTGCCTTGGGAGGCCGTGCTGGCTTCACCGTGGAAGCCTCTGAGGTCCAACAAGACAGAAATGTCTCAGAAATGATGAAGTGTAGCAAGACACTCATGTGAGAAAAGGAGATGGAGCAGATGTCTTCTCCAGAAGCAAGATCATCTGATTTTCATGACAGCCTCGTGAGGTTGCCCTGTGTGGTACACCAGAAATCTATGTGATCACCCATCCTCACCATTTTAATTGGTGGGTGTGTGTTCAGGCATATAAACTTGTCAAGCTATATCCTCCATTGTTGATGCGTGCATAAATTAGCTCTTTTATTTTTACATTTATGAGACTGTAAAGGCTTCCACTGCATATCAAAACAGAAACTTACACATTTCCTAATGGCTTAGGGGAAGAAAATGAAGCTTGAATTTGGTTCTTTTCATTTTGACAACTGTTATTGATATAAAGCGTATTGAAATCAGCCTGTTGTTAGGCTTTTAGTTGTTTGGTATGCTGTTTCCAGCGTTTAATTTACAAGGATGAAATAATTAACCCTGTGTCCTTACAAGGCTGGCTGGGAATTAGTGGATGCAGTTATGTTTTATTTAACCAGTAGTGCTGTGCCTGTGAGAATAAATGGACACCTGTCTTTAATAAACACAGAGGATGGGCTGGTTAAATGGTTAAAGATTTTTGGTGCTTGATAACTTTCTGATTGCACAAGTATGGACTGAAAAAACCTTGTGAATGATGAGAAACGATAAAGGAAGTGAAGCAGAAAATATACGTTAATATAAGTGCTGCTGAGTTGAGGTTCTCAAGGCAAATACAGAATATTTTGCTTTACAGTCCCACAGCTGAGTCCCAAGGTGCTCGTGGAACAGCATGATTTTGGGTGTAATAATTTGAATTATTTTAGTCATATTACTGTTTCTTTTAGCTGGCTCTGATGAACCCACAGGTCAAAAACTTCTTAATAGTTGTTATTGTCACAGATGTGACTATCCTTTGAAGAGAATTACTACTATGAGGATTACTACTAAACATAAGTAAACCTTGCAGAGCTCCCAGGGCATAGCCACAGCATCATAACAAGTTACTGGCTTATTTTTTGCTGTTGTTGCAATTAAAGTCAGATTTCTATCAGTTTAACAAAGTTGAATTTCATGTCAGTTGTACTGCATTTAAATTTTGGTGGGAAGTTTACATGAGCTCTATGACTGGCAGAGTGAAGGATATGGTCTGGATAATAATTTGAGACATCAGAAAAAACTCTTCTTACTGACAATACCTTCTCTCCCTCCTCTATACATGCATTTTCAAGCTGTTCCGCGTCCTACAACTCTGATCTTGTTTGAGTATGGCTAATCAGAATTTCTACATAATTATTGTTAATTATTAATTTGGAGAGTTATATAAAGAGTGGATTTTCTTGTATAAGAAAGTTGGTGGACAGCTGCCCACAAAGTACTTTGCTAAATTCAGTATGAAGAAAGCCTAGCATAGTCGCTGGGCAAGGAATAATCTAAAATTAAAACCCTAAAGATTATCACTTGAAGCATCAAATTGCCTTTTGCCATTCCATTACACCAACATTATCATGCATCTTTCTTTTGTTTTGATTTGTTGTAAATCATTGACCAGCAGTTTAATACCACCAACCTTTCACATTTGCTCCACAGCAACCTCTCTTGCTCCTCGTGCCTTTCATGATGCCATCTCTGTTTTTATTCCCTCTTGGCCCTAACTACTCATCCTTGGCCTTCCACCTCCCCTCAGCTTGCCAGTGAACACTGCATTTCCTTCTTCCTGTGCTCTTCCTGCCATACCTATTGGAATGTTAAGGTTCACAACAGAGGAGAGGGAGATGGGTGGATCCCATTCCATCATGGGTGTCTTTCTGCAATATTTGTCACTCCCAGTGTCCTCTCTCCCTTGCTCCCAGGGACAGTGACCTGTGCCAGGTTATTTTCCCTAAAGTTGTTTGCCTTCTTGTTAACTAGCTGTCCTGGGGTGTCTGTGATGCTGGTATCCCCAAGCAAACCCAAATTGGATAACGTGTTAGTAGCTGTCTGCTGGAGCTTCATTTCCTGCCTCTTGCCATGCCTCTGCTCTTCCTCTGCCTAAAGTCTGCCTGGTCTCTTAAACCCCTGCCCAGTTCTGCAAACAGATTTATTGTTGAAATTGTGTTATTGGTACGGTACCTAGCACAAAGCCTCTGGGTGGCACCACAACATGAATAATGATAATTATAATGAGTAGAGTCAGCCATTAAATCACTTCACCTTCAAATCTTGGCTATGTGTGGAGGCCTTTTTTTATTTCTAGAGCTGACTTCTTCCAAATCTAAAATTCATTACTCAGTGCATTTTTCATCTCCTCAGACGTGCTGGCACTCAGAGAAAATTGGGCTGCAAAAGGAGACTGAAGAAGCTTTAATTAAAAAGCAAATAGCATTTTTCAGCAGAGAGAAGAGGTGGTGAGATCTCCCCCAGGCTTTTCTTACTATAAAAAGATCCTTCTATTTTTGTTTCACTTGCCTTTTAAAAATCCACCACCTACCTTGTTTATTCATCCCCATTTGGAATTTAGTGATCCAGATGTAAGAGAAATATTCAAAATTAGAAGCTGTGCTGTGGCAGCCTTAAGGGGTATATGACTTCCTTCTGTAAAAATAAAATTGCAGGCTCTGCACATTACTACTCAGCCGGGGGGCCTCTAATAGTGTCAGTACCTTTTATATTCAATATTTAATTGCCCAGTGTGTAAAGATGGATTACTTTTGGCAATAAGTAGAGCAGGTAAAATGTGGAGGTGGTTAGTTATTTTTAAAATTTTTTTTCAAGTGCAGACCATGATGATTGAAGAAGAAAAAGTGAAATGCTGTGGTTATCATTTTACTTCAATTTTCACAGTTTCATTTAGGATGGTGTGGTTATCAACCCTACTATTGCTATTTTGGGGAGAGTTAGGAAATTCAACGTATGTATCTTCTAAAATGTAAATCATGTTATAGTGCTTAGGACATGGTTTAGTGGTGGACCTGGCAGTGTTATGTTAATAGTTGATCTTATGGTCTTTTCCAACCTTCATGAATCTCTGATTCCATGAAAAAATAATGCATTTATCACATTCCCAGACCTGGCAGAGTTGGCAGCGTTGGCTGAATTGTGGTACAACTGCTCTGAAAGCCTTTTTTTCTGTCTCTTGTATTCAAAATCAAAGCAATGAAAGCCCATTAGAATTTATTAGCTAGTTGATGACCGATTTGAAATGAGATGTGATATTTCTTTGTACTTCACAAGAGCATATCTTGTTCTGTCATATTTAGCTGTAATTGGCATCTTTATTGGCAATCTGAAGAAAATGAAATGGTGAGGTGGGTCCTGGGAGCTGATTAGACCCTCTTAATTACTGAATATTTATACTCCTGGGAGACACACAACTGTAGCTGTGGTGAAGGGGAACTTTACTCTGCTGCTCCTTTTTATCTTTGCAAAATGAAGCAACTGATGCTGCTGAGCTTTTAGTCCACCCTCCTCCATGTGAATAAAATCCAAGAATTATTTTCCTGAAGCAATTTGGAATTCCATTTGAATGCTGGACAATGTATTTCTAGGTGCTTCCTCAGGTGCTGAATGTTCCCCTGTACTGGAACATGTCATCCATTCCATGGGTGTGGTTTTAAGTTCTCAGAGATAAATCCTGCTTTTACTTCAGTTCTTGAGAACGTGATTTTTGGGTGAGTGACAACAAGGATTTCACCTTTAATGTGTTAAGATGGCCTGGCCATCAGGTCATCTAATGTTCCTGGATTTAGTTTCCTGGATTTAGCCAAAAAGGTATCTTTAGTATTTTTCCTTAATTAAAATTTATAAATTTTAGAATCTTATGGTGTTTTCTTAGGACATGGTTTTTATGAAATTATGGTTTATGAAATTCTGGAATGACATCTGAACATTGACTCCAAAGCAGCTGCAAGATATAACTTGTTTATTCTGGAAACTGCACTCCTTTTCAAGTAATGTTTGGGATTTTGAGGATTTCTTCTTTAACAGGTACAGTTTGGTTGCTGTGGAAAGCTCTGCTCTCCCTGTAAATGTTTAAAATGTCTCTGTGCACTCTCTCTTGAGAGAAGATTTGACTTTTTAAATGTGCCTCTTTACAGCTGTTTTGAGATGGAGAAATTGCACTTTCCAACATTTTCCAAGCAGCAGAGACATTACTTACAAATGTCCCTTTTTGAATAACATGAACTCCAGTCAATCAATCAATCAATCAATCAGTCATTCAATCAATCTTTTCTTCTGCATCAGGGCTTTTCTTCACCCTTGTAACTGAGAAGTTTCTTGGTCCTTATGATCAGGATATGCAGTTAGAGAAAACAGCACCTGGAGGTAATTTGACAGCCTTTTTTTTTTTTTTTTTTTTTTTACTTATTACTTTTAATAATCAAATATAAGAGACTTCCCCCTTTTTATTAGGACATGGATGTTTGGTATCAATCCTTCCAAGCAGTCTCTGCTTAGCTGGTTGTTTTGCGTTTGTGGGACTATAAACCCGTGTGAGTTGGAGATGGCATTTAACCTCCTGCCACCCCAGTGTATGCATAAAACTTTAAGAGTTGTGGTTTAAAGCCTTTCAGCAGTATAAAGACTCTTGAAGTCATCAATTCTATGAAAGACTTTTAGGTGTTTTTAAGTCTTCTGAGGGACACTACCTTTTTCTTTCCACTGGAGTGCCTCTTCCTTAAGTCCTCTAGTACATAATTCTTCGGGTTTCCAATGAAAATTCCATCTTGATTGATGTTCTTGTATTGAAAACTGCTGATAAATTTAATTCTGAAATTGTGTGATAAAGAGTGTTGAAACATGTAACTGTTCAAGTTGGAAGCTGTACTCGGAATTGTTGTAGTAATGGATAATACATGCTTCAAAAATGTCTTTTTTCTTATCCATGTTATAAGGTAGTCAACCTTACTGTAAAAATAAACTGGTACTGGATGTGTTGAACAATAGAGTGATTTATGTGATTAGAAAGAAATCTTCTTTGTTACCAGATGGAGATATTCCTAATTCATCTCTTAGACACTTATTGGAATTCTTTCATAGTGGTCTTGGACACACAAACACAATGTCAGCTTGAATCATCAGATGGAGGAGGCTTTAGGTCTGCCCTTGATGTTCCTCATTTTCATTTTACTGCCATATAAATTGTATTCTCTTGGCTTTCAGTTTTTTTCCTCATCTTGTTTGAAACAGGCTACTCTACATATGCTTTAATTTTGTCATTTTCCCTTTGTTTCTAGATTTTTAGGCAGTGTCCATGGCTTTTACATTAAGCTTCTTGCCTTTTTTCCTTGCCTAACCATCTGCCCTTGTCTTTATTTCATCTCTAACCAAGCTCATGCCTACTCTCCTTGTAAAATTCAGATCCCTTCAGAAGATTTATTTCCATTATGATGGTGACAAAACTGTAGACAAACTATAACCATGCATTTTATAGGCATTTTATTATTTTTAAGGCATTTACTAAAAGAGGAGTGTAATCACAGTGTCTGTTTTATTTATATATGAACCACTTTTCTCTAATCCTCATCTGGTTTTAAATGCCTAAATTTGCATATTGATTACAAAGAGAGAAAAAAAAAGAAGAAAATAATGGGAATTTGAGCATTCTCCAAGTAGCTGTCTTTTAATTGTCATCTTTCTGAAGTAGTTGCCTACGAATTACCTACAGATTGTTCAAATGTCTAAACTCAACTGCAACAGTAGGAATCATCCCCAAAATCTCCTTAAAATAGTACTGGCAAACCTATTAGACATTAGCAGTAGTACTCTAAGATCTGGGAAATTATGCTTAAAAATCATCCTCTGTAATTTAAATATTATTAAAGGAAAAGAGGGGAAAAGATGAAGTGTCAGCAGACGTTAATGATGTGTAAGGTATCCATGCTATTAAATATGTATCACAGGTTTAAAATTTTCTTGGAAGTTGTCATAATGGAAGTACCAAGCAGCAGAATTTTACATCAGCACTTAAAAAAAGCATTTTTTTACTTGTTTGGAACTGTGATCTCAGCCTCTCACAACTTCAGCTCTTAGACTTGGAGACTTATAACAGCATTTCTTCCCAGTGATGAATGACCACTTAGATTTTCTTTTCAGTTAAAATTACTTTTGTGTAAAATACTGTAGATTTTAAATTGGGAGAGGAGACTCTTTATCCAGCCCTTGCTAACTGTTGTATTTCTCCTTTAATATTGCTTGGAAAAATGATCACCTTTACACAGAAACAGATTGTAAATGTTAGAAAATTTGGTATCATAAACCATGTTTCCGGCCTTAAATATTCTCTTGGGAAAGAAGTGACCGCCTGAAGTTCCCCAGAAGCAGCAAGATATATCTGTGATATTAGAGGCTCAGTAAATTGAATAGGAAAGTGAAAGGATCACACAGCACTTGAGTACTTAAACTGTGAGGAACAGTGAGGTAACTACTCAGTCCATCAAAATCAGACTCTCCTTTGCAGATATGAGCTGGGAGGAGAAGGATGGGATTGTGTAGTGAGTCTTTTCAGCTTCCCCGTTAAGTTGTGTTCCCCTTGGGACACTCCAGTTCACCTTCTGGGAGGCTGGGCCTTTCAGCAGGTGTTTGTTCACCTGCCCATAGGAGCAGCCCTGCAGGAGGAGGACGAAGATTTATTTCTTCTGATGGCACAAGTTGTCTTCTAATTCCAGCTGGTGGCTCAGCTGGGAATGTAAGGAGCAGGGACAATGCCACATGATCCTTTCCCATAAATACACGGCCAGGATTTACATTCCCAGCTTCTGGGAACAACACGTTCAGGACTTGCTCATCTGCAGCTACAGTGAATTGATAGCTGCTAATGGTGTGATACTGCAGAAGTGAGATTGATGTCTCTGTGGGCTTCTGGACTCATGGCCCCTACAGCATTTGGTGGTGGTAAAGTCCCACAGCTCATCTGTGCCGTCTGAAATGTATTTTCGAGGGTTTGCTTTGCATTTGTCACTTGATAACTTTATTCGTGTCCCAGTTGTGTCATGTGGAACTGTGGAAGAATTAGTCCCTTGTCATCTTTATTTTATAATTTCTGATTTTATACATCTGTATCAGATCCTGTTTTACCAGCTATAGAATCAAAATGCTTGTTTTTGTCTCATGTTCAAGGTGCTGTGGGTTTTGGGGGGGGTTGTTATTTGATTTTTTTTTTTTTTTTTTTTTTTTTGGTCATACCTTTTGGAGGTTTTTTTGTTGTATCAGAGTAGGATAATGAGAAATAAAAACTGAATCTTAAAACACCTTCCCCCACTCCTCCCTTCTTCTTGGGCTTAAGTTCACTCTCATATCATTTATCTCCTCCCCTCCAGCAGTACACTTGGAGCTCCCGTTTTATCTCCCCATCACTTGGGTGCCTTGTGCAAGGCTGCAGTAAACTTTTGATTTTGATTATTCCAAAAGATTTTCTGTTGCCAGCAAACTTCATCCCTATGCTAAGTCAATCAGTTTCCAGATCATGTGTTAATCTTTTCAAATCCACAGGTCCCGTGTGTGTTTCCCTGCTGTGGAGAACAGATAAGTGAGCTATAATTTTAGAAAACTATAGATTTTTTTTTTCCTGCAATACCCAAACATATCTCTTTTTGAAGCTTTCCAGTGAACTGCATGTAAAGAATTTGGTGGTTTTTGGTCTTCTGCACATGGCTCTCAGCACCATCAAGTTACAGCTGAGCAGGGGCTGGGGCAGGTGTTGGAGGGACCTCCCTTCACCTGCTCTGTGCCTTGTTCAGTTTGGAGGGAGGCTCCTGACTGCCTTGGCTGGGAGAGATTCAGCCCCTTTTTTGGGATTAGGTGGACATTTAAGGATGAATCACCATCAGCCTCGAGGCATTGCTCATAAATGAAAAGTGCCTTTTTTTTTTTTTTTTTTTTTTTTTTTAGGAAAGTTTATGAAGCTGTGCAATGATTTTTTTGTTGCAGCCGTTATTGTGGTATGATTCTTTAGACAGAAAAATAGCAAGCAAATAACTATTGATCATCTGATAGTCCCCAATTTTTAGATGCCCATAAGTACAATTTCTCTTTGTTGGTTTGCTCTACGGCCCTAGTCTGGCCATCACAGTGAAGTAATGTTTACATATTTCAGTTTTATGGTCCTTTTTTCAAAGGCAGAACTGTCTGATCAATGCTGCTGTATTTAATATCCTGTGCTATATTTTCTTAAATTGTATGATAGTGTATGCTGCCATGGTGGAATAAAACTCTAGACATCATAATGTATCAAAAGTTTATATTGAAATAGTTTTCAGTAGTATTCCAGTGACAGATTTTAATGGCCATCATGTGAGCTGTTTACCAGATGCACTGACATATTTAGATTGCAGGGGTTTTGTGTTTTTTTGTTGTTCTGCCTTTTTTTTTAAGAGAAAGCCAAATTCTGTCAATCTGAGGAAAGTTCCTACAGAAATGATGGCACTTGTTGGAATGAGATGATCTTGAAGGTCTCTTCCAACCAAAACCATTCTGTCATTCTGTAATAAATTAAGGTATTTCTGCAACTAAATACGGGGCAGGCTAGCACTAAATCAGCACATTATTTGTAAGCTAAGCTATTTTATTATATGGCAGCTACTTAACCATGTGTAGTCAAATTCAAGGAATCTCACACAAGATGTGAAGTTTAGCTGGATGCAGAGACTTTAATTTGGTACTTTTTGTGCAGGTGTAAGTGGAACCCTTGGAGACTCTGCTTATTAGTGTTAGGGGTTGAATTTATATCTTCTTGGAAGTAGCTAAAAGGAAAAATAATAAAAATGAGTGTGTGAAGTATTCTATGAAAAAAAAAAAAAGAAGTTCAGTATAAATGGTAATTAGACCAAAAGACCAAAATTCACCTGGGTTTTGAAGACTGGTAAATTTATTAGAGTCTTGGTATAGAGGAAAGTCCACTGTGGAAATACATATATTGAAGTTTATTAAGTTAATATAACATTGTACCTAAAGCTTGAGAGCTCTCCTATAGAGTGAAATGGCATGGAATTTCCTATGGCTGTACATTAAAAGTGTTCAGGGAATCTGGCAGGAGTCACACACTGTGACACTTCAGGCAAATCCCAATTGCTGCTGTTCATGTTTGCCTTGAGGATGCATTCTGTGAGCTGCTTCTGTGTGCTTGCTACTTAAACTCACACTTAATTTTGGTTTGCTGATGTATTTGGCTATTCTTCCCATGCTGGAGATTAGGATCTAAGAGAATGAAGAGGCTTGTCAGGGTTCTGGACTGATGAGCTGTGAAGAAGATTCTTCAGAAGACAGTTTTGAATTAGGGTGGGTTTAATTTCCCAATTGCTTCTTCCCCTTGTATTGATGCTAGTTCAGTCCTTTCTTTTCTGGAAGTTGTGGGCTGTCAGCTCTGAAGGCTTTTGAAAGAAGAGTTTATGCTGGATTTGAGAGGAAAAAGCTTCAGTAATATTTCTTAACTCCACTAGGAAAAACTTAAACAGTACACAAAATCATGAAAACTGGGTTTAAAGATTGACTAGAGCAGGCAAACGTTGTACTTTTTAGACATGCATTCAAATCTCAACATGTCTTATCAAACAGGTGCAGAGACAAATTAGTGATGACACCTTTCTGACACTAATGTTTGTCACTTTGTAATGAGTGATTGAAAATTTTATAGCTTTTAGAGCTTTTCATTACCCTGTGGACTAAGACTTGTGAACTACTTGTTCTGCTGCAGGTCAGGCAGACGTGTTGCTCTGGATGTGAGTCCTGGTACAGATGAAGTTGACACTTTTCTTCCAAGTCCTATTAGCAGTTATTTTCCAGCAGTTTCACTCTCCTGTTTACTCAGTTACCTGTTAGTTGAGTTGGCAGCTCCTGTTTCCCAGGGCCCAGTGCAGTTATGTGGCTGTAGAATTCATTCTAAAATTACTTTCAAATGCTTTCAAGCCTTCTTATTTATTTTTATTTATTTCTTTTATTATTATTTTTAATTTTTTTTTTCTCTTCGCACCAGTCCTGTTGCAGAGCTGTGGTTAACAAACCTCACTGCAGAACATGCTGGAAGTGGTCCTGTACTGAGAACAGCAGCAAGGAGGCAAGGGAGAATGGCTTCCCCTGTATATACCTATTAGCACAAGTTGGAATCACAGCTTGGAGTGATTTCCACACTTCTGGGGAAGGTCACTTGTTTCTAGGTACTGCAGGATCATCCCTGCAGTGAACAGTATAGCAGGAAAGCATATGCTTCTCTAGA
>WBMY01005574.1:61763-75683 GCA_013397315.1 Donacobius atricapilla | reverse complement strand
CAAGGAAGGAGGGCAAGACCAGAGTGGTGGGGGGGGGTGTGCTACTGTCTACTAATTTTATTTTGTTTACCTTCCTTCAGTGCACAAAACCTGAATATTGAGTTGTGCAGTAGCTTTCTGCCACTATTTTCAATAAGCATTTGTTTATAAAGGCTATCCACAGCATTTTCTCAGTGCAAGGTGTTGGGTCCTTAGGGTGGGAGATGCTGGCTAATCAAAGGGGAGATGATGCAAGACTCCCTCCTCTAAAATCCTGCTAAAACATCACTGCAATGACATCCTTTGGTTGCATTGCTGTAATGCACAGATAAGTGTTAAAAAGTAATTTAAAATCATAAAAGCCAGCATTTTGAAATCTATAGTTAGCTTGGCGCCTGGGTAAGTAAATAATGGAAAGCCTAAATAAATAAGCAGCTTTCAATGAAGCTAAATCCCAGTGGCTTCCATTGACTCAATAATGGTTGTGGCTAAATTCAGCTCCATGCCATTACAGGTGACTTGGACTCCTTAATTTATTAAATTCCAGATCTCAGAGAAGATTCAGCACTTAATAATGTATTTGCAGAGCGGGATGAAATTAGTTTGCACTTGCATATTATTTTTCTTCCCCTAATAAATTCAGAAATTAGTAGCTTTGGCATATCCAGAGACCCTCAGGAGAAAATATCCCGAGGAACAGAGGTTTATAGCATGGGGTGTGCTCATTTAATTTCTGGCTTATGGTATATTCAGCAGCCGTTTTCTCAGAATTTTCTGGGACTTCACAGCCAGACTTCAGGTGAAGAGAAGATAGATTTTTGAATTAGAAATATGTAAATACTGGAGGGAGGGATTTTTATGAATTTTGTCAGGATGACTGTGCATTTAGACATAGATATTAGAGCCAGTGCTTGCAGAAACCTGCTAAATTTGCCAAGAAGCATTAGCAATTAACATAGTTAATTAACAAGAAGCTATGTTAAAATTAGTTTGGGCTGGGGGGGGAGACGGGAGTGAATTGTAATTAGGAAAAGAAATCACAGCTGCTGTTTAGAGGATTGGTAGGGAAGTTCTCAGCTCTGGCTGTTGGGAGAGGCTCTGCATTGCGGCTGTGCCTGGTTCATTCATTACATCCTCAGTTTTCTAGGAAAGAGCTCTTTGGGGTTATGTATCACCATTTCCAAGCATTATTGACTACCCTAATCAAATTTAACTTCTTCAGGCTACCACAAGAATAAAGAAAAGTACAGGATATTTCTTTTCAGGGCTTCTCAGAAAGGTGAGGCTCTGAGTGTTTCTTGAGCATTTAATGTTCAACAGAATAGGGTGATTTTCTCCAGTTAAGGTTTTGGATCCTGCTGAGTAGAATTTGCTCAAAGAAAAATGCCGCCTTTCCCAGTTTCTATTACCCTGCATGCTGTTACTAAGCAGAGAGGAAAAATCAAGGCATTTATCTTGGCAAATTGAAATGACTTTCAGACTAGAAATATGTGAAAGTTGCTAATGAAGTAGTGAATGTCTTACACATACCATTTTATTTTCCCAGTGAAAAATGTACTACAATTAATTCAGTAGATTCTTGAATAGGCCTGATGTGAGCTCAGGGAATTTTCAGGTCCTTCGCATATATATTTATTTCAAAAATAAAATTTGGCATATGGATTAGGATGTGTGAAGTAGGCTTGAATCTCAGATTCACCGTGGCACAATGAAGCACATGATCAATAGTTTACATTACAAATGTTTTAGTGGGCTGCTCCCATGGTGGTATAGAAATGTAATTTATCCTATCAAAAATTATTCTTTCTTGGCTAGTGTAATTAAACATTTCATAGGTAGTGAAACCAGCTTGATGTCTTCTAAACAGCGTAGATCTTATTGCTTATTGCTCTGGTTACATCCAAGAAAGTTTAAAAGATAATATTTTTACTCTTTTTAAAAAAGATTGGCTTTTTAGTTTAACATAACATTTATTTGACTTTTTAATACAGTCAATATATCCTGAAAAGGTCTGTATGTACAAGCAGTTCTATTCAGGGATTATTAGAAATGCCATTAATAGCAAGCCTAGTAGCTTCTGCTTCCCATTCTCCTCTAGAAATCACGATCCTTTGTTTTTGCTGCCATAATTACCTCCATATGAGCCAGTTCTAACAAGGCAGAATTAAGAGTTCACATTATAAATGAGTAGCAGGAACAGATGGACTGAGAAAATATCCAGGTTCCATGCAAATATCAATAAAGGTGATTAGGAAAGCAATAAAGGCATTTGGCTCATATGTTTCTTTGTATTAATAATATTAATAAAGACTACCTAACTGGAAAAGGCATGAGGCCAGTTGGAGGTGTGGAATGTGAGATGTTCTGCTTCTGCACATTGCAAAGCCAAGTTTTAGGTCGTGAGAAGATATCACTGTCCCGAGTGGTGTCACACTGCCAGGCCTAATACTAAAATTCATCATTTTTTGTTTAACTTGAGGGCTGAAAGCACCTCATTTCATCCTGTGAATCAGATATCGAGCTGAGGAGCTTAACTTTGATTTAAACACTGCTGTGACTAGGTAAAATGGGATAGGAGCTGTTTTCGCCTGGGTTTCAGTTTTCTGGTTCATGAACCTCCACCTACCGAGTCCCCAGGCTAAAAGCCTTCCTCCGCTGCCTCTCTCCTTACTCTTCCTGGTGGTCCCAGTCTTGTGCAGCGCTTTGCCTTGGCTGTTCCGTGGTGATGCTGGGGCACTCCTGCATTTCTCTGCCCTGTGTGGCTCTGCTCATTAGGAGATCTGTTTGTCCTACAGCCATCAAGAGCCAGAGAGGAGAGCAGCAGAGCCTCTGGCAGCACAGGAGATGGGGGAGAGCTGCAATGTACGTATCAGATGCATAGCACATGTCTGCATGTTCCTCTACAGCATTTTTTTGAGAGAAATTTCATTGTGCCTTACGTAGCGCTTGCATGTTCCCTCACAGGTCTCTGGGCTCATGGCAATACCAGCACACACTTTTGGATGTTGTTTGCTGAGTTATGTGGAATTGTTGCCCGTGGAGTTGATGTGCACGTGCACTGGGGGTTGAATTTCTGGACACCCAAATTGACTCCGTAGCTCAGACTTGCCTCTCAGCTATCCGGAAAAATACCTCAGAATTTGTCTGAACATCATTTCCTAGCAGAGATATCTGGCAAAAACTCATCAGCCCTTATCTAAATCAGAAGGTTGAGGCTGCCTCCCCCTTTTCCTAATGTGCTCAGAGCTGCTAAGAGTCACAGCAATGTGGACATGCCTTTTTGTGGGGGACACTAAGTGTATGCGTAAAATGCTATATTTGCCCTGAAAACAAAAGTAATTTCCCAGTCAGATAAAGCACTGTATGAGAAGGCACTCAATGATTTGTTTCTTATTTCTCATTTACTAATGAATGAACACTTGGAAGAAAGTAGTTTTTCACTTAAAATTCAGTTGTAAGTCTAGGAAATGCTCATTGCTCTGAGTGCAGTATGCACTCTTATGCAGAGTTAAGTGGTACACTAAGATCTTTGATGTCAATAGGCTTTTTCACTGAATGCTTTAGGTTTGTCTTCCTGGAAGAAAATCTCTTGTGACTGTCCCTGACTCGTCTATGTATTTCTAGCTCTAAATGTGGAGTCTTGCAATGAATTCAGAATTATTTTTGGAAAAATAATACTGGGGTGCATTTTCATCTCTTGTTACCTTTGAGTCGCTTGGAAATACTGTGCATTCAGATTTTTACCTTCCACTTTTTATTTTAACCATTTTGTCTCGATACTAAACCTTGGCTGTAGCCTGGTTTTCCTTAGTTCTGCTGTAAGCATAAGAATTTCTAGCCAGAGCCCTCTCTCCTTTATGCAGGCTGCTCTGGGAGGACAGGAGAGCTTTCTCAGCTGGAACCAAAGTCTCATGCATTTCACTTAGCTTTTGATCGATTCTGTTGCTGCTCGCTGTTGGTACTGTATTGAAATGGTATTTTTATTGTTGTAAGCTCCTATGTGCTTTGGTGGTTGGCAATCTAGAAATGTGTTAAATAATATTGATTTTTTTTTTCCCCCACTTGGCAAGCATCTCATTGCACTCTATCTCTAATACTATTTTAAGTATCATTTACTGGTTTTATTTTCTTTCTTATTTATGGCTGAACATCTCACGGAGCGAGGGGCTACCACAGTGCCTGGAGAGAAGTACCCTGAGGGAGAGGGCACTTTTAAGAATATACCTTCCAATTCTCCTAACTGCCTTTATATACTAAGATGAGTTTACATATTATATTCCTATGACATCATTCAGTAGTTGGTGTGTATCAGAAAAATAAAAAATTACTTTGATTTTCACTGCAATGCATATAACCTGTCAGGTAGTCACCCTAAATGACAAATACACTTCCAGAAAACATCCAGGTGATAGAGCTGTGGTTCCTAAAAGTGATTTTCATTGCAGCTATTAAGGGAGCTCAGTGGCCTTTTCAGCTATGGTAATGGTCTCTTTCTGTTGAGACTTGTCTTGAAGTGATAGTTGGGGGGTCAGTTTTAAATCAAAATGAGGGTAATATGGTGGTTTATTGTTGCTGTTTATTCATTCCACTTTTGCTCTGTACAGATTTGCAAAACTCTGTGTTGTTTCTGATCATGTTGCTGAACATGGGAAATGTCTCTTTAATAATAAATCGTGCTTCTATCCCAAATTTCACACAACTGTTGAAGCATTTCATGTTGGAGCTTCAGACCTCAGGTTAGACTTTTACGATGTCTTCTCTAAACCTCTGTGGGTGTGAGGGGGATGGGGTGAATGTTTTTTTCCTGAAAAGATTGCTTTAATTTAAGATTCTGAACAAAAATTTTCAGGCTAGATTTCCTAAGTATGGAAAATTGCTAGCAGTTCTTTTTCCATCTGGAAAGTTTGTATCTTGCTGTCTGGGGAGGATGGGGCAGCCACAGCTTCTCTGGGCCAACAGTGCCAAGGCCTCATCATCCTCACACTAAAGAATTTCTTCTTAACACCTAATATAACCTTGCCCTCTTTCAGTGTGAGGCCGTTTCCCCTTTTCCTGTCACTCCAGGCCCTTGTCCCACGTTCCTCCCCAGCTCTCCTGGAGCCCCTTTAGGCACTGGAAGGGGCTCTGAGCTCTCCCTGGAGCTTCTCCTCTCCAGGTGAGCAACCCCAGCTCCCAGCCTGGCTCCGTAAGGAAGGTGCTCCAGCCCTGTGATCATTTTCATGTGAGTGGGTTTTTTCCCCCATAAGTCAGCATCAAAAATTCATCTCAGTCTTCTGAGCATTTGAAATGAAATATCTGTTCTCAGTAGACCCCACATTTCATCTTACTGAGGCATGATATTGTCTGTGGTTGAACGTGAAGGCGCCGCTCGGAGAAGTTTGTAGCGTCACATCTGTGTGAGCTCCATTCCAGCTACACTGACACCACAATGTGAATCTCACTCCCTTTTACTGATGTAAACAGAGCCTTTTTCTCAGCTCCTTTATGCAGCTCATTTACAATTTTAACCAAGGCATGTTGGGGGAGTTAAATTATGGAGATAATGTTCCTGCAGAGTGTTATTTTTGTCTGAAACTACAGTTGTATGCACGACAATTTACTCATGAATGTAAGACATGAATCCTGATTAACTTCTAGTCCAAACTGAACATAGTGCAGGGTACAGCACTGGGGCAGTGAGCAAAGGGGACAGGCAAAGCATATGGTGACACTGTGATAACGAAATACTGTGACAAAGTCTACTTCCAGTATCTGTTTGAATTTGACTGTCCTGTGTTCCTAAACCAGACCTGCCCCTTGGAGATGTCAATAACAACCAGTGTCTCGATGAGTCGCTGCCACAGAATGTGTTTGATAACCTAATTTTCCTCAGTCAATTGATTCCTGACCTGACTTCCATTCTTGTTTCAAATGGTTTTCTTAATAGCTCAGCTAAGTACAGTTGCCAGCAATTGATACTTATTAAACATTTTTTAACATACCCCAGCATTTTCCCACCATCTGCTTTTAAACTGCCCATTTGTGGGGATTCTTTGCATAAATATTTTGTGGTTCATTTGATTCTCTGCATAATTAATTAATTGCTTCTCACTTAGTTTTTTGCATAACTAATCTACTGCCACATAATTAACAAACTCTTTAATTCCTTATTAATTATTTGCTGTTCTTTTGAATATATGAATTAATTGACTTTAAATTTGCTGCTGTGGTGATTTGACATCTAGCTAATTGTTTTGATTAATCAATTAATTAGCTGCTTAATCTCTGCTTAAAAGTATAACCCCATGACTGCTTTGCAAATGTTCTAGCACCCTTCTCTGCTCTCTTTTCATTCAGTGCTCTCATCTCATCCACATCTGGATGCTCCAGTTACTGTCCAGACACGTGGACCTTTTTAGTTTATGTGTATCCCTCTCATAAAGCCATTTCTATAGCTCCAGTGATGCTTCTTTTGTTGAGTTTTCCTCCAAATACAATTTTTTTCCATGTTGCATGCTGCTCATACACTGGAACCTCCAGAGAGATTTGACTCTGCTTGGTTGTGCCAAAAAGGGGAGAAAAAAAAGACATTAAGATATTGAGTTATGAAGATTCATGAAATAAATGTGATACAAGAGCAGACTTTGAGAATTTTTGTTGCACACAGGTTGAGGATGTTTATGATCCAGTTTAACTGCTGAAGAAATTTTTGGTAAATTGATGTGGCTGATAAAGCTCCCAAAACTTTATATTTATGTATAGCTCTTTCACTAGACCTCATTGAGGCTGTTTTTCTCTAGTTCTCTGTAGTAGAAAGGAACCTTTCCTTTCACACTTTGCTTTATTTATGTACTAATCTTGGACTTAAGATTTCACATCTGGTTGCTGTAGAAACCACTGTTCTCTTTGAGAACAGGACCTTTAAAAGAGATGCTGCCTGAACAAGTAGTTTGATCTTACACATCATGAACAAGCCAACAAAAAACCATATCTGACATGATAAAAACTCCTACTGTGGGCTCAACATTTTTGAGTCTGAATTTTAGCTTGCTAACTATTGCTAGCTCCTTTCCCAAGGGAAAGCTATCAACAGTTTCTCTTTTCAAAACATCTCTCTCCATTTCTCAAAACAGGTTAAATAAACAGTGTTCTCTTTCCCAGAACAACTGTCTCCCGGCGTTGTTTCCTGTTACTTAACCAATGGAGAGAAGTGTCAGTCCCATGGACCAATAATAGACCTTTTTACACAGCATGTTATAAGAGAAACCGTTGGAATTGTAAAAAAAGCCTTCTTTCTCTTCTGACAACTAT
Source organism: Donacobius atricapilla (assembly GCA_013397315.1). Classification (NCBI taxonomy): domain Eukaryota; kingdom Metazoa; phylum Chordata; class Aves; order Passeriformes; family Mimidae; genus Donacobius; species Donacobius atricapilla. Next base: position 68,414 of record WBMY01005574.1, on the reverse strand, counting down.
ATAGAGTCAATCTATTTTGTGTCCTACCATGACCCTCTTTCAAAATAGAATGTTTTATTTAAGTTTTCCTCCAGGTGTCAGCTGTTCTTTGAAGGTATTAAATTGTAGCTTCTTACACAAGTAGAAGAGTGGGAAGGAGAATGGTTTTATCAAACATGGAATGTGAGATGTAGGGGGTATGTTCATAAGCATTACATTTAACAGCAAAAGAATAACCAGGGGAGAATCCAAACAGGTTGGACTTTTTTTTATGTTTGATGGGCACTATCCAAATTTATTGCCTGATGTTGATCAATCTACAGACTTAAAGTGGGAGAAGTTGCCAGAAATAAAATACTTCTGAAGCACATGAAAGCGTCTTAAAACTTACCAAAGAAATATCAAATGTATGTGATAGGTTATGCTGTTATAGTATGTGTGAAAAAAGTTTTTTTGCAGTATGCATAATATGTGTGTTATGATATGTTTTAAAGGGATTTCTCAGCATGACTGGGTGTCTGCTGATTATTAGACAGTTATAGATGGGAAGTGGTAGAGCAGTTCCCAGGAGTCTTTGTCCTGATGCTCCTCCTCCTCCTGCACATCATCAGCTTTGGTAGCTCCATCTGCATTCCATGGGGCTGGAAACACCAACTGCACATGGACAAACCTACCTGCAGCTGACTAAATTTAGATGTCTTGCTCTTGAGCTGGATCCTACCCCCAGGCAGGATTTTGATTAAGCTCTTTGGTAGGAAGGCACCAGCTGGTCCATGAAAAGTCACCTTTAGCAGTGATCTCTGTGGCCAAACGTGTGGAATTTTCTCCTCTGCTTAAAAACACTGTGAGAAAAACAAAAATTGTTAATAATTTCGAGGGAGTGGATTCAAGAGTCTGTTAATCTTTTTTATCTCCAGTATCTCTGAAGCTGATTATTGTGAAAAGACGTTTGGCACAACCTTGTGTTTTTGCTGAAAGTGTAGAGGTGAAGAATTTAAAGTAATTTGCTTTTCTTTATTTACTTTAGGCAATTTGACTCGAGGCTTTTTCAGGATTGTTTTGCAACATATTGAGTTGAATTCGTAAAGAATCTGAAATAAATGGATTCCCTGCACATGCAGTGAATAACAATGAAAAATTATGGTTGAGGTTGTTGTTATTTCATATTCTGATGCTATGTTAGAGTGTGATATGGAGAGCCTGCTGCCAAGAATGGATCATCTCTTAGTCCTGTGTGTATCCTATGAATACAAAAAGTTAGATAACTCAATGGGCCCAAGTCCTAACAATATTCATGCTGCAGATTTCCCTTTGCAAAAAAAAAAAAAAAAAACCCAGACACCTTTGAGAAGGGGTGCAGGCTGAATGAAAAATGAGCTTTTTAAAAAAACAAATAAATAAAATTGCAGGAGAGATGTCATAATGTAAGAGAAAAATGTAAGGAAGTGACATAGGTGGAAGTAATTAAAATTTTTATCATCTCTATGTATATGCACACATTTACTCTTGCCGTCAGCATTTCTTACAAGTGGGAAGATATACGTCAACAGCTCAGTGGTCTACAGGTATTATTAGAGAAGGTGAAACAGCTGAGCCTGCAGGAATATAGTTCCCATTCAGCTCTGTCTCATTGCAGTTTTATGTCGGTATAAATTCACTGATTCAGTGAAATTCAGCCCACACCTTGATATCTGTGTCTAACTAGAGCTGTGCAAGCAGAAGGCTGAAAATTTCTCAGTTTCCTTTTTATTTACTGCTGTTGGAGTATTATTCTAGGGTGGTACAGAAGATAATATAGTTATTCCTTTTAATATTTTATCTTTTTAATAACCTTTTTAATAAGAACTTCTTCCTTGACTTCCTGTATGTTTAGTAGCTCACTTTCAAATTTAAGGTTGCTTTCATAATAGCATATTTGTTTTAGTATTCCTTAGTCTTATCTTCTAAATGTAGAAGAAAAAACGTAAAAACCTTGTAAACGGACTTGTTTAAAAATCTGTCCAATTTTGAGATGTTGCTATTGATTTAATCAGTAGACTTGAGAAACAGCACTTCAAAAAAAATCTAAAGTAATGGCTTCTCATGTACACAAACACGTTGAATGCTGACTGATTTCTTTTTTCCCCCATGTTTACCTTTCTATCTTCTTACTAGAAGCAAGTGTTTGTGAAAATAGGTAAAATGAAAAACATGCATTTCTCTTTTGGCAGGATTTGGTGTTTTTATGTGTGATTGAGTGGTTGCAATTGACAAATAGTGTGGAGGTAGAATAACAGAAACCACTGATCTGTCAAGGGCCTGTGTTGCATTAAGCTTCAGTGGTCTCCTTTTAAATCGTTATATGTAATTTTTAACACCTAATCTGTAAGAGAGGATGCAGTGTTCCTACTGGAATTATATCAGCCTCAGAATTAGATTGGCATTGTTTTAATAAAACTTCGGAAGAGTAAATGCTAAGTGAAAATTGGCTTTCTTTGCTGCTTGTTCTTCAATAAAGAATTTATTTAGAATTTCAATTTATTTGAAAATAAGATATTGGAGAAGCTTAATGCTTAGCAACCTAATACTTTATTACTCAATATTAAACTTTGCTTAATTACAGAACAACGCATAGAACTGTTTGACATGTGAATAAAACGTTACCAGAAGCTTGCTTTTAAATCTTAAAATCCAAAGAAAAGAGCAAGTGCTGAGACATTTAATAATGCTCAGACATAAAAAAAAAAATGTCTTGAAAGATAATGGAAAGTTTTAATGGAATATTTAGAAATAATTTAGCTGTTATTATTCAATTTATGTAAGAAGCCAAATAGCAGATATTTTATATCTGGGTACATGAGCAATATTTTCAGAAAAAACAACAAAAGTCTGTCTTTGATTTTGTATTAAAGTAACCCAGTGCTGTCTTACAGCTTTCCAGAAATGATCGAGTTGCCTGTAGAGGCAATCCAACAGCATCACCTTTGCCTGCTGCACTTAAGCATTCAAATATGGTAAAAAAAAAATCTATACTGAAAGATTGAGCTTGGTCTTAGACGGTTTCTTTTGCCCAGCTCTGGTGTGGAGCATCAATTACCAGAATAAACACTTGCCTTCTCACTGTGCTTAGACATTACCTATTCCTCCTGATTCAGTTGTATGGCAGAGGAGGTGATAGACTTTCAAGCCTGTGGAGTAAACCAAAAAGTGCCCAGAGAAGCTGTGGCTTCCCCATCCCTGGAAGTGTCCAAGGCCAAGCTGAGCAGGGCTTGGAGCAACCTGGGATAGTGGAAGAGGTCCTTGCCCATAGGAAGTCCCTTCCAACCCAAACCATTGTATCATTCTGTGAAAACTACTGGAGCTCCCATTAGGTAATGTTTCGGTAGGCTTGTGGGTCAAACATTCCAAAGTACAGCAGTTCTTCTATGTAAATGGGAAGCTGGCGTAGACTTCTCCCAGGTCACTTCTATAGGAGATGGAATATTGTGTTAGATTAAAAAGATTCCTGAGTTACACTTGGTTCTGACTTGAGCTTCAAGAAATGGAGAAATCTGCTTCTGTTTGATTCTTCTTTCCCACTGTCAGGTGGGAGCCTCAGAAACCAGAATGAAATTGGTCCTTTACGGTCCTGTCAACCCAAACTCTGTGTCCCCTCATTTTCATCAGCTTCTTTATAACCAAGAAGCTCCAGAAGGAACACACAGCAGTGCTGGATAAATGAAACCTCACATCAGTGTTGTTATGAGAACTTGGCTTGCATTGCTTGAAAGGAGGAAATAAAGCACAAAGCAAAACCTTCCACCACAGTAAGCAGCACTCAAGTTCTGCTCCTTCCCTCTTTGACAGCAGCTGCCTCAGCCACAGAGTGGGGGCTATGCTTCTCTGTGTTAGAACTCATCACTGTACCCATCTCTTCTGTCCACATTCTTTCCTAGAAATAACAGATTTCACAAGGAAAAGTGTCTGTCAAGTAATTAGGGAAAAGGTGAGGGGAATGACAAAGGACACAGGGCCTCAGGCAGGATTTTTTAAACAGGAGAAGAAAAGGAAGGCCACTTAGGAAAGAGGAAGAACATGGGAATTTAAGAGTTGTTTTCACAATTTGACCATGTGTTGTATATTACCATTAAGAAATAGATTTGCTTCATCAATAGTCATACTAAAGCATGCTGCTAGATTTTAAATTCCCCTTGATGGTAACATCTGTCCCTTTGATTATTGTCATATTAGCTGAAAAAAATTGGAATTTGAACCCTCACTGGATGGATTCAGCTAAGTATCAGTAGCTTTTCCCTCTGTCTGGGGCATCTTCTCACTTCAGCTGCATCCTGGGCTGCCTCATGTTGTCTTTGATCAGAACTGCTTCGTCCTTAAATCCTTGAGTGTAACACCCTGGCCCAAAGTCAGTGAGTGCTAACTTGTTTCTGAGATTGCTGCATACAGAAAAGGACACGGCTTTTACTTTTGTGCACATAAATAATATTTGACAGAACGATCAGCCTGGAAGTTGTTGGGTTTGACACTGTCCGTTAGGATGACCAGATTGATTTCTCCTTTTCAAGATTTAGGTCTTTTCATGAGACTTCTTCCATCCTTGAGCCAGTTCTTGAACTGTGATGATTTTAAATGAAAAAGACACAGCAAAACTGCTGCTTTGCCAGTTCACTTATAAATATTCAATCTGCCTTTTGTAGCTGTTACGTACAGTAGTACTGAACTAAACTACAAGAATTTAATGCTGTTAAAAGCTGTTCCTTTGCTTTGATGCATTTTGCTACCAATTTCCAATTATTTTTTACTCTCCTTCCAATAGGTATTCTGATTTTGATCCCCAAAATATCTTCTAAGCTTCAGTTGCCCAGTATTTTCTTCATAGACAAGCTGACATTGCTGGTTGCTCTCCTGCTTGGTTTTGCATTTTAGTAACAGCCTGTCTCAGTAACTTCAACTTTTCTACGGCATTTTGTTCTATAATTGTGTTCCAGCAGAGTTGCAGAACATGAATGTCTTTATTTTAAACTGTTAATTAGCAGTGGAAGCAGGAGTGTGTAGTAAGCTTTACAAATTTAACATCTAATTTTAAAATAGTGAAGTTATGTGTAAGGTTCTGCAGAATATGGAAAGAGGAGCAATAGAAAGTTTTCATTTTTACCCTTTCTTCAGAAACCACATGCTGAGGTACAGGGAAGTAACTAAAGATAAATGGGAGAATGGGAAAACAAAGAACTACAAAACCTCATCAGGTTGGAATTTAACAACCTGAGAGATGTTCCAAAGACTGGTGTAAAACTTCCATCAAACAGTGACTTAAGATTTGTTGAGAGCAAGCACAGCCACATCTCTGGCAGCTTGCATTTGAGTGACAAATGACAATACAGAAGATCTTGAAGTGTTTAATAGTCTTAGTTGTGTTTGCATATTAACACTTGTTTATTTTTTTTATTTCCTGAAAGTCAGTGAACTGTTTTTTGCTTCTAGCTCTGATGCTGACCCCCCTGATTGTCCCTTAGTTGGCTTTGATGAGCTGTGTAATATTTGAAGATGACTGTTGTAATTAAGGCTATTATATTTAGCTGATACTTTGCCTTGGTAGGAAGGACCTGAGATGAACCAGGTTCTTTCTTATTTTCCTCATTTTTCATGTCTCCTTTTGCACCCCATATACCAGACTTCATGGCTTTCGTACATACATTTAACATCACTAGGTTTGATAGCACACAACAAGCCAGAAGGAAAAGGATGGTCATAAAAATCCTTCCAGCACTCCGAGCCAGAGGATGTTCACAAAACCCTATTGCTCTTTGCAGACAAATAACGAAGAGATTCTATATACCAGTCTTTTCTAAAATATCTTCCATTTTTGATTTCAAATTTCATCAAATACTAACTTCTTTTTTCTCACTTTCAAATCCTTTTAAAAAAAAAAGTTCAGCTTGTTCATGTTTCAGCATATTCATATTTTTGCTTCTGTGCTTCTCCTGCTTGCAGTGTAGTACCTTGGAGGTATGTTTGTATTCAAGACCTCTTGATTTTCCAGCAATTGCATAAAGCTTAATGAAAGGACAGTTTTAATAAGCTGGGTACATTGTCATTACATTATGAGTAGTGCTTTATGCAGGTTTTTTCCATATCAATATGAAAACAGTGTTCTAGGCTTAGTATGCTCATGGCAACAAGTTATGGTGAAAGCACCCAAGAAAGGAGAGACTTAGGAGCTGCTCTTTAGTTGGTGATGCAGTTTTATTTATCTCTCTGTAGTGGTTATCACATTCGCCTAATTTTCATTTTAGTGGAATAGGATTAAAAGAAAAGCAAAACAGGTTTAATTTAAAATAGAAACAGTTAGATTTATTAACATACAGTAAAGGTAAACAAACAAAAACCAACTATGAAACCCTCTCAAAAACAACCCCTCTTCCTCTCTAGTAACAATCTACTTTTCCACGAAAAAACAATGCAAAGGGACAAAACATCAGAACTCTTAAGTCAGCATCACTTAATAAAATAGTCTTTCATTTAGTCTTTTGAGAGAGACAAGTCCCTCCTGATTCTTCTGGTAACTTTCCACAAGAGACACAGTCTGTTCGTGGCTTCCAGCTCCACTAACGCAGCCCGCCTGACACTGCATCATGTGAGCTTCTCAAAATGTAGCTTTTTATATGACTACATAAGGGCTTGTGGATTTTTAAAGCA
>WBMY01005574.1:50203-61510 GCA_013397315.1 Donacobius atricapilla | reverse complement strand
CCTCCCGGGGCCAGCCGGCCCCTGGGCCCGGGGCCCTCCCAGCCCGGCCGCGATGTTACCTCATGGAAGGGATCTGTAGAAAGAGGGCGGGTCTCCCAAGATTCCTGTTTTTAAGCGGTGTCCCAGAGGGTGTACACCTTTTACGTGATTGGCCAGCTTAGCTGTTAGTTCCAAAATGGATTAACAATTGGTTTTTCCTACCATTTATGCTAAACCAATACACTCTCTCTGCTTTCTTTTTCCTGGTGACCATTTGCTCTTCTGAACAATTTTGAGAGCTGCCTCTTGCAAGATTAAAAAAAAAAAAATCTTAGTCTTATATTTTAAGTGTCATGTCCTTCGTAAGTTGAAGTGGTCTTGTTTGCACCAGGACATAAAGATTTTGCACAGCATGGGGCTGTCAGGTACCTGTTGGGCGAGGAATCAAAAAGCCCTTCCTTTACAGTGGGATGTGTTACCAGACTCTGTCTTCTCACTGCTGGAGACAAAACAGTTCTGGTGGATCACTCAGAGCTCTTTCAGTGGTACAAGAGGCCACACTCAGACAGCACTTGTGGTTTGAAGATGGAAAAGGAGTTCTTGTCTGTGTGCTCTTGCTGATGCTGTGATTGAATCATTCTAGGAGAGCGAGATGAATCAGCCCATGGCAGGACACCACTGTGGCCAGCCTGGGTACTGGTAACAAGATTAAAGCTGCCTTTGGGGCTCAGACAGGCTGAGAGAGTTGGGAATGTCCAGCCTGGGGATAAGAAGGCTCTAGGGAGACCTTAGAGCCTCTTCCAGTGCATAAAGGGGCTCCAAGAGAGCTGGAGAGGGACTTGGAACAAGTGTGTGAAGTGATAGAGCAAGGGAAAATGGCTTCAAATGATGGAAGGAAGTTTTAGATTGGATATTGGGAAGAAATTCTTCCCTGTGAGGGTGGTAAGGCACCAGCACAGGCTGCACAGTGAAATTATGGGTGCCTCATCCCGGGAAGTGTTCAAGGGTTGGATGGAGCTCTAAGCAACCTGGCCTGGTGGAAGGTGTCCCTGCCCATGGCAGGGTGGTGGAATGAGGTGATTTTTAAGGTCACTTCCAATCCAAACCACTCTATTATTTTTGACTATATATTGGATTCCTGTCACTTTTTTGGATGGTGGCATTGATCTAGAGTATGAAATGAGTCGGTGGCAGCCCAGTGTGGACCAGGAGGTTTCATAAGTGCCCAAGTGACTGCCTTGCTCTGCTGGCTGGAGGAGCAGGTGTTTTTCCATGGGAATCAAGCTCCCTGCCTCTGTGGGACTCTTTGCTCATACAAATCCTATAAATATATCCTGAAGAGGCAGTTTAACAACCTGAATGTGCATCTTGTATATCATCTAGCAAAAATCAGATCTAAAGATTTAAATTTTGGTATTTTAGGTACTTCACTAGTAAATAGCATTTTTGTCTTCAAAATATTTTTGAGATTCTGTGTAGCTCATGCACACAATTTTTGGGATGCAGCTGCTAGGAAAATATTAAGCCAAAAATGAAAAAGTACATAGAGTTTGCACCAACATTAGGGCTCAAAAACTATCCCTTTATTACTCTGTTTTCCATAAGGAAGAGTGGGAACAAGATTTACTTTCAAGTAATTGGACGGATATTTTTGGTACATATAAACCATAGTTCCTTCGAGAGCTATGTGATTACCCAAATGGTGAAGAAAGGTGGAAATTTTGTTTAACTCTCAGCAGGTGGGTGTGCAGTGCCCAAAAAAAGTAAATCACCTTGAAATCACAGAGTTAAGCGAGAACAGTCAGCACACTGCTGTCACGGGATGTACTCTCAGAAATGGGAAACAAGATGATTGCTCTCCTTGGTTCAAAGCTGTGCCTCAAACTCCAAATGTCTCAAGGAATTTGTATGATTTTGTGTATCTTTCATGTGCAAGGTAATTAAGGATGCTTGATGTTCGTAACAGCCTTCAATATTCAGCTCCTGAACTAGAAAGAGGTTATAACCTCATGAAATGCCACAAAACTCAGGTTCTTGTCCCCAAAATTGAAAGAGAGTGGAACAGGCTGGATTTGTAATGTGGATGACCAATGTGTGCTTGATCCTAATCTGGAAAGACAGGAACCCTTGATTCTGTTGTTGAGGCTGGTATGAGCACTTTAGGATGAAGAGGATTCTCCTCCAAATTTTGGAATCACAGAGGAATCCCCCATAGGTCACTGTCTGAATTTGCAGAGTAATAAAAGACTAACACTCCTGAAGACATCAGCATTTTTTTCCCACCACTTCTCTTAAAATACTGAGCTGTTTCCATATTAATATGTTTCAGAACCTGAAGATTTTTTTTTTCTTTTGTGTATACAGTGTGACTCAAAGATTCTTCTTGTGGCTGGTGTGGGGTGCACCTACCCCAGCTAGTAGCTGCTGTATGGAGTGAAGAAAAAGTGGCGTTTGTACATGCTCACTGTTAATGGTACAACTAGTCAAAGAAGGATCAGATAATCCAACAAGAAAAAAAAAAAATAAGTTTTATGGTCCATTCCTTAAGCATGGTTCTATATGGAAAGTCTGGCAAGATTAGCTTTGATATGTCTGCTGGTTCCTCAGGCCTCCATCCTTTGCTCGGTATATATAGGAGATATATGTAGTAGATAGCAGGAAAAGGCTGATTTTGGTCCTTGCATTGACAGGGAAATAGTTCTGTGTCTTGACCTAAACCTAGAAATTGAAATTGCTTTTTCTCGTTTTCTGGATTTAACTCCCCCAGCGATGTCTCTTTGCTGTTCAAAACTTCATCCTTTTCAGAAAAATATGTGGGTCCTCCCAGGAGTGGCAATGAAGGAAAAACTCCTTCCACTGATGGTGCAAGGTGTCTCTGGAGATCGTGCTCTGGAGAGCCTGTTCCTCTTCCTTGACATATAGGGAGGCTCAACTCCTGGCACAGATCCTCCAATGCATAATCATTCACACGTAACAATTTCACTTGAGGATGTATTTTATCTAGAAAACTCAAACTGAAATGCATTTTATCCCACCATTAAAACTTAAACGAGCAAAAAGTCTCCAAGCTAGCAAACCAGCCTTCTGAGAGGTTAACTCTCTCATTTTACAGCAAGTAGCAAGTTCCCCAGTGTTGAAATCTGCTTGCCTAAGGTCAAAGTGAATTGGCAACAGATCTCAGACCAAGACCTAGAAACAGAGTTTCAGGGCTCTAATTACAAGCTGGAAAGGGAATAGTTGTCTTAAGCTGGTTTATTGCATTGCATCGTTGACCTGAACATAGTCAAGAAAAATCAATATTTTCCGTAGACTTCTGGAGTTGGCCTTGTGGGTGGATGGGGACAGGCTGCTTTATTTAATGAAGCTGATAGCATGAAGTAAATGCTGTCACAGAGTTTGTCACCACATATTGGAGGGAAAGCAATGATTTCTAAAGAGGCTGCTATTTGCACATTTATTGATCTCTTGGTGGAGCCGTAGCTACTGGTCCTTTTGTAATGCCAGATTATTTTATCAGTGGTACATCATGTGTTTCCTCCTTGGTCCATTTATATTCCCCTTAGGCACTGGCAGAGCATGGCAAAACAGCCTCAATTTTCTGGCAGAAGGTGGCATTTTCTTTTGGAGTTGGAGCATTCACCCTCTATTTTCACTATGCTAAAACTTCCTAGTAATTAGAATTTCTATAAAAATAATTAAGAGCTGATGTAAGTCTGCTTATAAAGAGCCAGTGGGTTCTGACTGCAGGCTTTAAGGTTGTTCCTTTATGTGCTGTGTCTCTCCAACATAAAATTAGGAGAGTCTCAATCTACTGTTCTGTGAAGCAAACACTTCTCAGGCACTCAGAGGCTCCCAATAAGTCACAAAAGGCTGAATAAGAGAATATACATCATTGTTCTTGACAGACATAAAAGACAATTTACGATGAGTTTTGGCTCATGAATTTAAACACCGGTGGAATTAAGAAAGCCTCTTACAGTGCTACCAGAATGATGATTGCCAGTTGCAAATGACGGGGCTTTTTAGATCTGCTTGCTGTGTGATGCGAAGTCACTTAGAGAAAGATTGACTTGGTGGTGTATCTTAATATTGTTAAACAGCTGCATGTACAGTATAATGAGTCCCCAACCTTGTTTGATCAAAGTGAATCAAGCAAACTTGTTAAAGTCCTTAAAGTCTCATAATTTATGAAGTTTAAAAATTATTTTAAAAATAGAATCTAATTGAGGTACATATTGCCATTTCTGTTTCTTCATGCTCCACAAAGCCAATTAATTCTCTGAGCAAACCAAATGTGTGACAAGGAGGAATTGAGCACAGCTCAAGGGTACTCATATCTTTGAAGGTTTATTTTTGGATGGGATGCAGGCAAGAAACTTTTGAGCCTGTGAAATTCCAGAAGTGTCTAGATGGCACTGAGTGCCATCGATGTCTGAGCTCGGGGAGATGGATGGGATGGGGACACTGTCTCAAATGTGTATTCAAGAGGTTGGGTGAGCTGGTGGTGCTCATTTGGTGGTGTGAGTTGACCCTGCAGATGTTGATGTTTGTAAGATCATCTATTGCAGCAAAATCCATCTTTTATCTGGAGTGGGCAAGCACCGAGTTTTCATGTGTGGCATCTCCTTTAAGGGGGCTTGGAAGGATGCAAATCTTTTCTTAGAGTGCTTCCAGCTGCTACTGCACCACTAGAGGGAAAAGGAGGCTGGTCTAGGGAGATCCTGATCCAGATGGCTGGTGCAATTTTATGGCCCAGATTAGAATGGTGCAAGAGGTTACATTATCAGCACGAACTTGCTGCCTTAGAGACAAGTTTTTTAGCTTATCTTTAATATTCATAACTTCCAGATACTTAGATCAATCCTTCTAACTCAGTGAAGATAAAACATTGCAGCAGTGGTTTATTATTGGCATGTGGCATCATCTTAATCCTTTCTCTCCTTGGAGAATTAATGTTTAAAAAACAAAAGTCCCATAAAACATTAGACTTGCACTCTGGTAATTATCTAGTAAATATTTGCTTTCAGTTCCTCTTTGTCTTTACTTGCAGGTGTTTCCATCTTAACCAGGAAAGTTGTCTATTTAGAACTCTCCGGATAATTTCTTTCCTGCCTGGCACAAAGATACTGGTCCTTGTGAGCAGAATAAAACAACCGGTTGCCTCTCTACCCTCTGGTGCTCTTTAATCAGTTTACCAACCTTTTTTTCCAGCCAGAGTTTTCTTAGTACTAGCAGTCTGATACTCTGAAGGTAGATATCTTGTTTTGCTGGTGTCTCTATAAAATGCCTTGAGCACAAAGTCGTTATCTGAGAGCTACAAACTAAAATTGATCTACTTTAGGCTTAGCATAATTTCCATGTCTGGGCTGGCCCAAATGGTATTGTCCAACAGGTTTCTGAAAATGTCATGAGCCAGAGGGGAGGTGCCAGTGAAATTGAAGTTCTTCCTTCCCTCAAAGTAACTGGATTTTCAAGTCCCCAAGCCCTGTAAATAAAAGAGAAAAATTGGTAATAAGAGAGGGAATTAATAGGATAGTCTTTCACACGATTTATATAGCTTTCAAAAACTGTTGCGCTGTTGTGTTTAAAAATGCTGGTCTGCAGCACTTTCACACTAGGAAGATAAGATTAAAAACTTGAAGGAGCAGCTCTGGGAATTAGCAGCCAGAAGAGCTGATGGATTTGAAATGAAATAAAAGCTGTTATTGGGGAAAAATTATTTTGAAGGTAAAATAGTGCAGCTGCCAATGAAGTATCCAACAGACTCAAATGTTTACCTTAATACTGATGTCACATTTCCATTTAGTAGGCAAATACTTCTTTTCAGCTACTGTTGTCAGTATGGAAATCAGCTGAATGAATCTCTGCCATGCAATCCATTATGGAGTAAATTGGAATCTGAGGCAAAGTTACTGTTGGGCAGATGTGAAATCCTGTTTGGATGCGTGTGTGAAGTTGTGTTTTTGCAGCCCTCTGGAATACACTGCACTGGGATTGGAAAAAAATTCAGCCAGGAGTTAGAATGGTCTTTTAATTAGAAGGAAGAAAAATGAACGGGCACTGATGCATCTGCAGAGCATCTGTCTTTATTAAAGATTTCTCTTTCAGGAAGCTATTTATTTTAAACTTCTAGAATTTATAATGAAATACGTCTTTGTAGGGGGTTTTATTTCTGTGAAACAGGGCACAGGTTCTAGTCTCGAAGGTGATGTTTTCACCCTTCATGGTTTTATTTGTACTTTATTTCTGTATCTCTATGAACTCCTCTCACTTGTTTTCTCAAATATGTCTATATGTCTTCTTTATTCAGTGAAAATGGCTGAATATGTAGGCACATGCATAGAAGTGTGGCCTTGTTTCTTGTGAAGTTCATGCATTGGGGATGAGATTGGGTAGATTGCTTCTGAAATAAGGTACTAATGGAGCATTCCATGTTCCTAGAGCTTCCCAGTTTTTCCCAGAATGTTCCCTTTTAAGTATTTTTTCCTTTTGCAAAAAAATCTCAACTTTGGTACTTTATTTTGAGCATTCCCTGCACGGAAACTGCTGCAAAAGGGGTCGGTATTACTGAAATAAGGAAAGGACTGCTAATTATTGTTTTTAAATGAATTTGTGTCTATTCACAGGGAGCTTTCTCTTTTGCCTACAGTTTGCTGTAGGGAATTTTTGCTATGGATTTCCATCTCCCGATATTGTTGAGGTGTCTGTCTTATGTTTTCCTTCCCTTATGAGAGCTTTAGAAGTTCTCTGGGCAAACAAATTGATTGTTACACTGCAGTGTGGGAGGATTTTGTGTTGCATTTGTTTGAAAATGTTATTTCTCCTGGAGCTTCATGTTAAACTAGCAAACTTCTGTAGTCCCAGCTCTGTGTTCTGTTCCATTTGCATATTTTTCCCCGACTCTACAGCAGTGCTAAAAGGAAGTTAATGAACAAAACATGAGAATGCTGCAGGAATTAACAGTACTGTGAGTAGGAAATGCATATTCTTAGAAAAAGTTTGGTGTCAGCAGAGTCCAAGATCACAGGATGAATTATTTATTTTCTTTTTATTTGGTCTCAGGGTATTTATCTACAGTATTTAGTATGAAAGGAAACAGAATAAAGTTCCTACCAGAATTTCCAGGAAAAAGAAAAAAAGACAAGTTTTATTTTTGCCTATTTAGAAACAAAGTGAAGCAAAAGCACGTAAAGCAAATTGGGCCTAAAGATTTTTAAAAATTTACCTGTTTTTTCGTACGACATAGTTGCTATGCTGTTCGCTTATACTTAGCCTACTCAGACCAATAAGTTATTTAATATTAGAAAGAAGTAATTGATATGTAGATATGTTTTACACCCAACAGTTCCATAAGGTGCAGTGAATGATAAAAAATACATTCTTTGCAAGAATCTGTGTATCTGAGCATGAATTCCACCCATCCAACACAGAAATCAGCTGCATTTTGTGGCACAGGCTACAAAGATGATCAGAGATCTATAGAGAACCTCCACTATGTATTCAGGCTGGGAGAGCTGGGGCTGTTTAGCCTGGAGAAGGAAAGGCTTCAGGGAGACATTAGAGCCCCTTCCATTGTCCTAAGGGGCTCCAGGAGAGATGGAGAGGGACTTTGGATAAGGTCCTGGAGTGACAGGACAAGTCTCCTCTTCAGACTAAAAGAGGAGAGACTGAGATTAGATAAGAAGCAGAAATTCTTTACTGTGAGGGTGGTAAGGCACTAGCACAGGTTGCCCAGAGAAGCTGTGGCTGTCCCATCCCTGGAAGAGTCCAAGGCCAGGTTGGATGGGGCTTGGAGCAACCTGGGATAGTGGAAGATGTCTCTGCCCATGGCTGGGGGATGGAAGTCAATGAACTTTCAGAGTCTTTTCCAAACCTAAACCGTTCTTTGATTTTTCCTGAGCTGCAGAAATTCACACAGAAACACAACACACCGCAGAAACAGAAGGTCCCATTGACCACAGCTGGTGTTTGGAATGTGTATTGAAATCACCAAATAGTCTCAGCATATGCTGGAGGAGGGAAATCACCCTCTCTCCCACCTTTCAAACACCTCCCCGGCACTGCAGATGCATCACCAAATGGAGCCTTCACATCAGTGCCAAAAATTAAGGACGGAATACAGCTTGTTGGTACTTAAAAACGATCCTCAGTGTTCTCTACAGAATTGTGAAATTAGTGTTTTAAATGTGGGACAAGCCTAGCCAAGGGGCCAGGGAAGGAGCCAAAGAGGTTTCATATCTATCTGTACGAAGCAGCTTCTTTCTCTGCTCTGTTGGGGTTTATCACTTTTGTTAACAGGACAGTAAGACACAGCTAATTAAGAGTTGTGTCTCTGTCTTTGCTGTGCTTTGGTGTTGTTCCCATAAGTGGTGACACCGAGGACTGCTTCGGTCCTGTGTCTTTGCCAGCTGAGGAGAAGCACCATAGCTGCACACCACCAGTCATAGAATCATGGGATCATTTAGATTGGAAAAGGCCCCTGAGATCATTGAGTCCAACCGTAAAATTGCCATATTGCTCATGTATACTCCTACACAAGCTGGTCCTTTTCAAAACGCAGTGTTCACATGGATAGTTAAAACCATTTAAAATTTCCTTTCTTCAGGCAAGTTTCCAGTCATTTTTGTGTATCAGCTAATCCTAAATAAGGCAATTTGTAGATGGCAACATCCCCTGGAGCCTCCATTTCTATGGGCTATTTACTGGGGCTTTTTGGTAATCATGTACACTTTATTTCTGGTTTGGTGTTTGTTTTGGTTTGGATTGGGTTTTTCTTTAATTGAAATATTGATCTTACTGTGTTATTTGGCTTTATCTGAATGATTTTCAAGTATGGAAGGCAGCAAATTCATTATGTATGACACAACTGTGTTAATCATAAGGACTCCACTGGTAGGATTGGGATTACAAATAGATTAATGTAAATCAATTTTACCAATATTGTAGTGCTGAATTATGAATGGTAAAACCTTTTGTACCATGAAGTTGCCCAGGGATTTGGACAAGACTCACCCAAAACCCAACCCCATGCAGTTCTGTTCCTGAATTCATGTAGAAATTATGGTCACTACAGTGCCGGACAATATTTTGGGACTTGCTGTATGCTCAGCACTTCAGACTATCAGGCAATTTATCTAATGCTTAAAAATTAAACAAAAGCCTTTTCAGTTTTCATCTGAATTAAAATTGTGATTTTTTTTTTTTTTAACATAACAAAGTCAGGAACCCAAAACAAGACAGTTGAAAGGTCCTTAAACATCCAGAGGAGTGGGACTTTTTCCTCAAAATTTATCCAGGGATCTCTTCATGTTCCACAATGCAGGAATGACTGAATGAAGTAAACAGGCTTTGTTAACTCCCCTGGGAACACAGGAGAGCTCCCAAGAAAAAATGAGGGCAGTTTTTCTGCATAGACATCTAGCTATCCTCTACATGTTGCATCCAATCTTTGAAATTCATATCACCATGGTTTATGCCCTGGCTTTTATTATAGAAGCAGAACTTCTTACGTATGAAGGGGAGGGCAGAATTTGTTTTATAGTTTATGCAATCAGTTTGAAGTGTTTAAAGTGTTTCAGAATGTGTTTCCAGTAAAAGTTCATATAAAGCACAAGAATTTTGGCATTAATTTCTTTGTCAATGGCCTAAGAAGGTAGTAAAGAGTCCTTATCTGATGGCATGTACATCTGCAGGGGCATGAGGACAAATTGAATATATTCTATTGGGAAAAAATAAAAAACCTTCTGAAGGCGTGGAACAAGATTTGGAAGGCAGCAAAGTTTGACCAGCAGATAAATGTAGAATGAATCAAGAAGACTGGTATGTATAGGATCACAGAATATCCTGAGTTGGAAGGGACCCACAAGGACCATTGAGTCCAACTCTTGGCCCTGCACAGGACACCCCAGGTGTCACACCATGTGCCCAAGAGTGTTGTCCAAATGCTTCTTAACTCTGTGTGTCTTTGTGCTGTGACCACTGTGCTGGGAAGCCTGTTCAATGCTCAAACATCTTCTGGGTGAAGAACTTTTTCCTAATCTTCAGCCTAAACATCCCCTCACTCATTTGCTTGCTAAATATATTGTCCTAGTTAAAAATTGGGATCAGTGGTGTGATATCTTTCACACTGCTGTGGCACAGGCAGCTCTGAATTACTGTGATTAAATAAGAATATTGTCCAAACACAGGTGAAGTGTTTCATCTCAGCGTGTCACTCTCAAAGCAGTGATGTCCCATGTTTGTAAAATGCTATCCCGAATCCTGGAACTTCTCCAAACAGGAGTGGGTGCTTCAGAAAGGATTTTGCTAAGGACTTGGAATATTTTTTAGCAAAGGTATAACAGAAGAACTGATAGGAGGAGGACAAAGTCCATTTCATGGGACATCTCACTTTGCTGTAGTTAAGATGGAAGGGTTGACCATGCTTTAAATATTTCATACTTCCCAGAGTGAGATAAAATGTAGATGTCATCTTGACACACACAGGCAGTGCATATACACAAGGTAAATAGTACATGCAGTACTTGTGCTTTTGTCTTGCAGTGCTGCTGTATTCTTAGTATTATTCAGTTTTATAGTGTAACAAGAGAAAATATATTTGGATTCAGAGTAAATCAAGCCACACTTAATAAAGAATGTTTTTCTGGGTCTGGGCATTCTGGGTAGCAAATCTAAATATTTGCACTACAGGAAAAAAATTGTATGCTGTAGACTGTCAGCTGTGTTCTGCCCTTCCACCCCTCCTGCTGTGAATATATTCTGTATCTGAAACCCCAGATATCAGTCTAACCCCCTAGAAATTATTCTCATGTCTTGAAATTTTCAGCCCTTGTTATCTGAAGGAACTGGCAATCATGACAAGAAGATGATTCCTGTGCTTAGATTCTGTACTTAAGTTTTTAGTCATTTGTTATTTGCTCTGTCTGGTGGCAGAAATTACTAGAATATTTGGCAATTGCTGCTATCACTGGTGGTTTTTCTGACAATGTACCTGGTACACAGCGTTGCCTATCTCAAAATTGACTAACCTCTCATTCCCACTTGTCTTCTATCAGATATTTCCCTTGTTTTGCCCTGCTTTCATCCCCTGTTTGCTCTGTAGATCTTCTTCCAATTGAAATTTGGATATTTCACCCCTGAAGCCTTGAAGAGATTGCAAAGGGATTGCCAAGATGATAAGTGTTAAATTGAGATGAGAGACTTTCGTGTGAACCTCAGGTAAACTGGGACCTGGGCACTAGTGGCAGTTCTCAGTCATCCCTCTCTGTGGTTGAGAACCTGGATTAATCTGTCTTCACACCCTGGCTTTTTTTTTTTTTTTTTTTTTTT
>WBMY01005574.1:0-41375 GCA_013397315.1 Donacobius atricapilla | reverse complement strand
TTTTTTTGTTTTTTTTTTTTTTTTGTTCTTTTGGAGTCTTCTAACAGGATAGTTATAAGTAGAAAATCATTTTCAGAAATATACGACAGAGAGATGGTGACACCACAATCAACTCGATATGTAAAACAGGTTTAAATGTGGCTGACCAAAAAGGATGGGTTTAAATCAGCCTGCTGATAAGATTTAGGCATCAACATGGGACGAAGGTATTTTTGGGAACAGCAACAATAGAGCCTGAGGATCTGTTTGGTTAATCCCCTCTGTGGTTATACTGATTGCTTTGTCCTCCTGCCCTTCAATATTACATTGTTTACAGCAGCCTTTTGTGTGGGGCTGGAAGAAGTTTTTTCTTTGGGTATTTACAAAATGTTGGTATGTTCATATAATTTCAGCTTCCACTGAGCTGCAGACCCTTTGGTGTCTCCATGGTGGTCGTGAGACCCATCTCCCATTCAGAGAGAGGTGTTGCCCACAGTGGGTCAGGTCAGGTATCACTTGTCTCTCAGGGGGCTCAGTCTCCTCAGAAGTTCCTGCACCTTGATCTCCATCCTTCCAGTACCCGTCCCCGACCCTCTGGAAGAGCTGTTGGGTGATCTGTTCTGCAGCTGCTGACAGGAATTGCTGAGTTTAACCACAGCCTGTGTGAGCAGCTGCACCCTCTGAGTGTGAGCGTTTCAGGACACAGTTTGTACCAGGCACCAAGTAATAAGCATCAAGTGCCTCACTGCCAAGATTAGAGCACTAGCGAGGCATTGATACAGCTGAAAGAGAACCAGATCATTTGAAGTAACAAGCCATGCCCTATGCTGTAAAAAAAAAACCTGAGAAAACAAATCCAAAGCTTATCCTTGCAAAAGATTGACTCCCACATCATTAGAATGTCTGATTCATTGGGTACCGCCATGCAGTAGCCAATGGCTACTACAGTAACATGAAATAAATTCAACTCTTTTTCACCCAAAACTCTGTGTTCTTTTGTTTTGTTTTTGCTGTCTATCACAGTTTTTCCTCACTCTGTGTAATCACACTAAATCTTCTGAGAAAAATTTCTTTATCCCTAGAATAAGAACTGGATGACAGGAGTCAGTTGGCAGTTTTAGAGTTTGCATAACAGAAAAAGGGTTATATAGAATAATAAAGTCATCGAAAATCTCAAGTTAAAAGGGATCCACAGGGATCATCGAGTCCAAGTCCTGCTGCGTTCAGAGCTACCTAAAATTAAACCATATGACTTGACTTAAAGCCTCATCCAGACACTCCCTGAACTCTGCCAGGCTTGTGGCCACTTCCAGATACAACTCCAGTCATCAGCTCTAACAGTAAAGAGGGGGAGAAAGTGACCTCAGTGCCCTAACAGAGGCGTGTATGGCTGTTATGAGATGGCTCCAAGAGGAGATGCAGAAACACTGTATATAGAGTATCATGCCAATGGGTTATGGAGGCAGATATTTTCACAGAGCAGTATTTTCCGAGACAGTGGCCATCTGACAGCTGAGTTATGAGAAAGCAGCTGGGTTTTGTCAAGGTAACATGCTCCATGTCTACTGGAAGGTGTTCTTTCGTATGAGATGAAATTTCCTTGGCTGTTGGCAGAGTGCAGTAATTTGCAGTTACCCGGGAAAGGAGGAAAATCTGTCTCTTCTTGCTGTGTAGCAAGTTCTCAGTATCCTGTTAATCTGGAAGAAGTCACCTTTGGAGTCTGTTCCATGTTGCCTGCTCTCCCTCTCTGGTTATCCAGGAGCTGACTGGGATGCTTGTAAGGTCATAGCTGCCGTCTTGTGAAAGCTCGCTACAAGTTGTGGTTAGAGAAATCAATTTTCTCTAGCAATAGGTAACAAAGTGAAATACCTCTTCCAAAAGCCCTCTGTGGTCTGTAATCATCCTGCTAGTCTATGTCTGGTTTTTGCTATGCTGGAAGTAGGAGCCAGCACTTGAGGTTTTAATTTTGTGCTATCAGGAGAGTGCAGTCTGAACTGACGTGTCCAAAATAAAAAATTATGATGAACTTTCAGCTACTGGACAGATACTGACCAGAAGCAATTGTTAGCATATCCAGATTATTTTATATTTAGAATCTGAATAAACTAAATCCAGGATGAAGGATTACAGCAAACCTTTCAGATGGAACACTACAACAGGCCGTTTTTGAAGAGATAAAGAAACTGTATTTCTGATAAGGTTTGCATGCAGAATCCTAGGATCTTCATGCCATTGCAAAGGAAAACTCAGTTTATAAGGAAAAAAAGCCAATGTGAAAACACTCCCATTTGTCAGAAAACTGAGAGAGCAAAACATTTTCATAGCTATTCATAGTCATAATGTGTTCAAAGAACTCTATGTACATTTTTAAATTGTCTTGAAGCTGGAGAAAATTAATCTGTGCAGCTCCTGACCATGCCTGACGCATTGGACAGACGTCAAGGTTTTCCACTGACTTCATTTCTCCCTGTCTGCGCTCTTGATGTTTTCATTTCCTTTAGAGTAAACTGGATGTCTGAACTCCCCAACTTTCTAATACTTGGAGTTTATTTGGTGTATCACTACAGAGTTTAAAATTATAGAAATTTCCAAAATGTTCCTTCAGGCTTCATTTATCATAGCTTTTATTTGCAGGCATGTGGCATATTATGGTGCATTTTGGTGGTACTGTAAAGTTTGACTTTGAGCAAACACTAAGTTTTTATTTGCAAACATCTCATTTAAACAGCAACAGTCAAAGTGGAAAAATTTGAGTACCACTTGAAGTTTCGCTGGAACATTATGAAAAATGGATGAGACTAGAGAAAATAATATGTATTGACAATTACCTCTTTGTCAGATTTTCCCCAGAAAATCTCCTTACTTTGCATGCTTTTCAAGGGAAGAATATTTTTCTTTCTTGTCCTTAGTCCATATCATTTAATCTTGGCTTGTTGTGTACCGGCTCATAGAATTTCAGTTATAGTTCAGTAGCTTTTGTCTAGAGCTCGTTATCTGTAATTGAATGTATGCACCAAGCTGAATATGTTTATTTGTAACTTGATAATTAAGCTGCTGCAGATGTTATTCTGGGAGGAGAGGAGACAGACAGCCTCTTATCCCACAGATGCTGCTCTGGCTTGGGATGGGAGAACCAGGATGTGTTTGATGGTAATCAAAGTTCACCTCCCAGCATGTGCAACCCACTGTTCATATCTCCCAATGTTTTGTTTATTAATTTTCTTGTCTCCAAAGTAAGTGAACACTGAAAAAAAGGGGCTTCATTGTTCTTTTTGTAGATTATGCTGGCTCAGGTGTTACTGAAGACCAATGTCCTAAGGTTGTTTTAGACAGACGCTGCCCAGTTTTGGTCTGCAGCTTCCTCATGAGGGGAAGAGGAGAGGCAGGCACAGATCCCTTCTCTGTGGTGACAGTGACAGGACGTGAGAGAATGGCTGGAGCTGTGTCAGGGGAAGTTTAGGTTGAGTGCTAGAAAAATGTTCTTCACCCAGAAAGGGGTTGAGCACTGAACATGCTCTCCAGGGAAGAGGTCACAGCCCCAAGCCTGACAGAGCTCACCAAGTGTGTGGACAACGCTCTTGGTCATACGGTGGAATTGTTGGGGTGTTCTGTGCAGGACCAGGAGTTGGACTTGATGATCCTTGTAGATCTCTTCCAACTCAAGATATTCTATGGTTTTATGTTTCTGTGAATGTTTACCACCATAGCTCCTGATTTTAATCTACCCTGCAGGTTAAGGAGTGCTGATTTCACAAGTTCTTAGGCAAAAAGGGCAGGACATGTGAGGTCACTTCACCATTGTGCTGATACTGAACTATGTGAAGCTTCTATTCAAAAACAAAAGAGAGAGAGAGGATGAAAGAAAGTTTAGTGGGAATGTGTTGCATTTCAGTAGTTCATGGTGATGAAAATGAGAGCACACTGACGTCTGGTAGCCATGGTTGCTAACATTTCAGGAAGCACAAAAGCAGGGATGAGAGTAAAAGTATTTTTTTCCCCCAGTTCCTCTGAGCTTTTTGAATAAATCACGCATATAGTGCCACCTTAATTTTTACTAAATATATCTTAGTTCACTAATGCTTTCTGGGAGCAGGCCCGAGATAGCATTGTAGAACATAACTGCTTTGTTTTTGCTCTAGTTACCCTTATGCATTTTTTAAAGTTGAGCATGTTGGGTTGCGTTTTTATTTTCTGTCAAGTGTAAGAGCCGTTGCTACATTAAGACTCATTAATCATGTTTTAAAAATAAGTGCAGATTTTGAGAGGAAAATCACTACATTCACTGGCTGACTTTCTGGGTAACAAAATCGAGAAAATAAATTGCCCTGGGAAGAGCTAACATGCTGCAAGTTCCTGATCACTGGCCATGTTCTTGTGAGGTAATTAAGGGCACATTTACTGTCTGTGCCTAAGTTGTCCTTCTAGGGCCAGGAGGACCAGAGGTCCTGTGAACCTGAAGAAAAAAATGCTGTGACTCCTCATAGCAGTGTGGTGCATGAAAGATGGACCCTTCTGCTGCTAGGTTGGGACCATCCTTACACACAGTATGCAGAATAATCTGAACACACAGAGAAAAATCCAAGGAAGAAATTTCTATCACTTGGGTTACCAAGTATTCAGTCTTAGGAGTATTCTTGCAAATAGTAAAATATAGGAGAGATTAGTGTTTTAAGATGGGAACCTGATCACTGAAATCTGACTGCCAGATTTGCCAGGTTGTGCTGGAATTGTTGATTTGGGAGCCTGAAGCTGTTTATTTTAAGCTAAAATGAGCCCTGATACCTTGACATAGAAAATGGTGAACACTGCTGAACACTGCAGCTGTGTTCTGCACCTGTGTACAGAACATCTCAAAGAAAGTTTTGGGTTCAGGTTGAGCTCCTACCAGACTTCTCACTACCCAGGTAAAAACTGGTTTAGGATCTGGACTGTCATTGTCCATGAGTTTATTTCACAGGAGTAAAAAAACACAACATGTCAGAAAGGAGCAGATGTAGTGGCAATGAGCAATGGTGGTAGAGCACATCTCGGAAACTGGAAGGATTTTTTGCCTGATGGGGTATGCATGTATAATTATGCCCATGAACAAAGTTGCACCACATTTTGTACCCTAAGGCAGAATTTATTACATAGCTGTGGTTTATTTCCTGCTTGGCTCGGGGCAGCCTGAGGTACTGGGTACACTGAGAGCTGTGAGAGGTTTTATACACACCTCTGTCACCTCCTGGGTGCTGTAGCTGTCTGTGATGGTGGCCTTGGGCCTCCAGGTTTTGATGACAGGACTGCTTTCTGCCTATTTTCTTTAATAACTGCTGTTTGGGGTTGTTTTCTTTGTGTTTTGAGCTCAGGGATGATAGTTTTGAATGTCAGCAGGTTCTCTTAGTATTTACTTTGGTTTTTGAGAAAAAATGTAGCCAAAAGTCATTCTGAGTTAGAGCATCTTTATGGATAAAAAATGCAAAGGGCAATTGTATGAGGCTGCAGATGGATTTGGGACTTAATTTCTTCATTTAACACTCAAAAATAGGCATTAATGTTAAATTGTTGCATTTATAATCCCTTAGAACTAGTGTTATTTTTGAAATAAAATGCAACATAAGGAAGAAATAAATAGCTGCCTCTAAATTCACTTTCTCCCCTCAAAGCTATGTAGCTTGAGTCTCTGCTTGGCACTGTGTTTGAAAGACCATTAAAACCATCCACTTGATATGCTACTGTGAAAGCCTTTTTAATTCTGAAAGGCTGTGTTAATGCAGAGGTATGAGTTTAATATATAAAATGATTAAAACTTCTGAATTTGTGGAATCTTTGAATACAGCTGAATTTTACCAGGAGTGACCATTGCACCATGCTGCTATAAATTATTCAAGTACCTTGGAATATGTTTTCTCCACAGGGATTTACCACCCTCAGTTCATCCTGTAAAGTCATTGCTTCCTTTCCACAGAATAATTTCAGTTCCAAAGATGACAATTTCTACAGGTCATCTCACCCACCCTCTGCCTGTACAAGTTCACCAGTCTTCATTTATATATTTGTATATAACAAAAATATTGTGCCAGTTTAAATAATATGGATAAGAAATCTCTTGTTTTCTCACACTTGTATTTCCTCAATGCTAATGTTTCATAGAACTTCTTAGTGAAATATTTTTCAACAAGTGGCTCTGTATCTTATGTCTTTCTCCTGTGGTTCTTCTGTTGTCCATGGTTTAAAATAGTTTTGAATGTTGCATCTCTGTTCATTGCAGCTTAACTTGAAAGTCTGTGATGTTGCTGTTTAGTATTCTTTTGTGTTTGGAAGTGGGCAATCCTTAGGATTTATTTGTGGGTGGGAGGGAGTTAGGAGTTAGCCTGTGGTGGATTTATTTTGCCTGTTTGAATGCAGTGAAAATAATTCACTGAGAGATTGCTGAATGCTCAGCAAAAGATTAAAAAAAAATAATTAAACCTTTTGAATATTTTTTCACAAGGAAGTTGTCTTAGAGGCAGAGATAAAATGACATAGTTTTTAAAAGCATCCCACCCAAAACCAACAGCATGTAAGCTGGGAGTTGAGAGTGGAAATGTGTGTGGAGATCTTTTTTGTCTCTCTAAATGCATTTATACACATGTGTGTGCATTTGAAGTTGTATAACTCCTATGTCTAGTTCCTGATGGGATTCTTTATGTCACACCCCATTAGTTAAGTGCCAACATGCACGGTAGATTATATATGGTGAACTCTGATGTTGTGGCAACAGATCAGTGAAGTAATCACATTTAACATCATTATTACCTTAGATTTAAAAAATCCAAGGCTATTCCTGAGCCGTGTTGTTTGTAAACTGTGTTTTCTTTTACTGTTAACTTGGTAAGACACTGCAGCAAAAGGGTGGTGAAGCTTCCTTTAGGGTGGAATTTAGGGTTAGGAAGACTTGTTCTGTGCTTCATTCCATTTGAGGGAAGAGGACAATGTGCCAAGGCTGCAGCCTTTCAGCCTGGGACCTCTGACAAATGCCCACAATACACAAAGAAATCAGCTGAGATGGCTTCTAAAGGAGATGCTTTGTGTCCACGAGGCTGCAAACTCAAATTATCAGACAAAATGCATAACCAGTTGGGTTCAGAGGTTTCTCATAGCCAAATATTTGTACAAAACCTGGTGAGGGGTGTTAATTTTATTTTCCCTTCTGCCCAAATAAATGCTTTAATTTTGTATTCTTTCTTACTAACAGGGCTAAAATCTGTGGCCAAAATTACCCTGCCCTTTGTAGTGGTGTAAGCAACTGAAATAGGGTTTCTTTCCACATATCTCTTTAGCTTAAGGTAGACTGTTACAAACAGGAACTCTGGTAGCAGTGGAGCCCATTGTTTATTGCTGAATAATAATGAGAGTTGGACCCATTTGATGATTCTTGGATGGGCATTTTTTTCTTGAATATTTCACCTGTGATTTCCACAGTGACTGCCGGTGATAAAACAGCGCCATCAAAAAAAAAAAAATCTCAATGCAACAACTACAAACTTGACCCTATGTGAGCCATTTTTCTCATAAATTATGCGAAGGACATTTTATGTCTCTGTGAGGATATGGGGAGAGAGCAGAATGAGGTGCTCGTTTTTATCTGCGTGTTTGAATGGATGTTGCAGACTGAGATGAGACTGAAAAACATTTTCAAATGCGAGGGAAGAGCTACTTCCAAATCCTCTAAGCAAAGATGGGGTTCCTTCTGAATTCCTGGCAAACCACTAATGGCTAAGTTTGGATGGCTCTGATAACTTTGTACATACAAGAGTTCAGAGTACATTTTCCAGTCCTTTTGGAGCAACTGTCTGGGTTTCTCTTCTTGCTTGAAATGCAAATGTTAAGATGTATTTGTTGCCAACTGACAGAAAGCAAGAAAAATTATTTTAGAAGAAAGAAATCAAGCAAGCAAGCATAGCCATTCATTATTTAAATGACAGTGTTTCATGGCAATTTTGTCTTGAAATAACCTTCTGGGTTTGCAAATTGTGCAGCACTGTTTTTCAGTAGCCAAAACTCTTTGTCACACACTCAAAACTCCTTTGTGATACATGCATTGCTATCTCAGTAATGGAAAGCTAGGAGCAGATAATTGGTAAACAGTATTAACCATCACTGTGTTCCAGTGAGGGTAGTGAATCAGTATTTTGTTTTGATAAATGCATGTTAGTGTCCAAGCAAATTGGCAAACCTTTAGATTTGACTTGAGAAAATAAGTGGAAGAGGATTTTTTTTTGTGTGGCCCCAAGAGTTGTCTTTCCTATCCTGCCCTTCCACCCAGAAATGGGAAATTGAGAGGTTTTTCCCCCCACCAGTGCAGTTTGCTTCTTGACACTGGTTCCTTCATTAGGATGACTGTATAAGATGGATATTCTCAGTGAGGGTCAGTCCCTGAGCTGAAGTCATAGATGTGCCAATTTTCGAGGCTGCCAAGGTGTTTCAGGAGATAAGTAAGAAATGGCCATGTTGTACATTCAGTATTTTTTTTCTTCGCCATCTGCCTGAAAGAAGTAACTTTGAGAAGATTCAGATCAGGGAAGAAATTGCAGTAATTGTTTCTAGATGCCTTATTCTGTGCAGAATTAATTGCTTTAAAGCCATGGTCTTTTATAACTACTTTATTAGTGATATTTGGCTTTTTTTCCCCCTTCTTTCTATTAACCCACCAATAATTCATGGCTATCCTTAACATAAAAAGAGAAGATCCAAGCTAGGTCTAATTTTTCACTAGGAGATGATCAAAGAGCCAGTGATACACATAAAATCTGTTGGTTCTCCCGAAGCTACTTGTACTAGAAGAGAGTTAATATCTGAAAACTGTTGCGACAAACCTCCATGCAGCCTCCTAAACACTGCTTTTGCTTGGGTCTTGGGGCAGAATGTCTGACTTTGAAAGCCACTTTTAGATAACAAAATAATTGCCTTGGGACTCCAGTCATCTCCTCGTTGCAGATGGATTTCTCCTGCTGTACCCAGAGGAAGCTGCTGTTTTGTTCCTATCTCGGCTGCTTTGTGATCTGGCTGATATTTTGCTGTGGTGTTCTGGCTCACAGCAAGGTGCCAGGTGTGTTATTAGAGCCCTCTACCCGACAGTAATCGCTGTGTCTGCTCTGATAGGGATGAGCCCCACAGAAGCTCTCATAAAAAGCTCTCATAAACACTGGGTGAGAATAAAGGGCTCCCGGCGAGGGCTTGTTGAAAAGGTGTGTTGTGTTTTTTATGTACTGATTTTCAGACTCTCAGTTTAGGAGTGGTTTACTGGAATTAATTTTATTTTATATCTGACATTAAGGAAAAAAAAATTGCCACTGGGTATTATTTCTTTAAGTAGGCTTTTATTTTGATAATTGAAGTTTGGAGGGGAGCACAAAGCCGTGATACACCTGTGTAAGAGCCCTCGGTTATCTATGATGACTGTAATGATGGTGTGCATTGCCACAGGCCTTACTCATCCATGTTCCCTATTAAAGCAACCTTGTTTTAATGGGTTATCGTAGACATTTAGTAGAAAAACTCTCTGTTGAGGAGCAGGAATTGTGGCTGTTGCTCTCTTGTCCCTTCCTGCCCTCTGGGCATGGAAGCTGCCCATTGGTGTGCAGCTCTGGAGGAGCACTCCAGTGTTTATCCACGGAAAGTGGTAATCTTTGGTGTTTGTACCGCACATTCATGTCTGGAACAGAGCAATGCTTTATATAGAATTCAAGGAGTATAATAATAATAATAAAATTTAGCTACCATGCCTGTTCTGTTTTGTGAGAGTGGTATTCAGAAGTACAAATAAAGAAGTGAGCACACAGCAGCAAGGGGCTGTCAGGCAGAGCCCACGCTGGCACAGGTTGTACCCAGCCTCTAAAATCATGGCTGTGTCATTCCTGGGGCCTCTAGATATGGTCATCCTTCAAAAAATAAAATAATCTTCCTTGTTCAATATCTCTGTCTTATTAAATCAGTGTTTCATGACACTACACAACAAAAGTCTGTTGTTGTCTGCAGACAAGTGGGCTGTGTTTTAGACCTAAAAAGGGAAATTAAATTCATGAATTAGTGATGATATCCAATTTTATGTTGTCTTTTATTTTTTTGTCCTGATGCTGAGATTAGCATCTTACACAGATGCATCAGAAAACACCTGGTGTTGCAGCTCTACTAAGTGCATACTTAATGTTCCACAATAACATGTGACTAAGCAAGGCAATGAAAAAAATCGTCCATTATTGGCAAAGATTGTACAGAAAAAAAGTATATTTCCTTCATGCAGAGGGAAGGAAAAAACATCAGCAAGGATGATGAAGACTTCTTAATAAGATTTTGTTTTTAAATATTCCTTTTCAGACCTCTTAATAAAATGAATGCACAGAGCTAAGATCACTGTTGAATGAGATTATGTTCTCATCCATTTAATAATGATGCAGTTGTAGTTTTTTCCTACCTTCTCTTTTAACTTTAAATATTCAGTAATGGGCAAATTTTGCCTGGATTTAAGTGGGTTTCTTATTTTTTTTTTTTAATAAGCTTTCAATTTGTATAATTTGGAGTTTCATCTCACGAAAGTCTAAAAATCATTTTTGTACTTATCTTGTGACTTGAGTCTCTATGTACTGCAGAGACCACATGGACAGGAGCCATTTTAGGACAGCATTTTGAAAATTGAATTTAAAGAGAGCATTTTGGTTTAATTTGTTGGGTCAATTTGTTTAAATGGGCAATAATCTTGTATTTTTCCTGGTGAAACCTTGGACAGAGAGTACATTTGGACATCATTTTTGATGCTGCAGAATATAGCACTTGTGCTAATAAATGCTGGTAAACTTACAGGTTTATGTATTTTTACTCAGGATGACTGATTTTTGGCTTATGTATTATTTGTGATTGATTACAGGTTGCCTATTCATTTTCATTCTGTCTGGGCTATGGAAAGAGAAATTACTCTTTCTCTTTACTTCCTTACTTCCCTCTGTTCTCAGCCGCCTCCCCAAGAGATCAGCTCCAATCTCAGCACTGTGTGACAGTTAGCAGTTGTGACAGGCTAGCCTATTTTTGGAAGTCTGTCCCCACTCTTTCCCTGCTGGAAAAGAAAAGCAAGTTATCTTTAAAAATTAATCCATTTGGAAGAGGAGGAGAGCTTTAGGCAGCACTCAGTGCTCAGGCTGCAGTTCTGCTAATGATGTGTTCAGCTCATGTTGCTTGGCGGGGAGGGGTTTGCACTTGGCCTGGCACAGATCGCTGCCCTCAAGCTCTGCAAAAGCCCTTCTGTTCTGCACGGCAGAGGCAGCAGACTGATGTACAGCATGGAGCTGCATGGATGTTGTCCAGTCATGTCTTATATTTCACACATTCCTGAGCTGCTTCTGCAAACCCAGAAATACTACTGCTTGTCTCCAAGGAACAGAAACAGAAGTTCAGAATTTGGCAGTTAGGGTGGAAAGACTTTTTTTTTTTTTTTTTTTTTTTTTTAGTCTTTTATTTTGACCCTCCTTTAGGCGTGCAGACTCTACAACTAGTAGTGTACACGTGTTAGATTGTACTTGCAGTTGGATAACATCCATAGCACTGCTCCATGGGAAGAGTAACTGCTGTGTGCTCAGTGATTACACCTCTTATTTTGACGTGGTCTCCTTATAATCAAACTGCTTACATCTCAGTGCATTGCACACTCATCCCAAATCAGGCAGACAGTCTGGCCACTTCCTCAGGATTATCAATTAAAAAATATCAAGCAAAAGTTTTCTGGTAGGGAAAGGTATGGCAGCAGAATTACATTGTCAATGCATGGTTTATATGGTGTCAAGAAAGCAAGAACTTAAAGTGCATAAAACTATGACCAAAATGGCTTTTATTCTCTATGTTTTCTGTGTCCCTAATGCTGAGGAGCACATTGGGCAGCTGATGTTAGGGCCAATCTCCTAAAGCACTATTATTTTGTTTTCTCATAGGTGGTTATTATTGGAGCTTTAAAAATAGACTCTGCTGTCTGTCTAATCTATTCATTTAATCTTGTTCTCGATGCTTCACTTTTTTTCCCTTGTATATGATGTGAATACCTCTGTGCCCACACTTTCTGCTCCTGTCATCACTATACAATATCAGAACACCTTTCCCTGGAAAGTCAGTGCTGAGTCATCTTCAGAAGGTGCTCCTGCTCCCCACATCAGCTTGGTATGCAGGGAATTAAGCATTCAAAATACCATTTATGTAGGGGCCACAAAAGGAGTGGGGAGGACTTGGCCCTTCAGGGCTGATCCTGTATTTTCAAGGTCTGTGAAAGTTGTGTTGTTCAAGACTCCCGAACCACAAGGCACAAATTTAAAATGATAGTGAGCTCTTGAGGCAGAAGACATAAAAATCTACAAAATAAAGTACCTCTGGAGGCAGGACTGTCATACCTAATCACAGTGCTCTGTTTACATGGAGCATCCAGGCCTGGGGCCCCAAAATGCTGGTGCAGGCCCAGAGTAGGCCGCAAAGTTCATGAGAGGGTTTGAGCACCTCTGCTGTGGAGACAGGCTGAGAGAGTTGGGTCTGCTCAGTCTGAAGAAGAGAAGGCTCCAGGGAGACCTTGGAGCTCCCCTCCAGTCCCTAATGGGGCTCCAAGAGAGCTGGAGAGGGACTTTGGACAAGGGCACATCCAAAGGGGGCAAGGGGGAATGGCTTTAAACTGAAAGAGGGGGTACCAATCAATATCCAGTATTCAGTCAAGAGATGATTGGATATCGGGAGGGAATTCTTTGCTGTGAGGGTAGAGAGGCCCTGGCAGAGGGTACCCAGATAAGCTGGGGCTGCTCCATTCCTGACAGTGCTCGGGGCCAGGCAGGATGAGGCTTTGGACAACCAGCTCTAGTGGAAGGCGTCCCTGCCCATCGCAGGGGGGTAGAACCTGATGATCTTAAAGGTCCCTTCCAACCCAAACTATTTTGTGGTTTTTTGGTTTCCTTAATGTGGCTTTCCTTTTGTCCCCATTAAAGGATCACGGTAACACTCTGTGGCTCCTTTTGTCCCCTACACCAACTGAAGCTCAAAATGTACATCAGCTTGTCCGGGTGGAATGGGTTAAATTGGAAGTGAGGCAGTGCATTAACTTACAGCTACAGAAGAGCGCATATTGATTCCTCCCAAAGAAATATATCCATATTTTACATTTTTAAATCCTTCAGATTTAAGAGTTTCCTGAGGAATATAGCTCATCTGATTATATTCTTACCAAAAGGCTTTTCTTTTATTATTGTGTTACTTAAAATACCCACTTCTGTCTCATCTCTGCTTTCATTGCCAGAAAGAGAAGCCCCTGAGTGTGCAGGTAGACACCCCACATTTACACTGTTTCCTGTCAGCCAGTGGAATGCACATGCACACTGCAGAAATTCAGACTGGCACAACCAGCAGAAAAAGCTCACGTGTCTGTGTATCCCTGGTGTGAACCCTACATGAGCTGAGATGTGAACTACACACAGGTAATTCTGTAGTTATTGGGGAAATTTTATCATAACAGGTATTTCCATGCCCATGGCAGTAACCTTGGATCTAGTTGACCTTTAGGGTCCCTTACAACCCAAACCTTTCATTTTTTTTGTGTAGAACAGAAAAGTTTCATTGTGGAACACAAAGAAATAGGAGAGAAGAAGCAGTTTTCAGGATCATTTCTGGTATATATATATGTATGTATATGTATGTGTGTATGTATGTATTACCTGTTGTTTTACAAGGTAGATCAGTAAGGGGCAGCTTTCTTTGGATTTAAATTCCTTCTGCATGGTTTGGGTGCCTGGAGGAGAAAGATGTTTCTTAATTCTACCCCTCATGTCATTTCTAGAAGATTAAGCATAATTATGCCTGTAAATTGATGATCACTTTTTTGTATCCATCACTGATAGGATGCAGCATTTTTAAATACTTATTTAATATGAACTAGCAAAGCAATGAATGGGCTGTGCTTCTGGACTTTGTCTTTTCATATGCTAAGTAGTAATAGTTAATCAGCATTGGTATGTGGTGCAACATCAGATCATGAGACCAAAAACATCCATCTGCCTCTCTTGAAGTGAATCATCATTGTAGCATCCTTGCTCAGTGTCTTCTGTAGAAGAAAAATGAGACATGCATCTTCTAGCCTATAAGGTGTTTGCTTGCCTACTGTAAATGAATATTTAAGAGGAGGGGGAAAAGAAGAGAAGCAATACAGATTTGTATTTGTATAAGGCTGGACGATCTGTAACATTTTCTCTACATCCTTTCTATCAGTCCATCAGGAACAGATATACTTCTCCACACATTGGCTTGCATGGACATGGCGGGAAATATCAGTTCCTAGGAGTTTTACACTGCTCTGTGATCAGAGTACTTCTTTAATTTTGTAAATAATTATTTAAGACATATAATTAAAATAGTTTTGGCTCTGTATTAGACAATGGTTAATTCAACCTATGGGCTGCAAGAAGTTACAACCACTGTTGCATGTTGACTGTCTATCTGTTACCAAAATGTAGCCAAATTTTGGCCTTTTTTTAAAATGGGAGGATCATCCTCCTTTGTCTAGTGTGATTTGAGCGCCCAACAGTATTGATTGGCAGTCTGGATGAAGTTTCCAAAGACTCTCCTGGGTTGTTACTGCGGTAGAATTATTCAAATTGTGCATCAGATGTTTGTTAAAAGTCGATAAAACCTTAGCAATATAATGATTAGGCAGAGCAGTAATTTATGGTTGTTAAGATGCTGAAAAGATGTTTTGTATTTATTGTATATCAGTAGACCCCACCTGGAGCACAGGATCCAGTTCGAGGGCCTCTGTCATGAAAAGGACATTGACCTGTTGTAGCAGGTCCAGAGGAGGCCATGAGGATGCTCAGGGGGCTGGAGCACCTCTGCTGTGAGGACGGGCTCAGAGAGTTGGGGTTGTTCAGCCTGGAGGAGGCTCTGAGGACACCTTGGGACACCTTCCAGTACCTAAAGGAGCAACAAGAGAGCTGGAGAGGGACTTCAGATGAGGGCATGGAATGATGGGACAAAGGGAATGGCTTCAGACTGACAGAAGGCAGGGTTTAGACTGGATATTAGGAGGAAATTCTTCCTGTGAGGGTGGGGAGGCCCTGGCACCGGTTGCCCACAGAAGCTGTGGCTGCTCCATCCCTGAGAGTGTTCAAGGCCAGGTTGGATGGGGCTTGGAACAACCTTGGGTAGTGGAAGGTGTCCCTGCCCACGGTAGGAGTTGGGAACTTGATTATCTTGAAGGTCCCTTCCAACACAGACCATTTTATGATTTATGAAATTATGCATATGCTGGTTTGGCCACAGAAGACCACAGTCAGCTTGATAAAATAACTGAGAAAAAGTCATTTGAGGAGTCTCCTGACCAACTCACACAACCTCCTAGAGGAAGTTTTGGAAATGTTGGAGAACAAGGAGGCAAAGCACTTATGTAAGGATGCAAGTTGGAGTTGATCATTTTGAGATCCATGGATATAGATGTGTAATGTGCCTCTGCACTCAGCTGAGGATGTGTGACTGTCACTTGCAGCAAGCGAGAAAGTCTCCCCAAGGCATCTGGCAGAAGTTGTCTGATTCCTCCTCTCCCTCCCACCTCCCCTGGTCCCCAACAGTGTCTCCTGTTGGAGTTCCTTCAGTGTATTTTGCCATAACAACTGCAGGTCTGTCCTCTGTCATTTCCACTACTTGGAGCCTGAACCAGGGAGTTCATGGTGCATTTGAAAACGCAGAGGAAGTCTCAGTTTTGCCAGCCTGAGGTTGATTTTTCCTTTGGCCAAAACTTATTTCTGTCCCCATTCATGTTCATCTTGTTTAAGTGTTAAATACAACTCCTGTTCTCTTTTCATTTACTGTAATCTCATTTAGATATAAAGCATTGCCTGTGTATTTTTTTTCTTCCTAATTCTACTGGTTCAGTCACTATCTAAGGGCTATTTATGCGTGCTGTTGTAATTCTGCAAGTTGTGGGTGTCACAGAAATTCCAAATCATTCCAAGTGCTTCCATGTGGCCACCTTGGCTTTAGCACTTAGTTAATCAGGAGAGGAAGGGGCTTAGATGGATTTTTTTTTCTCCATATGAACATCCATAATCGTCCTTATCTCTATAACTTTAGCATCATCATACTTTGCTCTGGCAATTATCTGATTGCAAAAAAAATGTTTCTCTTTATAGATTTGGTCATTATACTTCTTTCTCTTTGATTACCAGCATGCAAAGCAGATCAGTGTCAAGTAGCTTCCATAATATTTATAATAATATGGAGTATATCAGTATTTGGTGTAATGGAACAAGATTATATCCATTAAGATTGTGAATTATGGTAGTGTCTCTGATGTTGTTTAGTGTTTCTGTATTCCAGCCCTTCAGAAGACTGGGATGATGTTGACTTACAAAAATCTTATAAAGGAGAATGTTCATGTGATGTTTTTTTACCTGGGAGTCCAGGTAAAGAGTCCTATTTGTTGTTTGTGTAACATTTCAACAGAGTAAACCAGGGCACTTCATGCTACAATCTAAAGCCCACTGTGAGGGCAGTTAATTTTTATTTATCTTGTACCTACAGGGAATACTCCATATCATCCCCCTCCTTGATTAAAACCTTCTATATTTATATTTCCACCAAACACATCAAAACAGAAGTGAAAGCACTGATTTCTAACAGCCAAATATCTCAATGCTAATGTGCTTTGTTCTCCTGCCCTACAGAATAATAATAATGAAAACAAAAATGACATTGTCACACTTGCATATTCATGTGCAGAGAGCTATGTTTATTTCAGCTGGAGTTATCAGATAATAAGAATAGTAATAGTAATAATAATAAAACAACCTGATTTTTCCCAGTTTTACCTAGTAAGGAGTTATCTAGAAAGGGGCTTTATGCCACTCTTCAAAGCTTGCTCATGGCTCCGTTTTCTATGTATTTTTTTTCTGAGTTGTATGGCAAAGTGCTTTTTCTGCTTTTATTCCCTGGGACCCTAGAAGGCAATTCACCAAAGACAGCCAACTAATGCCTGTGCATCATCATCATGAGGCTTTATAACCTTCCTGAAAGGGCTGTGCTGGGTTGTTGGAAACACACTCGTGTTCCCTTTGATGCAGTTACCTGTACTGCATCCATCATGACATCTCACTTTATAAACACTGTTGGTGTTCTTGCCATGTTTCCAAGAAAAAAAATGGATATCAGGAAATATAGGAGCTAGTTAAGTGAATAATTCATTAACATGATCTATTTCTTATAGCAAAGGCAAAGCTGTTTGGAATGTGAGGGCATGGCCAGCAATTCTTCAGTCTTTAGATCCTGTTGTATCTGAGGAAGGGATTTCTTATCCCCAAAGTAAGCATTTGGAGATAACTTGAATGTCTGCAGATCACTTGGAGGCATTAAGAACTGTAGGGATGTGTTAATTAACTGGCACTGATGGCACTGGTGGGATCTTTGCTGTTGGTGATGCTCCGTGAGGAGCTGATAACACAGGTTCAGTTTTAGATCAGTTTTAGATCCTGGGTTGATCACAGAGCAGCAGCTTTTAGAGGAGAGCAGAATCGATGTCCTAAGCATGGCAGTATGGACTCCTAGCATGGAAAGCCATGAGGCTGTTAGTCTAGGAATACTTTTCCAAGCAGAGTCCGCTTCTCATCTCCAGTGCCCTTCATACCGTGTACTTTTATTAGATATTCAGGAAACATGGCAAAGGATATCCCAACCCTGCTAATTTGTTCTCTGATCTTTCAAACCCTTTCTTACATCCTTATGTTTATTCATGTGGATTGTTCATTTGACTAGACTTGTTGTAGAATAGGAGATGCATAAATAGTGCATTTTGAGCGTGTTATTCAAAGTTAAGGGAGATAAGGGAAAGTGTGTCTGTGTCATTGCAGACTCATTTATTTCAGGGTGTACTGTACAGAACATACCAGCATGTTCTACAACACAATTTATCCTTGTGCTGCTGGTGGTACAGAGGAGTGAATAAAATACATTGTTATAATAAATCATATTAATATCGAATAAAATAGCATAAGGATCTTGTTATAGATACTGTGGCTGCAATATAACCCAGGGCAATATGGGAATAAGTAACATTTATTACTAAGTGGAATTTTTATGCTGCTTTGAAAGTGACAAACATTTGACATGTTCAGTTAATAGGTTTAATTAAAATTCAGGATTCATTATGGAGATGAGTAACTCTCCTTCACTACCTTTGTAGGAACAAAAGATACATTTCAAGAAAGAAAATATGATTAACCCAGTAACATGTATCAGAAGAATTGCAAATACTCCCTTACAGGAGCACGGATAATGAATATTAAATTCTGCCTCCCCCAGCAAAGAGGGAATGAGATTCAAAGCAAATTGGGTTTGCAGAACTGCTGGATTTCAAAAAAGTGTTTTTAAAATAACTGTAAATGCACTTGTCAAAGAGGTGAACTGTTGCTTCAGACAGATCAGAGGAGATTAGAACAGGGGAAGGTGTTGGAGTTTTGCTGTAAATTTCAACATATTATTGAAGAACAACTCAGGTGTAAAACATTGAATGTGGGATTAGATCCCTGGGTTTAAGTTTTAGAGTATTCATCCTATAGTAATGTAAGGAAACTTGTAAGAGGGTATTAGACAACTATCCCAATTCTTCCACTGTTTCCAGGAAAGTGGCAACACCAACTGATGCATTGTAATATGTTATATTTATAGGTCAATTTAGCAACTCTTCCTATTAAGTCTTGTCAGGCTCTGTGATTTATATGATATTTGTTCAGCACGCCTGTAGCAGATATGACTGGCTAAGTTGAAATATGTAATGTGTTAACCTCTGAGTTGAGCTAATGATAAAGTTGAATTAGGCTAATAACAGTTTAAAACAGCCATATGTTTCCGTTCAATTTTGATGACTTTCAATCTTAGATCTGTTTTAGCCTTGTATAAAAATACAAAACTTTATTTCTCTGTAAGTACATTGTGTTGTTCTGCAGGGTCACCTCCAGGCCTCCATCTTAGAAGAAGAAGGGGTTTGTTTTTAGTATGTTCTGAAATTCCAATTTTTTTAAAGTTACCTTCTTTTGTTTCCTGTGTCAATCATCGATAGTCAGCTAAGGTTTCTAATCAATTGCCAGATCTCACAGCTGGTTGAAAATGACCAGCAGAGTTTTTCATCTCTTTTCTCTTGGGTCCTTTGAATTAGCTCAAAATAAGCTTCGAGCACCACAACTCTCACACCCTTTTATGGGTTTGATGTGAAAACAAAGCAGTGCTGTACTGGGCACACAGAGAGACTCTTGAAACTTTTCTGATGGGAGAAAAGAACACATTGGCCAGGATTCAACTCCTCCCTATCAAATTTGGCAAGCAGGTTCAACTTTCCTAAGCTGCCCTCACTTAGGTGACATCTTGGGTGGTTGGTGTGTCCAGTCTTGTATGTGCTGCAAACTGTTTGAAATGTTAAAAACTGCTGAGCACCCTTTTACAAAATGGAGTACTCTGTTTTGCTCGTAAGTGACAGAATTCAATTTTTAGGAGCTATGTTGATGTCAGTGTCATGCCTTGAAGGACGCTGTTTAATGATGTCTCATCCTTGTTGTTCCTTTTCTGGTGCTTGTGTATCCCATCAGTTTGGGTACAAATTCCTGGGGAAACCCACATTCAAGGGGTTCATTTAGACCTTGCTTCATTCATGACAGGAAAATATGTCTGGCAATGGGGGATTATTAGTGGAACCCCTGGACTGGAAGGCAAAGTGAGGCTCTGAAATGTTCCCTTCTATTCTGTAGGCTGAGAAATTCTCATTGCAATTAGGAAGTCCCTGCTGGTGACTTCTTCAGCTGCTATATGAATATCCAGGTGTAGAAGTAAAGATTTTTTATGTCTCTGAATGAACAGAAATTACTAGAAAATGCAGAAAAGTTACAATATCCCTTACCCTTTTTTTTCTTTCCAAAAATTATTTTAAATAAAAAATCTGCCCTGTTTTCATTGCCGTAATTAACAGCAATATGTTTTTATCCACTGTAGCTCTGCAGGCAGATTTTTATATGTAAGTCTAGACTGAACACATTTGCCAGCACCCAGTGGTTGTGAAGATTGACTGTGATGTCTGGTAGAGAGGGCTTAGAACAGATTTAAGTTCCCACCAAAAAAGTATCACCTCTGTTAGCTGACTCATCCAATGCCTGGAGGAAACCCCTAAAATCACACATTTGTGCTGTGTAAATGGTATTTGTCAAAATGTTTCTGTTGGGGGGATGTGAGTTTTTTGTGTGGACAAGGTTCCTGCTTGGGTGCCGTGGCAGAGAGCTCTGCTTTGCCATAGGCAGTGCAGTAACTTCCAGGTCTTGGCTGCCACAGCACGGGTACCAAGCTAGGGTGAATTTAGGTTGCTTTTCACCACATGGCTGTGGGATAGGATTGGAAGAGCCCGGGACAATCTTTAGAGTGGAGTGTATCAGTCCTGTATCCAAATTTGTTTGTGGCTCACCTGAAAATGTCTTGTAGTGTTAAGCAGCGAGTACAGCACATTTCCTGGGTAAGCCTCTGCCTGGTGGCGTGTGGCAGATTTGAGTAAAATAAAGATTGTCTGCAGCACAAATAAAAGAAAAAAGGAAATGCCATAGTTGGACACAGCTATACTGCAGTTTGGTCTTGTGTTTCATTGTCCCCATGTCCTTCTGACATACATCCTTTATGTCAGGGGCTAATGGTCACGCAGGGTCCTCTATCTCATCAGGGCATGTCAAATGGTTTCCTGTTTTGGCAGCAGTGATTTGGAAGTTGCTCAGTTATTCCTCATTGGGGTCCAAAATCCAATTGGGAAAATCTGATAGATTTACTCTCTTATTTTGGGCCCAAAAAAACCCTTTCAGTTGTTTTCTTGAGAAACATAGGTCCTAGATTTGCATCATGGCAAGACACCAGCTTAAGAAAATGTCTGCTGCCATTCTATACAGGATCACCTCATTGACTTCACTGAGACCTTCCTAATCCAATGGTGAAAATGTCCTCATAGAGGATTCATCAGTTTCTGGAACCCTGATAGAACCTGCTTTCTCAATGCCTTTCAGTATGAGGCCAATCCTTAACTCATGGGATCATTATCACTGCTCTGTCTTACTTCAGGATGTGAGGAAGAGCTTTAGATGCCTGTGGTTGCCAGCCATGGTAGCTGGTCTAACCCAAAAGGATTACCTCTTCTAGAAAGCTTACTCACACCAAAGAAATTATTTATTCCTAAAGTTTAGAGGCCTAGCTGTTGCTGGAAGCTGTCACCTGATGCTGGAAGTTTAGCAGGAGAAAATATAAAAAGGAAAAATACGGAGTTCTTCATCTGCAGATATATTTAACATAATGGTGAGGTTTGGGGAAGAAATAGAAAACTTCCATGTTTTTCAGTGTAGACAGTTTGAGGCTGAACAGGAGAGATTGCAAGGTCACATGGTTTGAGGCAAAAGTTTGTGTGGGAGACAAATGATAGCTTTTATGCATTGCTTTACTGTTGATACTTTTTGTGTTAGGTAACAAACACATTTAAACCCTGAGCACGTTTGGCTGTTTTCCAAAGTGCCTTAAAACACAGAGCAGGGCTGCATTTCAGTCTTCGCAACACGGAGACTGGGAAGTTGGCTGCTCTCAGAGATGGAATGGAGGTCTGCTTTTAGCTCTGAGGATTTCTTGGAGTACAGAAAGTTTTCAGAAAGAGAAGAAGCTCATCCCTTCTACATTTGAAAAGTTTTTGTTCTAGAAGCAGGTAAAATAAGCGTTGGTCTGTGCATTTCAGTCCCTCAAAAGGGGGTCAGCAGAGGTCTCTTCCATATTTATTTCTCGTTTTTCTTTGGGAAAGACTGGAAAAAATGGGATATTGTATATTTTTCTTAGTAAGATTTCTTCTACTTTACCAGGGAGGTTTGGGCCCCAAAGAGTCAGATCATACCACCCTTAAAACTCTTATTTAGTTGGAGAAGATCACAATTTCTCATATTTATGTAGGGAAGTGAAGGCATATTGAAAAATAACTGGGGTTTAATTTATTGTCTTGACAGAGTGATCTGAATTTTTCAGACCTGAGATGCCCTTTTGCCCCTTTTGTTCTCTGTCTGGTGCCTACCTATAAATAACAAGCCCTTTCCTGCATTTTACTGCTGAACTTCTCAGTTGCATCCCCTGTGTCTGGGCTTGTGGGATGTCACATATCAGAAAGTCTCACCCTGACCCTCCTGTGTTTCCACCCAGCAGGTATAAGGCCTTCACAGAAATCAAAAACAAGTGCCTAAAAGTTACACTGAAAAATAAACATTTTCTTAGAGCACTTCAATTCTTCTCTTCAGATTGTTGGGCTGTCGAAAGAGCAGCCACACCAAAACCCGTTTTAATGAGACCAGAGTTGCCCCCCAACACAGTACGTCTCTTCTGACAGTGGCCAGTAGCATTAAGGCTTTTTTAGGGAATAAAATGTCAAGTCTAGAGCAACACTTTACCAGATGAGTGCCCTTCTAGTTTTGGAAAACTGCATCC
Source organism: Donacobius atricapilla (assembly GCA_013397315.1). Lineage (NCBI taxonomy): Eukaryota > Metazoa > Chordata > Aves > Passeriformes > Mimidae > Donacobius > Donacobius atricapilla. The sequence goes on along the minus strand of WBMY01005574.1, from coordinate 18,902 downwards.
TGGGCACTTTTTGAGCCAGAGGTTGGATCCCCAGCTTTGTGTTTATTAGGTCATGCTGAACTTTCTCTGACGGATTTATCTAATTAGTCTTTGAAACCGCTTGTACTTTTCAGTGCCTGTATCACAGGGAGTGATTTTTATGCATATTTTAAGGCAGCCTAAAGGAGCTTCTATGATTACCTGCAGTTGTGGGGTTTTTTGTTTACCATAAATCCTTTTCTAAGTGCATAAATTCAATTAGTATAGCTTTTATTCTATCTATTGGCATTTTAGTAAGCATTTCTGCAGCAACATTTTTATCAACAGATTTATATAACAAGCTGTTCCAGTTCCTGTGTACAACTCTCCTTAGTCATAGGAGAAGGAAATGTTTTTACTTGCTAGATTTTTATAAAATAAACTTACTAATAAATGTTTTAAGCTCTTTTAAAGCATGTAAAATTCAGATATGAACTCATGTAAAACTGGACTATCCAGCCTTATTCTCTCACCTTGTTTTTACTGAAGCTGGTGTCAATCCTTAGCAGGGTTGATTGTCTTTTATGTGAAGTTGTATCTGTTCCACATAATCCTTTATAAAACATATCAAAAAACTTTTACTGTTTTTTCTGAAGTAGTTATCAGATATTTCTTGCTATTCCTAATGAACTGAGTGGCCTCATTTTTCCCGTTAACTTAGCATCCTACTGTTTTCTTTACCTTGTCTTTTGCTGTTTCTCCCTCCCCTATTTTCTTTGTAAAGTTTTAGATCTTCTTGTGTTTGAATTCCAGGGATAATGAGATTTTTGTCAGATAGCATTCAGTACCTGAATTTTAGGATTGGAAGCTTTATCAATTAAGGGTGCTTTTCATCATAGCCATGCTGATAGCCAGTTCTGGGTTTTATGTATTTCTTCTTTATCCTTCCAGTTCCAAGAAATCTTTCATAATTTTAAGGGGCTGAATCTCTAAGAGCATTGCTTGTTTTTTTATTTCCAGCCTCTTCACACCAAATTGGTGGGTCATCTTGTATCTACAGCATTCAGTGTATTTCTTAGCAGACAGAGAGGAATAATGGGCTTACTTTAATATTTAATAGAATATCTCATCTGGACACCTTATAACACACAGCTTTTCTTCTTCTCCATGTTCTCTGTGGGGCACCTTTTTTATTTTCTTTTTTTGTTTTGTTTTTACAATAATTTTTATTTTACTGCTCTTGTCTTAGGTGTAGCTTGTAAAATGCATTTATCTCTAGCTCAGAGTCTGTACTTGGAGTGCCTCTGATTCAGTTCTGGAGACTGGTTTTCTGATCTCAGCTCATCAGGAACCTCTCCCCTTGTAAAAGCTCTTTTTTGACTCCTCTGCATTTTCTGCTTCCCACTTGAGCAACCTTATTTTATTGCCAAATCCCACATGGTATCCAGAGCTGTGAACCTTCCTAGGAATTTCTTTTGGGAAATAGCACTGGTAATTCCTCCCTTCCATGGAGTATCTGTTTCATAACTAGAGGAGTACAAGTAGGGAGTGAACAGGGACTGGTATTTTTTGAAAATTTTGACTTCTCCCCCTTCAAACTCTGGCATCCAGCAGTGGTACTTTAGGCTCCTGGTCTCTTTAGTGTTCCTCCTCCTTTTTGTATTTTTAACAATATAAACATAAAGGCAAATTCAGAAATTAAAAAAAATTCAGATGCAACTAACAGGTGGTTGTAAAAGATGAATACCAGAGAGTGTGTGTCTTACAGACTTTAAAGTACCTGAACTTGCTTTTAAATTGCCAATCCATGCTGCCAGTGTTCCTTATTATCAAAATATGTATCCTTATAAACCCCAAAGGAAATTGTAAAACTTATGCAGGTAATGATTTCTGCACAGGAGAAAAATATAGTTTTAAGAATCCAAATTTTTTTCTTGTTATAAAGCCCTGATTTTAATATTGTAACATGTTAAGTGTTTAAAATTTTTATATTTTTTATATACAATTTGTCTGGAAATTGTTGAGCTTTTCCTGTAATGAAAAATCTTTTAATGGAAAAGCTTGCAGCAGTAGATACTCTTCAGCTCCATTTGTGGAAAACTGAAGGAGGATAAAAGAGAAACAATAAGAACAAAAGTGAGGAGAAAATAAAGGTTGTGAGCTTGGTGGCTTCAAGAAGGAGCAAAGGGCCACAAGAGGGAATAAAATCCAAGATACAGAGCAAGGATCAAGAGCCAAGAGCATGCACGTGCTGTTTTCAGAGGTGACACGATGGGTGGAGGGGATGACTCTGTACAGTAATAGCTTGGGTAGCTTGGGAGGAAGGGAAGGATATTTCCAGACTATCAGACTAGGAAGGTAATTTTGACAGTGGAGGTGAGAACTTACATAGGCAAACATTTTGCAGGTGGGAGAGTGAAATGAGAGAGAAATTGAACAAGTGCTCAGAAAGGAGGTGGCAGTTTACCCAAACTTACAATCACAGCATCACCCCATCCCGCAGCAGAGGATGAGGCTTTTCAGTCACATCCAATACTATTTCCTCCAGCAGGTTTTGATTTTTTACCAAAGTAAGTGTATGCTGTGCCTGCAGCTGGAGGGGACTGACATATGGTGTTGTTTAATAATTGAATTTATTTTAGAGCATCGTGTAACATAATTGCCCTGGAAGGACTGTGCACATTGCAGAGCTGGCTCTGAGAACGGAGAGCAGCGCTCGTGTCATGCCTGTAACTGTGCTGGGGTGGTGGAGCAGAGCTGTGAACATCAACAAGTCAGATAAGTGATCTTCAGAGATGGGAGTGATTCTGGAGCCACTGAAATCTGGGGAGGTGAGAGATTTCTCCTGGCTCTCTCTCTGCTGTTCTTGTCAGCTGGTTGCGACCACTTGCCAGTCACGACCTGACCAAGTTAAGGCGCCTGATTGTCACTGGCTATGAATGCAATAAATAAATACCCAAGGACTTGCTATTCTTGACTCCTTTTGGTCCATTACCACTTTCATTGGTGAAAATAGATGGGGTAAAAATGGTATTTACTCTGCTTACTCCTCCTGCATCTACAGATTTTTCAGAGTGTGCTTTTGCTTAGGCTTCTTTTGCCCCAGCATCCTGCTTTTAACAGGGCTGGTGTTACTTATTAATATATTTTTAAAAATTTTCATTCCGCCTCTTCGTAAGATTGAATGTAAGCCAGAAGCAGCAGGATTGATATTCTGCCTTGGTTAGATATAAATTTTTTATCATATTAGTAATTTTCTTTGTCATATTGGTTTTCTCTTCCAGTACAAGGCGTTCAGATGTTTATTTTCCTTTTGATCTGAAATAAATTATAATTTAATAAATGCAAATAGTTGCATAAAAACAACATTAGGACTGAGGGGAAAGAAAACTAAGAAATAATTACTACAGAGGGAAAGATTCTTGGGGTTTTTTCCTCCTGTTCCTAAAATACACATTCCCATTTTAGATTCTGCTTTGGTATTTTGCCATGCAGGAAATTTCCTTGTGGAAGTGACGACAATGTGGTTCTTCCTCATACTACTCTGAACTGGATGTTATTCAGTTTGTCAAATGGTTTCTCACCCTCTTGAATTTGTGCATTATTTATTATAACATAGTGTATCACCTATTGTATTTTATTACCCATTATTAGTGCTATTAGCTGCAACAAATAACTTCATTTTAAGGCTTCTGCATGGTGCTCAGAGGTCCTTATAAAAGTAAATCAGCTCTTTTAGGGACCATAGTGGAGGAATTTGTTTGGTTCTACCATTCAACTTTGGGTCTTTAGAGCCTCCATTAGTTTTCCTGGCACTCCTGGTTGCTAGTTCTTCTCATTTAGAGGGAAATACCTCACTGTCATTGAAACAGTTTCTAGATAATGATTTGGCTCTGCAGTGTGTTTTTACATTTCTGAATTATACCTGGAATTGCACTTACTTTGAGGGAAAAACAATCCTTTTGCTGAACCCTCTCAGGCAAGTGTTTTTGCCAGCAGATGTTTGAGGAGGCTAAGCCAGAAAATCAAAGGCATCAGTCCATTTTGAGCCATTAACCCTCTGCCACAGTGGCTTGTTTTAGCCTTTTGCTGATAGAAGAGGCAAATAAGAGAACCAGAGTAGCTGGCTGCTGCTGAGGAATCACCTCTTCCATCCCTGCCTTCCATTTCCTTCAGGAGAAAATGAGAAGGGCAATATGGAATACAGTATCTATACATGTAAAGATCTCTCCAGCAGTTCTTCTAGTTCTGCAATTACAAATCATACAATTTGTCATCCTTAAAGTGAATAATAGGAGCTGTAAGGCTGTACTGTTTTGAGGAGGGAGGGAGTTTAACCCTGTGTCTGTGAGACTTGCCATGGCTCTTACCTGCCTGGTCAGGCTTCACTTCTTCATACAAATTTAGTGTTCGAGGCCATTAGAGCTCCTTTAGAAAGCTGAATCTCAAACATCTTTGAGGAGAGATTCATCTGTGACCCTTGAAAAGGGAAGACCGTAAACTTTATCTCCAGAAAACCTGTGGGGGAGATTCGTGTCCAAACTCAAGGGACTGGAGTTTCAGTAGGAGAAAGAAATGCAATTATATGTCCTGGGAAGTACAAGAGGTCAGAGAAGAAGAAGAAATCATGTTACCTGTTGGTTAGTAATGTCTGTAAATCACGGACAAACTCCCCAAGGAACATTCATTAATCTGAGCAACTTCCCCGTTGAATTTAAGCCAAACTGCTGGGTTGGTGTTTGGCCTCTTTGTACCATGAACAGCAGCAAAGTCACTTCACTTGATATATAAGAATCTGAAATCTCAGATTATCTTTGCAGAAATGATAGATGTTCCTGCCTGATATTTTCCCACTGATCTGCATGGCTCCATGAAATCCATAAAAGAGGCAAGACCATGCCTGTCATTTCTTACTTCCTGGCCTGCCTAGAGTTTACATGAAGAGTTAACATCACATTTCGCTGTTTGATGAAGGTATATTATGACACACTACTATTTACCTTTCCATTTCTAACCAATAGCAAAAAACCACTAAAAAACCCCTCAAAACCAATCCACCATTTGGCATCAGAGCTGCAAAGCAGGGTCAGTGGAAGAAAGGCTGCTACAGGCTGATGGAAATGAACTAAAAAATCAACAAATTTATTCCATTCAAAACAGGGTTTGTGATTTGAGTAGCTTAGGAGAAAGTAAATAGCAATCTTGCATTCATTAGAGAAACTCTTCATTTCTTCGTATAAACATCCAAGAAAAATTATATGTATTTTTAAAATAATCTCAGGTGCTTTTTGGTGAAAGGAAGATGTATTCAAACAGAATCAGTAAGGACAAGATTCATGTTCCCCTGTGTTAGTGGTCTGTAACTTATCCTGTGGTATGAGGCTGCCTTTAAGTGTAGCAAGAGGCACTGGCAAGGTTTGAGTTGCTTGGCCTGTGTTGTAGTCTGGGTCAGGATGTCTGTGTCCCCCTCAGCCTTGAGGAGAGCAGAGGGAGGTGTGAAACTGCTGAAACATTTGCTCAGCTGAATTCTGCCTTAATTGCTTCCTGTATTAAGGAACCAACTTTGTTTTGATTTTTTTTCCCCTCCAGCTCTGTGAGTTGCAGAATACAGCACTGGAACAACTCCAGCCATGCAGCGTGCTTTAGGGTGGCATGGTGATGAAATCTTTATAGTTATTAAGAAGTCAAGCAAGGTTTGCACTAACTACCAATCCAAATGTTGCTTTACATCCTGCTAACAGCCACTGGCGTGTGTTCTCTCCCAGAGCAGTACTGGTATATAAATATTTAAATGTCAAAGGGAGTGTGGAAGCACTGTGGATATAAACTATAAATGAGATGAGATTGGTAATACCAAAAGGTGATACCATTTGAAGAACTCTATTTAAATAGTTGCTTTGTGCACTTAAGTAATTTAGAGAATGTTTATTGTCTCAGATAAAATTTCACAATTAAATTTGCTTCTGGGAAACCTGGAATGCTCTGTAATATTCCTAAATTTGTCTGAGGGCAGGATTTAAGGGGCACTCAAACTGCTAAACACAGAAATATGACCAAGCCCTTGATTCATTGGGTAGGAAGAACAGAACACATATTATATTCATAAAGTTATTGAAACTCCAGCATGCAGCATTTAAAGGATATTTGAAGGCTGCAGGTTAGTTTTACTGGATCAGACCCAAACCAGATGGGATGTTTAATACACAAAATTGAGAGAAGGAACATCTTCGGAGTGTGTCTTAAAATCTGACAGCTCAACTACTGTAGTTTGCCCCTGGAATATTAAAACACTAATTTGTTTTCTGAAAATGTGAAAGTAAATGAAACTGGCTGCTAAACTGTTCTTGTTTGTTTGCTTTTCTCTGTTCCCTTGATCTTTGGAGGTGTTGGAGTTGAGTAACTTTCTTTATTATATTTTATTTTATTGTAGCCCAGAAATCAGATGTTACTCAGATAAAGACAGATCATTTTCAAAACAAATGATATCTCCTGAGCTGAAGCCTCTGTTGACAGCTCTGTAGGGCTGTGTCTAGAGAATTGCAAAAGGTATTGGTAATATATTATAACTGAATTTCTGTAAATTCAGTAGCAATTTTCCTTTGTTTCCCCTGCAATACCTACTTCCTATTGTTACAGGTTTGCTTGTTCAGTGGTGTGGACCATGAATTTTTATGTGATGCAAAGGAATGTAATTTAAAGCCAAAGGAAAAAGGAAAATTCTGTATGTTAGGTCTTCTTGTAAGAAAAGTTGTGATTGTCCCATCTCTACAGGGCCTTTGTCAGAATTTAAGAAAAAAACATGGGAAAATATGGACTAATCCCTTTCTGTTTCATAAGTTTGAACTTCTCAGTGTATTTTGTACCCCAAAATGAAATATTCAGCTGAAACTGCCTCGGCCTCATAACTTCCTTCTCTTGTTTCCAGTTGACTGCTTAGCCAGGAATTCCTTTACTCCTCTCACTAGGCTTGAATATCATTCATGACACATTTGGCCACCAGACAATTCAGGTAAAATATCACCTGAAATTATGCATCTAGAAACTTAGAAAAACCCCCAAACGTAAAATCAACAACCCTAACCTCATTTATTCTGTGTATTTAGAACTGATTGAACTCATTAGCACCTTCTAAATGGACAATATTCAAGTTGCCCTTCCATGGGATTCTCCACATTCTTGCAGCTGTGGGAGGGATTCTTGCACATGTTGAGCAAGGAGTTGTGTGATTTAACATTTTTTTCTCCTTAATTCCCGAGATTTTTTTTTTTCCTCATGAGCTGGCATGTGTCTGAGTTTTAGTAGGCTTAAAATTGCTCTCCTTAAAGGTTGATTTGGTCAACAGCCCCTGCAATGTACACCAGCTGTAAAGTGTTCATAGTGACTAATGGCCTCCTTCCAGCAACCTAAAATAGTGCTGCTTTTTCTGTCCACGTCTATGAATCCTGGTGAGGATTTTGGAAAGCCAGCCACAAGACAGAGATATAAATTGTTCCTATTCGACAATGAAAATCCCATTGATATCTCCAAGCTAGACTGTATTTCCACGTGTCTGTGTCTAATGTATAGGAATAGTTTTCTAATGTTTAGAAATAGTTTTAGTGCTAATGTTAGAATAAATTTTTATTAAAAAAAGAGGAAAAATAAGGAGAAACCTAAAATAAAATATCTTTTTTGAAAGCATTAATAAGTACTAAAGTGGGAAAGCAAATTAGAAAATACCATCTATGAAAATGGAAAAAATGCTTATTTATTTTCCCAAACTCCTAATCAGTTAATTATTATTTCTTATTTGTACAAGCGTGGAACCCATAAATCCTGCTAATCCTACTGAATAACTGGTGCACTACAAACAAAGAGGAAAAAAAAGGAGATTGTGTCCAGAAATAACCATCTGTGTGAAAGATGAAAGGAAATTACTGAATGAGCTGGGGAGGACACAAGAAAACAGGAGATGCTGTGGCTTGCCACGATAGGCAGTGATTTCTAGCATGCCAACAGCACCACCCTTGTGAAGCCAAGGAAATGCTTCAAGGAGGGGGTAAACCAGCATAATTCTTCCAAGAGCCAATGGGCAGCATGAGCAACAGATTGAAGAAAAAAGCTTGATTTAAACTCAAACAGATGGGCAATGGATGTTCTTAGATGCCTGCTAGAGGTGGGCACAGCCTCCTAGTGCAGAACGAGAGAGGAAAAGACACAGGAGGACAGACTGCAGGAGAGGCTGAGAGCAACAAAATGTGGCAGGCATTACATTTCCATACTTCTTATGTGGCAGGATGAAGTCAGAATTCATTAAAGCCTTTTTATAGGTATGGTAGCAACACCATATGGAGTATTTCTGTCTGGCTGTAGCCACATGATAGTCTCCGAGGAATACCATGTGCATTCAGTACGAAGTCTGTGACATTGGAACTCTAGATGTGTGTGGAAGGGATGTACACACAATTAAATTTATCTGGCACATGAGCAGTTACTTCCTGGGGGAGGTGTGTAGTGAGTGGACCTTAACCAGCGGCCAGATGTCCCCCCAGCCACTGCATTGCTCCTCTACCTCAACAGGATAGAGGACAGTAAGGGATAAAGCTCACGAGGTGAAATAAGAACAGGAGATCGATCACTCACCAGTTACCATTACAGCAAAGTTTATTAAGTGACAGCAATGGCCACATTGCCATGTCTCATTAACAGATCTCTGCAGCTCCAAAAAAAATATTTGTGTTTCACGTGCTGCTCCTTAGAACAGTGTATTAAGCCCTTCTAGGACCAAACATCTGCTTTCCAAATGCCCATTCCAGGGAAGTGAGAAGCCCAGGAAGGCTCTCTTTTTGTGTCCTGACTCTGGCTCTCTTAGGTGTGGTAAATCCCATTGGTGAATTAACTTCTGACAGTGTGGAGGAGCAGCCTCGGGTGAAAACACCCAGTCTGAATTTAGTATCTCTGAACAGACAAAATCTCACAGCTATAAACTCAGGAATGCAGATAAACCAAGACATGGTTGGTGGTTGTGTTTATTGTTGATGAATATCAAAATACTCCTGTTCTACCAAAGCAGGGAGAGTTTGCAGCTCTTCATCACGTGAAGCCTAATTCAAAGCATAAGATATAATAAGAACACTGGTGCAAGTCTCAGTGCAGACTGCAGATCTGGGGCTGAAACCATTTCCATTTTCAGTTCAGCTAATTGGTTTCCAATTGCCTCTTTCATTTCACTGCACCCAAATGCTCATTTTCAAATCTGGGAGCAACTCACTCTATAAAACAGAAATATTTTCACTTAGCTTGTTGATTACCTGAAGCATTTTTCTGATATCAGTGAATTTAGAGCTGCTTATGAGACTGTTAACCAGTTACCTAATTTACATGACTCCTGCAAAATACAAACTTAAAAGGTTCCAATTGGTTCCTACTGTACTGTTGTAGTCATGTTGTAAGCTCATCACTTGAAATTAGCATTAAGACAGGACAAATACTTTGATGTCAGAAATGTTTTAGATTTGAAAGAAATTTGCATCAAGGAATGATGCAGGTTTTGCAAGCTGTCTACACCCATATGGTGTGTCACATGTGCCTCAGTTGCATGTGTTTGATGCATGTCTTTTAACCAGGTATCCATTGCCAGCCCAGAATAAGAATTATTTATAAATTTGGTATGATAGACTGTGGATATTTTTTATTTTTCTTAGGTGTTTGCATGCAAAGGAAGACTTCTTATTTCTTAGAGGTTTACCTCACTGTCCATGTTTTCAGTTTTCCAGGCTGAGGTTGTCTATGCCCATCCTCTTCTCTGAGCTGGCCCTGTTCCTTACAAAGAAGCCTTTGAGAAAATGTTAAACAGCAGGATTTCATTGTTAAAGGCAGCAGACATCATGTACAGTGCATGAAATTCAGTCTTTTTCCAGTTATCTTATGTAACAGCATTATGGAAATCTGGATAAAACGTGTTTATGGTAATCCAAATATATATATCTCTATCTATATATATCCATTTTATATATACTCTTTGCACATTTTCAGTTGTAGCATATTTTTATATTTCCTTTTTTGTCAAGGAATACTTTTATAATAAAGATTTTGAAATAGTATGTTAAAGCTATACGGATTCCTAACATGTGAGCAGATGTTGATGTACTTACATCTTTAGACCATCATAGTCACATCTAGCTTGTTGATATACAGAAAAATAGAAATAGTTTTGAAAAATTGAATGAGATTCAGAAATGCTCAGTTGACTAGAAAAATGTGTTAAAAGGATTGGGAGGGAGCTCAGTGTATTTCATTGTAGGAAGACAAGGATCTGGGCTGTTGATTACAATCTGTGCATAACTTTTTCGAGGAATGGAGTTGGGAAATTGGTGAAAAAACCTGGTGGTGACAAAGAAATGATCCACCAAACTGGAATGTGAAGCTGGACTTCAGACTTGAACCAGGTTGCATTTCTGAGCAGAGAGAATAACTCAGTAATCACAGGGGCTCTCACATGAAGAGTACGGATTTACCAGTGCTCAGCACCTGATGTTTTTCTAGACGTTCTTCCCTTGTGAACACAAATAAATTGGAAGATTCTGGTGGCATGTGTTGTAGAGGTCACTGCAAATACTGAGAAAATCTGTTTTCTCCCTGTGTTGGGGCCAAGTGGGTGGATGTGTTAGAGATGATGAAACCTGTGGACATGACAGCGTGATCTCTGGATGAGCTCAACCATCCTTGGTGTCAGGTCTCCTCAGGGCTGTGATTGCTCTCTGAATTCTTGAATTTTTTGGTTATGCTCCTCATGCCCTAAGTCCTCTATGTGTGGTAGGCAGACTGGCAGGAGCAGTCACTGCTCCATCATGAGAAGAAGGTGAAGTTCATTTGTTCTCCTCATTATTCAGTAATGTTGGAGGGAAATCATTGTAGCCAGCATACCTAGGTAATGATTTTTCAAAGAGACAGGTTTTTCTGCTCCACTCTCAGACACACAATTCTTCTCATTGCATGACTTAGATTGAAAATAAGAATGCTACAGTTTGCATTTTATTTTTTCCCCGTGCAAGCTTCATGCCACAGGCTGAGCTCTCCTGAGAAGGTTGAAGAAGTCCATACTTATTGGTGGCAAGAATTGTGCCTGTTATGTGTCAAGACCTTTTGTATAGATTTGGTTTCTTTGTGCCATTTTATTTTCTTTCTAAATTGAGATCTCCTTCTATACAAGTCTGCACTGATCAAAGAGAATGATGTAGGATTTCTTTAGATTTTTTTTTCATTCATCCCTCACTGGAGGTAGGGCAATATTGGAAGAATGGTGCAAAGGGTCAGACTCTCGGCTGGTTAATGATTCCATGCTACCAGTGAATCTGCTCTCTTTGGAAAAGCTGTTGTTGCTCTGCATTTTATAGTTGCTGAAAACAATTCAGAGAATGGGATGAATGAAGCTGGAATATTAAATACTTAAAAGGAAGTGGTGGTGATTTAAGTCACAGGTTTCTTGTGTCGCAAGTGGACAGCCTGTAAGAAGCAGAAATGTCCCTTTTGGATAGAAGAAGCTTTAGGATCCTTCCTGGTAGCCAGCACACGCATGATTATTTTTAATGTGATTAAAAATGACTTTACAGACTTGAGGGACAGTACCTCTGTTTCACATATGGCATCTCTGTTTTGCAGACAGAAACCTGTAGCAGTGGCACACACATGTAAATATATCCGTATTTGTGAGTTCCTGCCAAAGTAGTTTGAAATGTTTTGGTATATGGATGTAATATAGAGATAGTGCAACTTAAAATTATATTAAATGGGAAAATTATTACTGACCAATGAATTATAATGAAATACACATTTACTGATCTGTACTAATCAGTAGAACACAAAACACTGTGTTTTCTCTACCTTGTGTCATCCATTCTAAGAATACCTCAGATACCACTATGTTACAAATGCCAATGTGGACTTTTCATACATGTACACTTCAAAAAAATTTATAGCATCATTTCTACCTTCAAATCCCACATCTGGGCTAACCATGATCAGTTTGCTACGATGGAGTTTTAAACAAGAAATACCAACTACACTCCAGGGACAAAAGGTTGACAAGTTACTGGAAAAGGGAAAATAATCTCATTGTAGAGATACAGAGAAAAAAAAGTAAAGTTTGATCTGGCTTTTAGCATCTTCTTCTTTATTTCAAATTGTAGTTGATTTCAGCAGTTCTTACCCTCTTAAAAATTGTTTTTATATGTAAATATATCTTTCTCTTATAGTCTGAGTTGAATGGTGAACCCAACAGTAGGTGCTAGTAATCGTGTATATTGGAACTGAAATTACGCTGGAACTGAAATTGGTCTTTCTGAAGATTTTGTATTCTTAGATCTGGGCTTGGAAGTGCATAAGTCTTACTGATCAGCATGGGCTTATTGCATTATTTTAACAGTGGAGATAATCAAATGAATGATGACTAAAAGATGACATTTATATGACATTCAATTGTTTAACGATGTAAACTGTCAAAGTTTTTTATTTCAAGACTCTAAAAGCTGGATTTGGAAGCCAACCTAGTGAAGTCATTGGAATCGAATTTTTCATTAGCTTTAATGACTTTTTTCAATGGTGATTGTATGGGTCTTCTGCAAAATGCAGTAATTAAAGTACTGGTGGTAATTAGAACTTACAGAAAATAAGTGAAACTGAATTTGAGAATAATGTGTGTCTTTCTGCCACAGGACCAGAGCAAAGGCAGGTCTGCATGCTCTGTTTTCAGTTAACATGCTTTCCTTTCTCTGGTGAAAGCCATTGAGAAATAATTTCTCAGAAATTATCTTTGCCTTCCACCACACAATATTTAGGGTTCTGTTGAGGGGGTTTTTGCTAGTAAAATTCTGTTACCAGAAGTATGTTTTTGTGCCAGGTGATGCTCTTTCTAAGCCTTGGATGTTCTGTATGAACACTTCCTGCACACAGCCCCAAACATTTTGACCATTAATACTTGCGTGAAAAAGAGTAGATGTCCATTTTCCCTTTGAGCCTTCATATTCCATTGCTCTTCAGCCTGGCTTTTTAAGGGTATAAATATCAGAACATGTCATAAAGCACCTCACCTCAAGGAGATTGGTCCTTTGATTCCACAGTCTTTGGTGATTCAGGTTAATTGATGATCCTCAGCATCTGTTTGATTNATAGGTAAGGTTTTATAAAGCCTTACCTAGTGTTCCCTTTCAAGGGATAACTGTGAAGTGAGAAGGTATCTAACATGATTGTTGGATAGACTAAGGAAAGCTAAAGGCAGTGGAGAAGTTTTGTTTATTTTCTTTCTAACATCTTGAAAAATAGATGAGATTGTCTTGTTTGTTTCATTAATATGTAGAAATTATAAATGTCTTAACTTTGGATGAGTTCCTTGGGAAATACAGTTATTGTTTTGTGTTTTTTCCTGGGTTTGGAATCATCTGTTAAAGTCACAGGCCCTTGCTGACAAATCAAAACCTCAAAATGTGAAGCAGAATTTTTATTTTTTGTATATCACTCTTATTTTTGCTCATGTTCTTACAAAGCATTCTTGTCTCAGGAAAGAGTAAACTAATAAATAGTATTTTGAGTTGTAATTATTTTTTAGTGCTGTTTGGGTTTAATAATCACTACAAACTCTTTCCTGGTTAAGCCTGTTTTGAGTTTATTGAAGAAAGGGGATTTAAAGTTTACAGATGTTCAAGTTTTGGAAGCAGGCCAGACTAGAGCTACAAATTTGATTTTCTACCCTTTAAGGGTAAAGAGATTTGAGAGTTTTACCAAGAATACTTTATGAACAAATTGGGCTTCTCTTCAGAGAAAGCTGCCAATTAAAAAACTCCCTGAGATACTTATTTATGCATTTTGGGTCTAAAAGGCAGAAGTGATGGGCCCAAGCTACATTCCCGTTGATATTAAGGGGATCTGCCCTTCAACAGCGTGTGACATTGTGGCTGGGAGAAGCTTTTCCAGTGTGTCACCAACACCCAGGAGCCCAGCTCTGAAGATCTGACTCAGAGTCTACCTCAGGCAAGAGTAAATGGAGACCTTGCCTGAGGAACGACTAATTCATATAGGAATTCCTGGAATATAATGTGATTTGTAGTAAATGAAGGAAATTTGATTCCTCATGAAGTGCTGACACGCAATTCCTATTGGCTCATCCAGGGAGAATTTATTTCTTCCTGTCTGATCTTGTCTGCAGACTCATAAAAATCTTGTTTTGTGCCACTGGCATGCTGAGGGGGTGCTTGCCAGCTTCCCCCTGCTGTTTGGGAAGGAATGCCTCAGTGCAGAGGAACCTTCATTAAAACACTTTATGCCGACCTGAGTGGCATTTCAGAAAACTGAGAAACTTTTGGGAAATAGGTAAAGTTACTTTTATTAAAAAAATGGTACTCACTTTCTATTTAATTGGTGTTTTATGCAGAAACTTTCAAAAAGTTTATTACCCTTTTCCAGCCTCTGTTGGAAAATTCAGGGTTTTATTAAGAGCTACGGTTTTTGGGACCAAGGCAGAAGAATTAAAAGAGTTTGTTGTTCAGGTTTTTGTCTCTCCTCCTTCCCCTGCACCAGAGGATGAAGCTGTTTCCTTTCCTTCTGGAGTACCTGGTGCAGAGGTAGTGCTGGTCTAGGTGAGTCCTGTGTGCAGTTGAGCATCTGGTTTCCACAACGATGAACTTCCATGAAATTACATTACTGATGTGTCATGTACTGGAACCACATATTCCTTCTGACAGAGGATGTAAAGACAAGTGAAATTTCAGGTTTCTGAGACATATTGGTGGGAAAATTGTTACATCTTCTCATCTTGAGAGAAGAGATTTTAAAGAGCCAGCTGAAGGCTCCAGTTGAGATGGTTTTGTCTGGATAACAATGAGTTCAAATCTACCTTGCAGCCTAGAGTCCTTTTATTTTTTTTTTAAATGAATTGCTATCAAGAGAGGAAAAGAGAGTGTATGTGACCTTGTGGATGGTTTCCCAGAGGAGAATACCTTGAACATGCTGCCTTTGTCTGAACTGTGAACTTAGTCCACCACTGAGAGAGCAAGTAGTGATAGCCAAGACTCAAGCAAGCAAGGGCAAGAAAAGGGCAAGAAATGTCTCTAAGGCTGCTTTCCCAACTCCCCCCATGGAGTCACTGGCGTCTGAACTCAAAAGGATGGATAACAAGACAGTTTTGTGAATATCTGCTGAAAGTTATTTTGGGTAGGGAAAAAAAACATATCCTGAATCCCTTCTGTTACTGTGCCCATAGTTGAAAGAAGTTTTGGCCACCAAATTCTCAGACAAAAAAAAGTTTGAGATTTAATTGGAACCTCGGCTCTTTGGGATGATTTTCTCCTGTGTTAGTACAAACTGTCAAAAGTCAGTGTTTGAAGTATATGATATCTGAAAATTCTGTTTTCACTTGATATTTGGAACTGCCTTTGAGGAAAGATAGCACTGTGTACCATTTTAAATGTATAGATTTAGACCTGTAGGTTCTTAATTTGCAAGGTAAATTCTCTCCACAGTTACGGTCGTGTTTAATCTATCTGCTAAATTACTGTGCTTGCTTTCAGACTGTTCTTTGGAAAGATTGTTTTGGTTTTCTGAGAGAATGATGATCGAATTTATGACTGTGTTCTCTATAGCAACATCAATTATTCCAATAAAGGCCAAATAAAAAGAGCTATTTACTTGTTTTCTCAGAAAAAGACTTGCTGGGACTTTCAAGTAGCTCAGACGTCTGGCTCACAGCAAGCCTCTCTAACACAATGAGTTCTCATGCTGCCTTCACATATGTGCCCACACTCTTCATTAAGGAGGTCCATGAAAAGGCAGTTGTTGATGCCCTGGAGACCAGCTTGCTATTGTGCTTTCTGTAGGCTGCTTCCCCACATAATGTGGTTCGATGCAATGCAGCTCAAAATAGGAGTCAGCAGTGTTGAAAATGGCTTTGCTGTTTCATTGAGCAAGTGTTGCTTTAGCCGGAATGTGTCTTTGGTTTGCTGGACTAAAATAAATTTGTTGCTGTTGAATGTGAAAAGCTAGGAAGCTTCCTGCTGTTAATTTACAGGAGCAGAGATTGTTGTCTTGCTATTGGAGTTACAGTGTGCTCACACAGAATAGAGAAACATGAAGGGAGGTGTTACAAAGGATGGAGGAATGTTCGCTTCTGCTGATAGGAGCCAATTCTGTTCTGTATGAAAAATAGGAAAAAGGCCTCATGCAATGCATGTGCCAAGTGACTGCTTAAGGATAAAGGGTAAGACAAGATCACCTCTCTGATTCACTTGGGCTCTGCTAAGTTATCACTTTTGCTCCATGTATTGCAGAGCTGATGATTGCTTGGCATCAAACTTACAGAAGCAAAATTTCTCAGATGTCATTTTTAAAAACTGCAAGGAGAATTAGAATTAACATAGGATTTGGTTAGGTTTCTTTACTTTTCTAAGAAACTTCATTTTCATTAAGTCTCACCATGATTTCCCTTGGCCTAAAACAAGGGAAATTATCTCCCCAAATTAATATTTTCCTTTGATTAAAATTGTGAGTAGGAACGTGCTTTATACTTTTTTTTTTTTTTTCTTTATCTGTACCACTCAAATGACTTCATAAAGAGGCAGGTGGAGGCTGAGGTATCATTTTGTACCAATGGCTTTAGAGCTGCTCTGGAGCCTGCTGAGGGATGATGTTTATGGAACTCATTTTTCAGTCATGCATTGCTTACTGCTGGTAAAAGATCTTAATCCACAGTATCTTTTAAGCACTGAAGATGAAACAGAATTTGAGTTTCTCTGTCTTCACTATTGTTTGGAAGTAGGCAGTGAGAAGTTGGAGCAAATAGTACAACAGTGAAAAAGGGGTGGCCTGACTCTTTTTGATATCTAATGATAGATGAAGTTTGTAAGAAGAGGTCATCTCTCTCCAAACCCTTCACTCTCATTAATATGCATTTCTGTTCTCTCTTCTATAGAAAACATAATCATGAACTGAAATGACTGTTCCCTTTGAGCTTTGTCACCTCAGGCTTTACGGTGTTATTTCATTTTGGTTCTCATTTAAGAAACTACTCAAGTACTGTTTCTGAGAGAGGTTTGGAATTTTAATTAGGTCCAAGAGGTCTATACTGAGGCCATCAAATTAATTTTGCTTCTGTCCTATGTAGATACGAATCTCAGCTTCCTGAATTGAAAAGCCTGTTACATTATATGCAAACCATTGTGCCCTGGAACTTCTCAATGTTTGTAATACTTATCTGCCCCAAAGAAATACTTCTGCTCATTCAGGGTGATTAGAACACCTACTTGACAGAGGAAGGCAGCCTTCTCTTTTTACTTCTGACTTGTGGCAAAGGTCTAATTAACGTTAAACTGAAATAATAAATACGTTTTTATTTAAACCATAAAGCTTTTACTAGGGCTTTACAATTGTTGGACATTAAAAGCATAATGAGTAGAGTCCAGCATAAAAATGGCATCTATAATACTTTACAAAGCTGAGTGCCACCAGACAGGAGGAGAATTCATGTCCTGGGTTTGTTTGAAGGAGGAGGGACTTTATATCATAGGTGTTAGAAGTGCATTTGGATCCTACAAGAGAGATGTGTGTGGCATTACTGCCACTAGAAGATCTTATGACAAGCTTGCATCTGGGTCCAAAAAGAATGAAAACCGTGACCAAAAACTTGAGGAAATCATTGTTCATGGAAGCCAAAAAAGGTATATAAGGATGTAACCTGTTGAGTAAATCAGTGAGTTTCAACCATAATTGCAGCTTTCCTTGTAAAGGAACTTTGGACCTTGGGGCTGTCATGTATTTTATGCGATAGGGAGGGGTAGATTTATCTTGGGACTCCTTTGGTTCACTTCTCTGCAGAGCTTTTGGCTCTGAACTGCCTTAGATATTCAATCATTTGTGTGCACCAGCTTGTGCCTCATGTCTCTTTCTGCCTTGCATACAACTCATCAGTATCTCAAATACCCACCTAGGAAACCTAATTCATTTATAAAACTAATGTCAGTTGTGAAGGACACATTTAAAATCTTCCTAGAAATTAACTGTCCCTGACCCTGATTTGGTATTTACTAAGGGGAGATAAGCAGTAATTGCTTGATGACACTGAGGGCTCTTACAGTTTTATTAATGAATAACTGTAGATGCACTGAAAACCTTTGATGAAAGATACCCAAGACATAGAAAATAGAGTTGTTTTAATGTCATATTGTCAGGACCCTTTCTTCAAATGAATATCTCTGGGGTAATATAATTGTCATGATAGTCAATTAAAAGTCCATGTACCCCTCTGTAATTTTTTTCTTATTTTCCAATTGTGACCTCAAGAAGAAACTATTACAGTTACATTTTTCATAGCCAAGCTGTAAACTTTAAGTTCAGCTTAAAGGAAACTAGAAAAGGAACACTGTAAGAAAGTGCAGTTCTATGTGTAATGTTAAGAAATACAGCATAATTGGGATTTCTCTGAGGGAGCAAAAACAAAAGTGCCAATCTGTAACACAAAACAAAGAGCAAAGTTTCAACTTTTGATATTTTGAATGAGAAGGGGATTAAACAAAGCACTTTACTGGCCTATGTTCTAAGGAAGATGGGTTATCCAGAGATAGGAGGTGTAAATAGGAGCTTCTCACTGGGCCTTTTTGGGCCTTGAAAGAGCCATCAAACTGTGACTTGATTTCTGCCTCAGCAAAATTAAACTAGGGATTGACATTTTGGTTCAGAATATTGTGATAAATGTAGGTGAGTAAATTTGAATAGTTTTTGATGTATGTTTACCAGTGAGCTGAATTTCCCCATCCAGGTACTTGCAGCTGATGTAAGTATTACATCACATAAATTTTATCTCCTGTGTTTTCCTTTAATCACTCAAAACTAAACCACTGATTTAATATCTTTGAAGTTCTACTTGGGGACATACTGGGTTTGGTTTTTTTTGACTGCTATTGTTGCCTTTTGCCCAACCTGGA
>WBMY01005573.1:150092-341641 GCA_013397315.1 Donacobius atricapilla | reverse complement strand
TGCCCCTTCCCTTCCCTTCCCTTCCCTTCCCTCCTTTGACTACTATTCAGTTCAGCACGGAGAATCCTGTCCCTCACACACAAACAAGAAGCCATTTCTTCAGGCCCAGAACCTCCAGCTGACTGTGCTCAAAGTAGTCACCACGACAGGGACACCAATTCAGCTTCTGCTTCAGAGAAAGGGATATCCCAGAGAAGAGCTTTTTAAAAGAGGTGTCTTGCTGGGATAGTCATGGTGGCCATAGGATGGTTTTCAGTCCCTCCTTATTTTGTCTCACAATCCACGTTGTCCAAACTCAAGAGTGGGAATGTACTTTCAGCAGAAGGCACTACAGAATAACTTGGATACAGCATGAACAGGAACAGAAAGGTCTGCTCAAGAGATCTGTATATTCAATGGTGGTTTGAGCAATGATAAGTTTGATTTATGTGAGACAGAAACAAGGACTAGCTTAGAGGTTGGACTTCAACTTTTCCTTGACCTTGTCTCATGTTATGTGCTCGTGAACACCCCAAAGAAGATTTATCTAAAAAGTAATCACTCTAAGGTTGTTCTGAACTCATGTTCTAAAACCATTCTTAAGCAGGAGCTATCTGTCAAGCTGGTAGATCATTTCAAGTAAGACTTTGCAAGATTCATTCATGTGTGTGGTTCTGTTCAGCACCTTTGCAGTTTTGGGCTGTTTACACACAGTGTACACTTAAGAAATTGAGTATGAAATAGACTCTGGAAGCAGTCTGGGAGACAGTACTAGAATTCAAAACTGTCTTGATGAATCGGAGACCACTAGGGTGGCTGCAACCATCAGTGTGAAACTTTGTAAAGGTGAATAGTATACATTGCTGCAAGAAAGGAAGATCAGATCAAAGTAGAATTTAAAGTTTTTATCATTGTAAAAAGAGAAAAATCTCATTCTGGGACATACAGAAAGGAGAATCATATGTATGATAAATATTTTGTAAAGTTCCAATGTGAGATAACTTTGATTTTAATATCTCTCAAATATTGTGCAGTACTTTGTCACTGTCTGTCATGGGCCTGTTACAGCAAAATGTCACAATCTTAAGTACTTACACTGCAGTTGCAGCTGCAAATCTATAAACGTGTCTTACATAGAAGTCTGGTGTTTTGTTTTTTTTTTTAATGTAGTGTATATTTTCAGGAGTAATGTAAAAATGTATTGATATAAATGAGGTGAAGGAACTGGCAAGCCTTGTTGAGTAGGGAGCCTTGAAGAGAAAATTCCTAATCAAAGTAGACAGTGTCTTCCCTCCTCCTGTTTAATTGTTATTAAGGAATGCATCTGCTTATCTTCATTAACTGTACTTGACATCTGTATATATGTGATGTGTGTTCACAACTTCCTTCCTGCTTTTCAAGAAGTGCAACAAAATCAAAGGTTTCTGAACAACCGAATCACTACTTCAACGTCACTTGAAATGCATACAATTGTTTATGAGACAAAATGGAGGAGAATGTATACATTATCACTAGTGTCACCTTACAAATAAGATATGCCTTTGCTTCTCATCCTCCAAACGATTCAGTAGGTTCATCTTATTTAATCAAGTTATAGAAAAAAAAATTATTCTGAAAAAGAAACTCTGAGACATCAGGGCTTTATATTTCCTCTACAATGAAATAATAATGCAGTGAGAGGCACCATCATAACTTAATCCCCGTTGAAAGATATAAAAGGGTAGACAAACCCCAGATAGTCCACAGGAAGAAGACACACAGACTTTGAATATTTAAACTAAAAGGTAAACATACTTGCTTAGTATTATTAGCACTATATCTGATATGCATTTGCCCACACTGAACTAAAGAAATTAAACTAAACCAAACTGAACTGAACTGAACTAAACCAAACTACTATCTAAGAAAGTTCAACACATCTTTGTCTGCCAAATGTCCATTGATTTCAGCTGTCCAGCTATCTCACAATGAAGTCAGTTTTGGTGTGTTATAAGAGAAGTTTTCCAAAATATACACTGAATACCAGCAGGTACATACACATCAATTATATCTTCCCAAGCCCTCTTTTCTCTAGGGTATGGAGTCCCATTTCTCTCACCTCTTCTTATCTGTCAAATCCTCCAAAAGTGCTTTTATGTAATTAGATACCTTAAAGCAAATATTGTTAGTTCTTTGTTGATTGTTTCAAACAAATGCAATCAAATATATTGGAGAGGCACTGGAGAGAGACTATTTACAAGGGCACATAGTGATAGAAGCAGGGGGGTACAGCTTTAAACTGAAACTACAGGTTTAGACTGGATATTAAGAAGAACTTCCTTTATGGTGAGGGTGGTGAGGCAGTGCAACAGTTTGCCAAGAGAAGTTGTGGATGCCCCGTCCCTCAAAGAGTTCCAGGCCAGGTTGGATTGGGCTTTAAGCAAACTGGTCTAGCAGATGCTGTTCCTGCCTAGTGCTGCTTTCTTCCAATCCAAACCAGTCCATGAAATTTCTGAATATAAGCAAGCAACTATTTTTTTTTTAAATGCAGTCAATAAATGATGATGAACTTATTATACTTGTATAGTCTAATGGTTCAAACATTTAGTCTTGCCTTTTTAAGCAGTTGACCCTCACTTCAGATCCACCTGCATGACAGCAGACTGACACTAGCTCAGTCTACCTAAGATCTGAGTTGAATAGGAGTTAGTCTGGTTTGCTCTGGAAGCAGTGCAACTACTTCATCCTGAGCTTAGAGAACACTGATTTTGCAGCTCATGGCTTTCTACACTCAACCTTGTAGACATCCTTAAAGCCTTTTCAAGTATTTGAGCACTATTTAACGAATTCCAGATCATAATAAATCTCTCCAACTATACAAATAACAGATACAAAAAGTTTTTAAAGCCTTTTAAGGTGTGTTTATAAAACAACAAAGTCAGTAAAAAAGCGGTGATTTAGATTCACTTAACCTTGAGTTAACATATGCTTATAGAAACCCTGAGATACTGATTTTACACTTGAATTTCACTTTTCATTCTGAAACACTCCCAAATACTCTACAAATTGTCAACAGATTTGGGAGGCTCCCACTTTCTAGCATGGAAATGTGGTCACTCCCAACACACGACAGAGATGTCTCCATGCAGACTCTGAAACTGAAGAGTGGGGCAGGATGCTCTGCTAACCCACACTGCAACTGGCAGGAAGAGAAAGGAACAGAGGAAACAAACTGTAATTATTTAATTTGGAATTTGGCCAAGACACCATGGCTGGCATTCCTGCTCTTTTGTAAGAGTGCCATAAAATGTCATTCTACTGCAGGTTTTGCAACTCATTGGGAAGACTGGAGTAAGGATGGTCAAACCTTGAAGAGCTGGAAAATTTGATTACTTCAGGCTGAAAACTGCAAGTTCTTCAGTTCAGGCAAAAGCCCAGTAAAAGTCCCAGCAAATCACACACACTATATATTTCTTGTATTTTTAAACCCAGCCATACCTCCCTTGTTTTTTTAAATATCTTTTATATTGTGACCATTATCTTGGCTTATGTAATTTATGTATATTTGTGCAGGTATTAACACACACACAGAATTAAAAATGGTCATATGCATGGATATGTTTTTAGAATAATTTAAAGGCATTTGACTTGCACATTTTTACAATATCAATTTATTATTTTTTCAGTCAACTAAAAATAAGTTGTTGAATTCTTGCATAAAGTGTAAGTGTAAACAAATATTAAATTATTTCACCTATTTGTGACATGTATTTGCTCTGAAGACATTTGTGGTGTATCTCAACTTCAGTATGAACAGTTATAAAGATCAAATGCTTCCATGATACTGAATAATGAGCTGCAAATATCAAGAAGCTTGCCATATTCTTTGTCTATTTGTTCCTTAACATGAAATTTGGGCAAACAAATTTAACAACAGAATTTTAGTAGTTGGTTTGACAGGAAGTCTCTTCATAACCTATGTGGAGGTGCTCAATGAAGAACATTAATGTCATAGGTTATTTCACAATCTGTTTCCATCTCCTATAAAAATATAAAGTTCTTAATTTTTTGGAAAAGTATCTTCTCTGTTGTCATTTAATGGCCAAAAAAGTTACAGAATTTGATGCTATGAATGATTCAAATAATACAATATTAAAAAGACAAAATTATAAAAATATTCCTAACCTCTTTGGAATTTATGAATACCACTTAATAAATGTTAATAAGTATCTTCATTACCTTTCATAGTTTAGCCAGTCAGTGTAAGTAGTGCATGATTTGTCAGCACTTCAAGCTTTTATTAATATAAACTGATATCCATATCAGAAAACAATAAAAATATTTCCATCAGTGCTCAGCAGTCTTTATTATTCATGCTAATGAACAAGGAGTTTAAAATGCAATGGACAAGTCCAGTGGTTAGGCAGACATTCACAGTTTGCATGAGTGACATACATAGCTTACATTACTCATATTATAGCATTAACTAATGTAAGATTGTCTCCAAATATATTAAAACCCCCTTAAAATTCAAAATATGAGATTAAAATGATAAATTAAAACTGGTGTGTTTGTGTTTTTTTTAAAGACAGTGGGCTATGTTTTGTTCAGACTGTGATGGTTTTTTAAAAATCCTTTATTTAATTGAAAACTTTTTCAGATAAAACTAATGAAAAAATTCTGTATATCACTCAATTTATATTACATAATGTGAAATATATTTCATTTGTATATGTACAGGTATAAATATATAAATATGTATTATCTATGTACTCATATAAATACAGATCAAAAGTGTATGCACCTGGTTACTGCACGTGTTGAGTATTTGATTACAGCAGATATGAACCTTTCATGCTGTATCTATGCTAGTTCCTCAAGACCAGTGGGGCCAAATCTGTAGGATGTGCTACCTCCTGTAGGTGCATTCCAGGAAGAAGCTTTCCTATATCTTTGGCAAGATCCATTCTTGCCCTGTGAACACCAGTTAGCAATTATGATGCTTGTTCCAGTTTAATTAGGGAAAAAATATCCAGTTTGCTTAAAATCTGCCCTTTCACTTACAGCTCCAACTAAAACTTATCAAATCCACCGGTTTGGGTTTCAACTTGGCATGTTTCTCTCCTGCTCCTGCAAAAGCTGCATGTGTTGAACCCATTTAACTGGGGAAGATATGAGCTTCCTGGGGATTTGTCATTATTCTTTTTCTTGATATCTTCTAGAGAGAGGCATTGTCTGATTCTCTTAGTTTTACCATTGATCTGTTTCTTCAGAGTAATCCTGTCTAAGAGATACTCACACAAACTGTGGTAAATGAAGATCATGAAAAGGTAAAATGCTTCCCCCCCATGCTACTCACGCAAGAGCAAAACAGGTAGAAGCAACTTCTGGATGATGTGGTTTCTGAAGAAGGTCTGGTTACCCAAATTCCCTTTTCAGTGTGTCCTTTCCGGTTTTACTGGGTGTCAGGACTTGACTCCCACTCTTTTTTCCAAAGCACTCCTCTAAGGTGGCTACACAAGATGCAAAGTTTTATACTTCAGCAACACTGAAGTTGAAGATATCTACTGATGGCTAACATATAGATATTGATGTGTCTGGCTCCTTGCCACATTGTACCTTAAAATTCCTTCCAGATACTACCTCCCATAATCAGGACATCCTTGGATTGCCACAATTTCACGAAGGTTTAGGATACTGATCACTAAAGTAAAACAGTAATTTCTGAAGGTTTTACTTTTCATTAGATTTTTCTTACTCATAGTAAGAAAAGAGGAGGGGATTGTGGTGCCTTTTCACTTCCTGCACAACTAAATAACAGTACGTAGGAAGACTGACAAGACTGAAGAGATGTCATGGTTTTATTTAATTTTTAAGTCCTTTGTCTGCCTTGGTCTTCTGAAAAGTTCAGCTACTTGGCTGAGAAACTTGAGCCCAAGAGCACAGCATGTACATGGAGAACGCTGTTGCCTTCTTGAGTACAGTACAAGAATGTGGTGGTCAGAGCAGCAGAATGCAGAACAGTGCAATAAAATGTGAACCACTCTGTGGACAAGACGCAGCCACAGGTTACCAGTTGGACCATCCCGCTCCACCAACACCAGAGTGCCCAACCTGCCCTGCTCAAGAGTGCCCAGAGTAAGTCAGTGTTTGAAGAATGTAAGCTACACGTACATGGGCATTGCTGGGAAAGTTCTAGCATGTTTAGAAAACTGACAACAAGCTGCAGTTACTGCCTACCTGTAGAAGGCTGTAGGATCTTAAAGAAAATGTGCAAAAAGTGCTTCTTCAATTGAGAGATTGATGAAGACCTTGGACCATAGCACAAGATAAAGGGAAAGAAGTGAAGAGGCCATCAGAGATACTAAGTAGAACATTTACTTACAAGGGACCTCATCTCCACAAGTGCTTTTGTTCCAGGCACAGGAAAC
Source organism: Donacobius atricapilla (assembly GCA_013397315.1). Taxonomy (NCBI): domain Eukaryota; kingdom Metazoa; phylum Chordata; class Aves; order Passeriformes; family Mimidae; genus Donacobius; species Donacobius atricapilla. The sequence goes on along the minus strand of WBMY01005573.1, from coordinate 335,252 downwards.
TTGAAACTAAGTGCTAAAGGCCCTGGGACCATGAGAAAAGACAAATCCACATGGATGCAACAGGCCACCAAGTAAACAGAAGAAAACTTAACTACTTAGAACAAAACAGCAGTAGCATCAAACACATTTTGGGATGTACAGATACCACAAGAAAATAAAGTTATGTATTTGACCAGTTACAGCATATTTAGTCTGATACAATTTCCCACTGCTTCAAGAAAGGTAAATTAAAATATACACAAAATTACATTGTCAGCATACAAAGGGATGATGGTTTTCATGAGGCATATTCCAGCATTGAGTGCATAAACATGAAAATTAATGAGCTAAAAGCTTCTTGCTTTTTATTTGTGATGTTCCAAATACAAGAGAATTTGTGACTATATAAGGGTGTGTAGAGAACAGATTGTGACTGACATTCTGTGCAAAAACAAGCAGAACAAAGATAGGCATGATCGTTCCAATAAACATCAGACAATTTTGCAATGCATATGCAAGTCTGAACACTCTCCAATTTTCAAACAGGCATATAAAACCATCCCACCCAAAAGCTTTGACATTTAGATTAGGATTGCTTACTTCTTTTTACATCACTGTCACTGTTTAACAACTAAAAGGGACCCCCTAGGAGAAAAAAGGTCAGACGCCTTTTTGTAATGAATTAAAATTACAAATATTTTATTGGTAATTTATAATGTTTACACTGCTTGATCCACAGAAGTTGCTATTTTAAGTGACCACAGAAAATGAAATACAGAATTACTTTACACAGTTATACAGAACAATTTTTAAAAATCCTTTAAACATTATTTCAGTACATACAACATTCTCTTGCTAAGCACTGTGTCTATATTAAGAGCTGTTTGGGACACTGAAACGTCACAGCTCACAGCAGATGCTCCACAATCATCAAATTTTGCATCTGATTCTCTGAGGTGTAGTACCAGTGTTTCAGTTCAGTTTAGGTAGAATTCAGAGCAGCTGGGGAACTTAACTGCTATCTGAAGGCCAAGACACAGAGCTGTGACGTAGTTTCTTGCAAGTTGTTTTTTTTGTTTACCTAGAGCCATTTGGTGTGAACGCCTCAGACCATTGGGACAGGTGACTCTTACTCTGTTACACCACTCTAGGCAAGCACATCAAACTCCTATAAAGACGCCTGTGTCTCTCTGCAATTGTTCTGCTACCTGTGACCCTGTCTGAGGATTAGAGAGCATTGGACCGAATGTCTTACCCCACAAGCTGATTTCAACCTCTTTTCCTCTGTTTTCTAATCAACTCCTTAAAAAAAAATGTATTTTGCTTTTTCTCTTTATTTGGTTCAAAGTAGCAAATGTCAGATAGGTTTTTTAAAGAGCTATTTTGGGCCACAATTCTGCTCAAATTGAATTGAATGGTTAAATGTTTACTGATTTCAGTGAATGGAGGAACAAACATGTACTGAGGATTTCAGAAAACACCTGTGTGGAGTATTAAGAGATTTAATCTTAAAACTGTGTAAGAACAGAATTTGGAAATGTTTTATTACAGGAAATGAAAGCTTCAATAAAAATACTTCTTTGAATAATACTGAAAAAATGACAGAATGTACTAATATTTATATGTGAACCCAAAAGGGGGCAGTATATATGGTCTTTATTTGCAAAACCTAAATATCTGACTTAGCAGGACTTAACAAAGAATTAGTCCAGGAAAAAATGAAAAGTATGTTACACGGTTGCCAATAAACTATATTTTAAATAAAAATAACAATAAAATACATGTACAAGATTGTAATGATATAACTTGATGAAAATAACATTGATCAGTATCAAATCTAGGATTTCACTTACTATCCATCCTTAACAGATGAAACACATTTCACAGAAATAGATGCAGGTAGGGTGATGTGAAGTGATATTCATGGCTTACTGTGAGAAAGTGACCATGAAAATTAAGGTAAAAATGTAAAGAAGGAAACCTAAAATAGATTTATATTTATAAAAGTTCAGCATTACAGCAGCTGAGTGATGTGCTGCAGCAAGACGGTAACAGCAACCTTATGGTACACACCACATACGCTTGCACACACACTCACACGCAAACACACACACGCCTATGCTCAAATGCATGTGCAGGGGTCCTCCTCAGCTTGATTATACAAGCATTCACTAACCAGCTATTGATGGGGGCAACACCAGGAATGGGGCTCACCACCCCGTTTTTAGCTGTCTGCAAGGTAGCTGTAGCTACCTAAAGTCAGCTGAACATTTTAATGGAAGCTGTTTTCATCTTGAGCACACTGAAGGCACTTTAGTAAAAAAACTGAAGTTAATCAAGACTTGAAAAAAAGGTAAAAATCCTTATATGTGAGATCTGGAAATTTAAAATAAAAAAATTCCTGAGTTTTGATAAATAATTTTATTATAATAAAATACCGAGCCTATTGAAAACATGTCTTTTAAGCATGTTATATGACAATTTTTCTTGAAAAATTCATGCCTTAGTGCATGAAATATGTTAATAAGTCTTTGGGGACATCTGTAACAAATTAATAGGAAATGAAAAGTCAAAGAATGACCTGTCAAGTATATACAAAACATGCATTGCTCCTGGCAACACACATCATGTTTACTACAGGCATCTTTATCTTCTTCTGCTCTTGCAGGGTCCTGCCCATATCTTAATACTTTACAGTTAATTACATTTCACTAAACTATTTACAGAATTACATCTTCTTATGCCCATAAATATAGAACTACAGAAGTAGAATATATTTTAGAACAGTATGAAGATGAGTATGCTACACAGTACTGTTCTCTAGAAGTACAGTTCATGAATTATTTTCTTTATGAAGACTTAAATCTAAATGAAGATTGAAGTTCAAATTCTCTCTTTTAACCTTGGTTACATTTTTTCCATACATTATTTCTAAAAAATGTTGCCCCAAGACAGCATTTGGCTTGCAAAAACAGTTGTAAATTGTCACAAAAGTATCTCCAGTAAAGAACCATCAGGCTCTGGAATGCCCACTTTTTACAGAGGATACAATTAATTTGTTTTCAACTAAAAATAGCCAAAATAATAGCTGCTGTCTGTATGTTTCTTCTAGTATTCATTTTTTACTTTTGGTGTGTTTTTCTCTCCTTTGCTATCAGTAAACACAAATACCTGAAGTGCTGGCAAATGCACTGAAGATGCACAGTGGCTACAGAAAGGAATTTATAGAGTCCTCAAGAGATTCCTTCTGACAGTAATAGGTAAAAACAATCATCAAAGGAAAATGCACTTTTGGCTTTACTGCATCCTTTAATATTTTCAATAGCTACCTCTATAATACATCTGATAAAAATTGTACTTTTTAACATTTAGACTTCTATTACAAAGTATTTCATGTTTTATTTAAAAAAAACCCTCACAATAGTGATGGTGGTTAATTTGCTTTATAAAAGATAATACATTGAGTTATATATAATAACGGCTTTGATCCAATTAACTTGATATTATGCTGCTTAATAATTACTGTGACTTCAGTTCCTACAACTGTTACAGAGAATACAAACGATCACTTAATGTACAGGAAGTGAGGATCATTTGGAAGTGCTGATTCAGAAGTATTCAAGTGCTAACAATGACTTGTTCTTTCTGTGTTTTCTTCATGTTCCATAAATGATGAGTTCATAAGTGTCCGTGATTTTCAATGTGACACAGTTTTAGGGCAATTCTTTTAATGTCCTTTTTTTTGTGCAAATACAAAACTAGATTTTCTGGTTGTTACCATCTTGTTAAAAGTAACTGCCACTTTTAGTTAAAAAAAGGCACCAGCATTAATACAAGAATATACCTTTTATGCTTGTTTTATGAAGAGCTGTACTTGTTACTGGAGCGGAAATTATCATATCCGTGATCATTAGCTTTGAACTTTAAACAGGACTGCCTTTCCTCCAGGGACAACAGATCTTTGGATTGGCACCAGCAACACAAGCATGACTGTTAAAATAAAAGAAATAAACATTTCATATCACTCTGTTTTTCCACATGTGGCAAAATGCACTGAAAAGCTGCCCTTTTTCAGGGGTAGAGTATGAAATGGCAAATGTGCAAGCTGCTCTTCTGAGATTAGAGCATAAGGCACAGAAATGGGGTCCAACTCTGAGCTGATCAAATGGCCCCATTAGCAACCCTACTGCTGGAGTACAGGAAGAGTTATACTGAGTAGTTATATATAGTAACAGCCACACACATACTGCTTCAAATATGGTCTGCAATTCTAAATGCATCTGAAAATAAAATTATGACTCCTTGTTGTCCTTTCTCTGATAATCGTACTTGGGAAAAAAAAAAAAATTCTCATCTATTTTTCCTAAGCAAGATGCTGCTATTTAGCTCATTGTTCTGAGGTGGAAAAAAGAGAAGTTAGAAGGGTGGAAACCTACCTACAATTCATACATTTACTAGATGTATTGCAGACCTTTTTCTCATGGTCCTGTCTGGCCTTTGGGTGCTGCAAGTGCCTTCCTCACACCCACTTCCATGCTCAGGATGCTGGAGATCTCTTACATGCTCTCAGCTCCAGTGACTCTTTCAGGGAGCTAGCAGCATAGACAGGGAAGACAAGGCCAACACTAAAACCTTTGCAACCTGTGCTGGCACAATTATGTGGGAAATACATTAACACTACTAGATGTAGAGCTGACTGGCTTCTGACTGAAAGATCTTTTCATCTTGCTGGCAAGGAATTTAAACAGCCAGGCAATAACCCTAGCTGTGGCCAGTGGTTAAATGCTTGGCAAGAAAAGAAAAATCTAATGATTTGCCATAGGCAACATAAGGACTCTGATATAGTGTCTAAAGAATAGTAAGGGTTCACAAAAAAACACCAAATCTTCATGTTTTCCAAGCAGACATGAAAGCTGAAGGACTGATGGGCGGCAAACCATATGCAATCCCGGGCCTGAAATCCTGTGTGGAGAATTAGTGCCCAGCTCTATTCACTCAGACCAAGCCAGAATCATGAATAGGTTGGTCTCCTAAAATGTTTGTGCTGAAAAGGGACAAGTACAGATTTGCACCCTCTGCCTCACACGGCTGACTGAAGTGCTCAGCCAGGATGAGGGAGCCCAGGGTCAGCACCCTCCCTTGTCAGGATGCAGAGGATATGGCTACGTGAATCTCTCTGCAGCACAGTCTGAGTCTGCTTTGCCAGTGCTCTGGAAGTAGCTGGGTGCCAGCTTCAATCAGGAAGTGATGTAGCACTGATTAGCATGGTCCCCAGAGGGTTTATTGTACACTCTGCTCTTTTGCTTTCTCTTTTTATTCCCATCAAACCTTAGTTCCTTCCTATGGAGCTTCAGCAGGAGAGGGAGAGAACATTCACCATAACCCAACTAAATTTTAAAGTAAAATTTAATGACTGTTTGAAACACTTTGTGCATGTTAAGAAATGAATTTTACTACTGACATCATCTTTTACCCAGAGGAGCAACTCCCAGCAGCCACTTACCTTAAAGCAGTTTTGGAATCTTTTGCTCACCAAATACAGAGCTATTGGATTGATGCAGGAGTTCAGTGAAGCCATGTTAATACCGATGTAGTCCATCACAAGAAAAAAGCTGTGTGGAAATTAGTGAGACACTTCTCATTTGCTTTGAAAAGGCTTAGTAAAGGTTTACAACTATGGAAATTGGACTTGGTTTCATTCAACCAAATCTAGCTATTAAATGTAATAGTAATGGGGCTTAAATCAACAGGATTAACTCATGCAGGCAACAATTATACTCAACAAAAAACTCTGAATCAGAAGACCATTCTTGTGAAAGTAATTTCAGGGGATGCAACCATCTTAACTTTTGGAAGATGTTCGCAAGGTCTTTTTGCACAAATTGAATCCTAGCTGCTCTGTTGAAAGGGAAAACAGGGACAGAAACCCCCTTTCTATTCTCATAGCCCCACATGACAGAAGAACAGTCCCAAAAAGGATCAGGAGGAAGATGGGGAAAAGAAAGAGAATTCCTCACAATTTTTTTTCTCTACCATTGGAGTGAAACCACAGCGTCCCAAATAAACAAGCAGGGCCAACTCTGGACATACAGAGTAAGCTAGTTCAATGGGAAATCCAAATATGCTTATGGAGAATGTCCACAATATACAGACATTTTATTTTTGCATCCTCACCTTAAAAGTTCACATCTGTTGGGGTCCTTCTGATCATAAATAGTGAGTTTCAAGATTCTGCTTAAGTGAAGTGGGAGCCAACACAAGGCAAAAACAAGTACCAGACAGAACACAGTTTTGGCCACTTCCCGTCTCTGAGAAAGAAAATTGGACAAAAAAGTGTTACAGTTGTCCTTTCTCTCTCTCCTCTCTGGATTGTTGTTGTCTTCTAATATCCAAATGTTTAATAAACAAGATAAAAAAGCCTATCAAAATAGGAGTTAGGAAAACATCAAATAGCTTATTTTCTTAAGACTATGTGCTTGATCTTTTCTATTGTTTTAGATGTCTCGCACTGATGCAATGTATCTCTTATTTCAAGAAGTATGAGTAATAATATGAAAAATTAAGGTCATGAAAACATTAAGCAATAATTTGAATTAAAATTAAGAACATATTTGTCTCCCCGATAACTTTCAAATACCAGCTTGTTTTCAACTGCATTTCCTTGTGCTTTGATCTCACATCTTATTTTAAATGCCTGAAGAGATTCCAATTACAGCTCTAACCAGGTAAGAGGAAAGGAGCACAAATACACATTATAGAACAAATGTAGTTTCTAGTGTCATCTGATGTTTGTGTCTGGGGCACTAGTAACTTGGAATGTATGCTGGAATATATTTTGTTTTTCTAACATATACTGCTAACCTCACTAGGGTTCAGCAAGAACTTGCTTCAAAATAATTAACAGTTTTATAGTACCACCTTCTAGACTAGAGCATGACATCAATTTGCATTACAAAATAGCCAACTCTCATTAGAGCAAAGAAGAAATAAAACCTATTAAACCTGAAACATTAAAACCAAACAACAAAGAAACAATTTGGTGATTTTCAGTTAAAATCTTAGGTTCCTGAGCATTATGATATATACATATGAGTTCAGCAGCACCACTACTAGGAAAGTTCTTTGCTTCTAATCCTGAATTCATACAAGAATAGAATGATGTGGCAAGAAAAACAATAAAGTTATTAGTTATCCTGTCTACAGTTAGAGAGTGGACAGCGGTAAATTTTTACCTGTTTTAAGTGGTCATTTAAAGCAATCTGCATCCCACTTTTCTTTCGTAACATCTCACAAGTCATGAGAGTATAGAAAAATGCGGTGATAGCCAGTGGCAAACAGAAGTAAAAGCTGAACAGCCACCAGTCTTTAGCTTGCTTGTAGAACTGTAAAGAAAAAAGCAAAGCAAAAACATGGTTAGGAATTAAATGCTGAGCATTTTGCTAAGCAAAGTAACTGATTTTTCAGTCTGTCCTGAAAAGCATTTCTCTAAGGTGTATGTTACAGGTGAGAAAACAGGACAAGACAGCAGTATGTTCAAGGCCCACAAAAAGCCAAAGATTTCTGAATGCTCTTCTTTGAAGCTGTATGCTTCAGAAATGTCAGTATTTCATTTGAACATTATATTCACCTACATGTCACATACACCTGTGCGCATTACAATCCACACAACACTGCGAAGATCCAAGGAACTCTCACAAAGATTTTATAAATGTTAGTGACTTACCATCATAAAGGATGTTTTCTGTGTGGGGTGAAGCAAGCAGATTCTAAGATACCTTCCTCTGTACTCCATTGTAATCATGTCAAATGCAATAGCCTCTGGAACAGCCAGGATCACTGATATGACCCAGATCAGGACAATTTCCACAGCAGTCCACTTTGGCACTCCAATGCCTTTAATGCGACTCCAAGAAGCGACTGCACGGTACCTGAAGCAACACCACACATTTACAAATTCAAAATATGAGAAAATTCACCCAGTTTAACTGCCTTAAATTCATCTTATTTGCATTGTATCAGCTAAGTGGAAAGGTGAATTTGAGCCAAGGCTGGTACAAAAAAAAAATCAGAAACTTCAGTGAAAAATGGGTCTCACCTGTCAATACTGAGGGCACACAAACTCAGCACTGTGATGCCCACAGACGCCTTTTGAATGAAGGGCACTAATTTGCACATTTCGACACCAAAGGGCCAGTCCTCTGCAAATAGCTGTGAAAGGAAAACAACAATTATTAAAAAAAAAATCATTCCCAATGCTGAAACATGGAGTTCTGTCTTGACTGTTTTCCACCAGGTCTTGCCCTATGAAGACAGGCTGAATGAGGCTTGTTCAGACTGGAGAAGGCACTGGGGAGACCCTGTAGCAACTTTTCAGTACCTAAAGAAGCCCTGAAAGAAGGCTGAAGTGGGACTTTTTACGAGGGCATTTAGTCATAGAACAAAGGAGGAATGGCTTTAAACTGAGATGTTGTGAATGCCTCGCCTCTGGAAGTGTTCCAGGCCAAGTTGGACACGGCATTGAGCAACCTGGTCCACTGAAAGGGGTCCCCACCCACGCCATGGAGGTTGGAACTAGATAACCTCTAAAGGTCAAATCAAATCATTTTATGACTCTATGCAAAACTTAGCCAAGAAGAACCTTTTCACGAGGGAGCCCCTGAGGTGTGTGTCCTAAAAAACTAGACTGTAGTAGCAGTCACTCCCTAGTGGGACAAGGATATCACTTAAGTCTTAGTCCTGCCTCCTTAAGCCCTGCAAATTCCACTCCTTTTGCTTCTAACTTTATCACCCCAGTGTTTATGAGAAAACATGACAGAGCAGGTGAGGATCATCCTCATCTTTGAATTGTCTTTAACCGCCTTGAGTGCTCATTTCTTCTCTTACGTGTTTCAAATAACACACCCTTGACCAGAAATACAGAAAATTACTTGAGGCTGATCAGAACAGGGACAAAGCCGGTAGGTGCATATCTGGGATGGGGTTTATTTGAAGCTTAGCGTCTAGGCTCCATCAGCTGAGAAGTCAGGCAACACCAGAGAGAAATGTATCCCCCCCAGTTTTTAGCTGACCATCTGATAACAAATGAAAGGACCTACTGGACACTTAAGGAGCGTAGGTGGATAGTTTGATCTAAATGTTTTGCAGCAGGTAAAAACATTAGATTAATCCCTCACTAATGGTCTTCATTGACCAATTTACCAACATTCTGTATAATAGTACCAAAAGGACTATCTACACCTTCAGCATACCTTTAAGTACTAAGAAATAGAGAAAACGGCACAATGCATTTCAGGTTGGCTCACTTACACTTTGAATCATACATTTTAATGGAAATCTTGTCACATCTCCAGCTGCACATTTTATCTGATTTACGGGAAAAGATTTGCTGGACACAGAAAGCACCTTCCTCACAGCTGATTCCATGAAGAGACAAATGTCTGTGGTCTCAGTTTAGCAACATTTAGCCTTTGAACTCTGCTGTGAGTTTTTCTGGTGGTCAAATACACCAGAGCAGCAGCCAAATCTTCCAGTTTTCATTAAAACAACATTCTCCACAACAAGGGTTGCGCCAAGAAATAGACGCAATTGTTGTATAGAAGAGTAAACTTTTGGAGTTTCTGTAATTAGTTAGATTATCTAAGCCCATTTCTGTTTTTCATAACTTTCTTCAAATGAGGTCTTTGGAATCTAATGCAGATACAGGGCTACAAAATGGAAAAGGAGAAGGAAGAATGAGGACTACCCAAAAGAGACTGGAAAATCTTTCCCTTGGCTTGGGTCTCTTCACACAATTCTTTTAAGAGGGTTGTAAGAATGGAAGAATAGCTCAGCATACTGCGTGGATGTTTCTTGGAACCAGAAATGCTATGAAGTCTCTAAGGAGGGTTCTGGACAGGCTGGATTGATGGGCCAAGGCCAAGGATATGAGATTCAAGACTTGGGCCACAACAGTCCCATGCAGTGCTACAGGCAGGAAGAGTGGTGGGGAAGTGGCTGGAAAGACCTGTCAGAAAAGGACCTGGGAGTGCTAGTGACGCCTGTCTGAACATGAGCCATCAGTGTTGCCCAGGTGGCCAAGAAGGCCAATGGCATCCTGGCCTGGATCAGAAGGACCAGGGCAGTGATTGTCCCTGTATTTGGCACTGGTGAGGCCACACCTCAGGTGCTGTGTCCAGTTCTTGGCCCCTCACTACAAGAAAGACATTGAGGTTGAGGTGCTGGAGTCTATTCAGAGAAGGGCAACAAAGCTGGTGAAGGATCTGGAGAGTAAGTTGCATGAGGAGCAGCTGAGGGAGCTGGGATCATTTAGTCTGGGGAAGAAGAGACCTTGTTCTCTACAATTGCTTGAAAGGAGGCTGTAATAAAGTGAGGATTGGCCTCTTCTTCAAGTAAGAAAGAACAGGACAAGGGGAAATGGCCTCAAGTTGCACTAGGGAACGTTTAGATTGAGTATTAGGAAAAGTTTCACTGAAAGGGCTGTCAGGCATTGGAACAGGCTGCTCAGGGAAGAGTTCAAAAAAAGATGTACAGGTGGTTCTTAGGGACATGGTTTAGGGATGAATACAGTGGTGGCAAGGATGACGGTTGGACTAGATGATCTTAAGAGATCTTTGCCAACCTTAACTATTCCATGATTCTATAACTGAAGGTATCCACAGAGTTGCCTGTTCACACTGGTTTGGTTCAGCAAAGTCCTTATGCAAACATACATGTCCATCTAAGGGTAAACACTTACATGGGCCATGAGAGTTTTTTGAAGAGTCCTGATATAATTTAAATATAATTTTATTTGAACACGAAGGTAAACATTTCATGACCATGGGCTTTTGGGAATTTCTATGAAGTGTCCAACAGTCTTTTCCTCCAAATACCTGCTTTAGCTCTGTGTTGTAATGGAAACTTTAAAAGAACAGCAACAGACAAACTGCAACATGGCCCAGCTTTCTATTTCTTCAATGATCTACTAAAGTAAGACAATAAATATAATGCCTCTGCAGAAATGAAGCAGAGAAATAAATTCTAAGAATTTATGTTTCTCGAGAATTATATAGAAAGTAATAAAACAGAGGAAGTAGGTATGAGGTTGTAATAATCATACACTATCTTTTGCTTATGTGATATGGGAAAATAACAGTCTGTAATTAAAGTATTTTCAGTATAGCCTCTACCCGAGATGACTTCTGAATTTCTGTAAGGAGCTGAAGGTAACAATCCACTATTAAAACTGTAATGTGAATAATTACATGTATTCTAAATTTACACCCTACAGTATTAAATGACACTTGGGCTAATTTTTATCAATCAGGCAGTGAACCTCCAGCCTGTTGCACCTATTTGCCACAGAAATCAAGGAATCAAGTACATTGTATACTTATTTATGGAATCTGCTGTACATTGTACATGAGTGTATGCTAGACTGGAGAGAACTCATTAAAAAAAGCACTTTGAAGTAAAATAGTATTTTCCTTGTAACTGAAATGCAGAACTTTGGTCAAATCTCTATTGGCAGGATCTGTTGAAAGCTTTTATTTACATCTAAGCATTTATTTACACTGTCTCGCTTACCTAAAACCACAGAGGTTCAGCCACGTTTTAGATTTCGCTGAACTCATACTTACCTCTCAGGTACAGATGGTCACACCTGTGCTCCAAACTGACTGGATTTCAGCCAGCTCCAGTTTGGGGTTATAGAGGTGTGATACACGACTGAATGCAGTCTACTGAGAGAAAGGGTGCATTAGCTTCGGTTTATCATAACATAAAAACATTACTTTCATTCAGCCAGCTTATATCACGGCAGAATGGACACGCAGCTGTCTGCACTGGATTGCAAAAACATGTGCTTTATGTCTTGCAGCTGATGTATTGTGAAATTTGAGCATTTTAATGCATGAGTCACAAGTCTCTCTATCATGGTATTGCAAGTGGTTGATGATATGCTTTACACCAGAAGCTTGAAAACATTAAGAAAGTAAAAGGAAGAAAAAAAAAAAGTTTTGATTGCTGAACTATGTTTCCTTGACGTCTCTGCTTGTTCTCTGTATTGCTATCCCCTTCAAATATGGCCTTGATATATAGTGAAGATCCAATGTAAAGTATTTGGAAGTATCACTTTTGTGGACAATGGTAATTCTTAGTGAAATACAGATGTAGCCTATTGCAATTTTGTATAAGTAAAATTATGCTCTTATGAGTTACAATAAGGTAGCTGTAAAAAGATGGTCATTTTACAAATAACAAATGACTTGGAGCCATGAGAGGAGACACTGCCAAGTGGCAGCAAAGAGAAAAATAATGTGTTTTCATAAGTAAGATGTCAAGAGTAGTCTATCACTGGCTGCATTTCGAGTGACATTTCCAATGGTTTATAGTAATTTATTTTACACAGGTGAAATTTTAATTGCTGAGCAGCAAAGATGTGTTTAAGATGAAATAGATCAAAAAGAAAGGAAAAAAATGAAGAATGAAGTGCAATCATACTTAAAAGAACCAATACATCTGATGCAGGCCTAGCCAACACTTTCTCAGACAGATCTGAGCCTAAACTGATGTGCAAGCTGCAGAGCTATGAAAGAAGCCCCAAGAGATGCTGTGACTCACAGACGCACCTGTGAATCACAATTCCCACTCTGCTTCCTCTTAGTTGTGCAAGAACTGAAGGCTGTGCTCAACCTGCTGCTGGAACCAGCCAGGCTGCGAGCACAGTGTGCTGCTCCAGGTTGCAGCTGCTGTGGTCCCCAGCCAGAAGGCTGATACCTGGCTCCGACCCACTGCTGCTCAGGGGCTGCAGGCAGGCAGGAAGGAGCAGCAAAGCGTGCAAATATACCCACCAGTGTTCAGTCCCGGGCAGTGAATGCACATGGGAAACACAGAGCCATGTGTTCACACTAAGTCTTGTTCACAGGACATTGGACTTGATTTTCATCATTACAAGCAGCAGGTACAAGAGAAGCCAGACATGCAGCTCTACACTTAATTCACATGCAACACTTTTTCAATGTATCTCTGAAATGACTGGTAGATTTTCACCTGATTTTTTTTTTTTTTTTTTTTAACACAGGGATGTCATGCAGATATTTTACAGGAGCAAGCATTTTTCAAAACAGAAAATTTGCCCAGGACGTTCAGGTTCTGGTCAGGGATAAGTCAGACAACATTACCAACTTATCACTATTTAGCGATAATTATGTCAGCTATTTATTGATCTATCCAATAAACAGTGTAAAATCTTAATATGAGCCACACAATGACTTTCTTTTCTTGTATCTTTATTATATCTCCTGCTAGAAACCTAATTTTAAACAAATTAAGAGAAAGTAATTTTATACAGTCATCTTGAAAATGACAGAAACCTCATAATGTGTTGAAGTAAAGAATTTCTACAATTTCACAACTCCAGTCGAAGGACTGCATCAAAAGTAACCACTTAGAAAGCCATGCTGCTGTCAGATTGGGATGTATAAACACAGGGTAGATGACAAGGCCAAAACAGGTCAAAACTTGCTTTGAAATTTGTCACATAAATCTTTTAGACATGTGAATGTATACACAACAAATGTATACATAATGAAAAAAACCTATTTTTAATTTAAAAATCTATATTAGCATCATCTAACTTACTTCTGTTTGGATGTCCACCATGAAAACTATGTATGTGTACTTTTAACATCATTCAGACATTTCCACTGCTCCATTTACTTGACTTCAGAATGGACTGTTCCCATCGAAATACAGAACAAAGTTAACCCTCCCTGACACTGCCTGCAGAGTCCACGCAGGTTCCTCTCCACTGGACAATGCAGATCTTTCTTAAGTGCCTATAACCTGCACTTGTTCACCATAAGGGGTTCTTAAGCAAAGCAGACTTCTAGCTTCATATGGTCAGAAATCAATGAACTTTGTGTAAGAAACTCTGAGATGAACTTTGCTAGACCTGGAGTAAGTGGTTTGGATCTTGAAAGAAAGGAAATAATGCATTTCTTCCAATAAAACAGCCACTATCATTAACATCAGAAGAACCAGCAACCAATAGTTTTGATATGGAATATTAGAGAATCCTTTTTAAAGAGAAGCACCTTGATTAGAAAGTTAGAAAAAGGTTGGCGTTATCATAATGTGTGGCCTACAGGTACTTGTATTAGAAGAGTTAGTAAGTTCATCACAAGTAAATTTCCATGAAAATCCCTTTCAGAGCCTTTTTCAGAGAATAGCTGGATTAAAAAGGAGCCAATTTGTGTCTGCATGGTATAGAGAGTCCCTAATCTGGCCTATCTTGTATTTCCAGTGCTTGACACTAAGCCATAATTATGTTACCCATAATTTTTATGTAATCCCTAAATTAAATAAATGAAAACAAATCAGTGTCTACAAAGCTGACTCTGGCCCTTGATTACTGGCTTGGAAAAAGACCAGATTTTTTTCCTTCCTTTGAAATTTTTTTCTCCACTCTTCCATTGCACTGTGAGAAAGAGGAACCTATGACAGTATTGGCAGGTAGATACTCTTCCTCGGACATTTGTTGCCAGTCGGAGTTCAGAACATCCCACAATAATGTGCAGAGCCTAGATTGCTCCCCTTGTTAAAAGTCCACTAGATATGACAATAAATTAGATTTAATATACAGGAATAAATATCACAAAAGAAGAGAGAGATGTTGTTTGTGTATCCAAAGAGAAAGTATGTTAGTGTGTGATTTGATTATAGTTTTTTAAGCATATGAGAGGCAAAGATAGTGTAAGTTTGGAATTTCCAGTCCTGATGTTTTGGTGTCTTAGACACAGGACTTAACAACTTTATTTATTTGGGAAAGTCAGCATAAACTGTCCAGAACTGCAGACCTGTATTGTCAGGTGCACAAGCTGCCACTGTCTTGTCTTCCAAAGTTTAAGTGCAGAGAAGGACATAAAAAGCTCCCTGACCACCTACTCTATCCTTCTGCTCCCTAACTGCTGTTTGCAGCCTCAAATTAACAAGGACTTAGTCTGTTTAGTGGAGCAGCATTGGACTTGTACATCCAATTAGTAGCAATTTTGCAAAGTATCTACACTGCCAAACCATTACATACTGCAGAATGACTGTCTCAGACTTTCCTCTGCTTCCTATTTGGCAGCTCAGAAATCCAGGCAAAGCCAGACCATTTACCAGGACCCAGAATGCCAAAAAGGTCTGCCAGGTTCTACATGCTGGAACTGAACGCCCTTCAAGCCCTCATTTCCTAGCCAGTTTCCTGGCTGTGTGACAGATTTTGATATTTTCCATCTTCTACCGAACATATTGCATGCTACTCAAATTTAGGAAGGGCAATGGACTAATTAGCATCTTATACATTGGACTGCATTTGCCTCCCTATCCAGGTAACACCTCTTTTTCTTTAAATATCCTTGACTTAAGAGACGTCAATTTTCATTTGTGTACTTTTTCAGATGTATTCACTTAAATAGTCACAGAGGACATCTTTTGCAGTTATCCCTTTTAATACCTAATAAAAAGCTTCTTCTAGTGCAGCTTTTGAATTGTCTCCCACAGGTCTGTATGGAAAGCATTCACAGACACTTCCACACTTTCTAGGGCTAGTGTTGTGGAAAGAACTGCTGGCATTTTATTAACGTGAGAAATTCTCTCACACTGTTTCATGCAGCTGCCTTACTGACAATGTGGTTGCAAATTCTGAATCTGGATCTGTTTCATGCAGTCTTAAATTGTTCCAAACTGCAAGTTACAATTGCGAAGTATATTTGATTTACTGAGGGAGCCTTTGCTTCTGGTACTGCTGAGTGATCAAAGCCAGGTTTTTATTGCATTACTGTATGTATTCTCCCTGTTGCTCTGGAATGAAATGGGATGTAGAGTTGATAAAAAAGTTATCAACTCAAATTGCCCTCAAAATTTTGATTAATAAACACAGTATCTAATAAGTGTTTAATTTTTTTTAAACTTCCATTTATTCAAAAAATCTGTCTTAAATAGCAAATATTTCAC
This sequence comes from Donacobius atricapilla, assembly GCA_013397315.1. Classification (NCBI taxonomy): domain Eukaryota; kingdom Metazoa; phylum Chordata; class Aves; order Passeriformes; family Mimidae; genus Donacobius; species Donacobius atricapilla. Next base: position 319,295 of record WBMY01005573.1, on the reverse strand, counting down.
TAATTGTTATAAGGAATAATATAATGTGATTATGGGCTCTTCAGTAAAATGAGTAGCAGTGAGGGAGATTTAGCACCTGAGAGCTATTGCACTGCTCCTAGCATTATCAATAGCACAATAAAAATCCCAGACTTGCAGCTGGTGTAATATGTATTGGTTAGCAGTCTGAGCCTTTATTCCTCCTGCTCCAACCTATTCACAATGATATACTTGATGACATTCAATCAAGATAAGAACTGAGGTTCATTACTGCATATTAACATTAATTTTGAAATTATCACTGACAATGCAAACTCTCATACTGAGCAGCTGTTACGGATTCAATCTTTTTGATTTTTATGAGAACAGACAAAAAGAATCTTTTCGTTCAATATATTTTTTATAAAAATGCATTTTTAAAGCAGTTATTTTGTTTTCTAAATTCCACCTTCATTCAAAAGAGCACACTCCCCTCACAGGAATTAAGCCAGTGTACAGTATAAAAAACACTGAAGCTTCAAATCTGAGAACTATCACGTAATACAAATTAACTGGGTCATGAATTTAACACAATGACGACATTCCCTGCTTCGTAATACTTGAACATTTTTAAAGATAATGAGAGAAGATTCTCTCATCTCAGCAGCTTCTGGGATAATTATTATGGATTCAAAATCTGTCCCTTCAATGTGGCTTTCTAAAAGTACAAGTAACAACCCCTAGTTTACAATCATGCATACGAAGTGAAGGTGATAGATGAAGACTCTTCTGTTCACTTTATGAAGTCATTGATGGGTGCTCAGGGATCCAGACGGTAAACTTTCAAAGCAGAAGGAACTCTATTATTTCCAGTATACCTTCAAAGAGTGCTAGATTACAACTACAGGCTGGATTCAACTGCCCAACTAATTCCTTAGGACAAATAGATTGCACAAACTGGGTAGAGAAGACAGGGGTTGTACTCCCTCCATGGCAAGTCTTACCACGTCAAGACACTGACTACTGAAGGTGCGAGAGAAGCAGGTGGGGCTCATTCCCTCTCGGCTGCCCGTTCTGCAACACTGACAAAGGGTGAAAAGTTCATAGCTCAGGCAAGCATCGTGCCTCCCTACCAAGAGATGGATAAAAGCGCTTAGCTGAACGACCTTAGCTCCTCCTAGAAAAGCCCCCGTGCCGAAAGGGACTGTACGGACCCACGTGAAGTATCATGACCAAGCTTGCTGCAGCTGAGCACAAGGGATCAAGTGGTACCCACAGGAGAGGGTCTTCTGTGCCTCCCCTGCATTCCTGACCAGCCCACTGAAAAATTATCTATTGCATTTACTTCCTTTATCCCTGCGACAGCACCTGTTTCCAGGTGATTTTCCGAGCTCGGCCACCTCCATTCTGCCCCATTCCTAGCCTGGAACGCTGAGAGAGATGGGACTGAGGCACAGAGAGGACGCCATCAGCGACATCTGACCAGAATACCACCCTCCGGCAGGGTTGTGTCGTGAGGTGAAGCCCACGGGTGTCTCCCAGCCGGGAAGGGCCGCGTCTCCCCGCGGCGGGGACGGGCATCTGCGGGGGCCGGCAAGGAGCACCGAGGGGTGACCGCCGCACCGCCGCGCCCGCTCCCCAATCCATCCCCGGCCTCTCCTCACCTTGTAGACATTGATGGGGATGTCGATGATGATGTGGAGCAGGTCGCCCAAGGCCAAGCTGGCGATGAGAATGTTGGGGCCGTTCCTCATGCACTTGTTCTTGTAGATGATGCGCAGCAGCGTGGAGTTGCCGATGATGCCCAGGACGAAGACCAGGCAGGACACGACCGTGTTGATGTACTTGAAAGTCTCCTTGACCTCCGTCTGTCCCGTGCACATGGGNGCTCTGCTCGGGAGGGCGGCAGCGACGGGCGCTCCGCTCGGGAGGGCGGCAGCGACGGGCTCGGGAAGGCGGCAGCGACGGGCGCTTGCGGCAGAGCCCGGTGTCCGTCAGCCGCGCACCAGACCCCGTGGCTAAAGTCGCGCCGGCGGCGCAGGGCCCCCCCTTTTCTAAAACATTCAACCGCATCTGGCCCATCAGTCACAGCCAGACCCCACCCGCGTCCTCCGCCCCCAGCGCAGCCCGGCCCAGCCCCCTGCCCGCCGGCCCGCGGAGCCTCCCATCAGCGCTGTCAGGAGTCCCCCCCGGCCGAAGGGCTCCCAACCTCGGTACTGACATACTGACGGGGCGAAATGCCCTGCGACCTCCCCCTGGTCTTGTACCCGGCTGGCTTGGCAGCCTGAAGAAGCAGACTTCGCGGGATTTGAAACAGTTTTTCTGGAGGGTTGTTACAAGAGGTATGGGCATTGCTGGAGGACAGCTGCGAAGCAGAGGGCACTTCTCCACTGTCCTGTCCGAGGCTCACTCCCAGTAGCTGTGATTCTCCCCGCTGCAGAAATCCCCTTGCACAGCCCAAGGGGCGCACACGCTGGAGAAGCTGCCCGTACAACCCTTCTTTCATCAGAAACAGTATTTTGACTGAAGTTGCAGTTCGGTTATCTGGTTAGTTGCCGCTTTGGGCCGCCTTAGCAAGGCGTCTGGTCTCAGTGAATTCGTTCCAGTCGTTGCACCCTTCAGTGAAGCGTAAGGAAAGGAGAAAAGAGATTTGTACAGGATTTTGTGGAGACTAAGAACAGCCTCTGCAGGTTGGAGACAATTGCATGTCTAACTAAAGAGAGTTGAATTTAAAACTGTTTTTCAGCATCCCTGTGTACATCTCCCTGATGTTCTTTTTTCTTAAATCATTCTGGGTACTAAATCTTGAATATACACGTGCTTTGTTACAGAAGCAACCTGCTCACCTACAATACTGACATACCCATATGGGAAAACACTGGAAAACATATCCTTTTTTTCAAAAAATTTGAAAAAATCTGGTTTATCTAATCTTTCCGGCATCTCCTGCTAACACACCCTTGCGCTGCTGGAGCAGCCAGCCTTTTCTTGTCCTAATTTAACTTCCTTTTCATATCCCCCATCTTTGTTTAAAAGACTTCTCTATTAAACAACTTGCTCATTCAATCATTCTTGATCATTTACGTTCATTCCTCATTTACGTTCGTTCCTCATTTACGTCACAGTGATTTTTTCTTCCCATTTTAAATTACAGAATTCGTGGAATAAAGCCATTAAAGTCACTTCTAAACTGTACAAGGGTACCTGGAGGCTGATTGCACTCCAGCTGGACGATTGATCTTTCCAAGTTCAGGCTTTTCAAGACTGGGAGAGGAATCAACCATGGTGTTTAAAAATGAATCATGTTGCATAATGCAAAGATAAAAGTATGAACATTGAATTCTATGTTGTATTCTGAGCCCTGGGGATTTGAACAGTCTTTTCAGTTTTCATGTTTGCATTTTCTCAGTTTCCAATTCAGCAGTCCATAAGTGAACAATGTTTTGCTAAATGCAATGTTGATTTAAAAACTCGTGGCAATTAACACAGCATTAACTTTAATCTCAAAATGCTTTTTTACTTGCAAGGTTCCAGCTGAGTCTCAAAGGCTTCTGTACTGATCCAGAGAGTCAAGAAATATATTGCAACTACAGTGAGATATATTTGCTAACATTTTTGTTATCACAACTCCATAAGATGTTTGCTACTAGTGGCATCTCCATTGCTACCATTTACTTCAGGTCCAGAAGTTTTAGTAACAGCAATTTAGTTTCTGAAATGTTTAATGTTAGTATATACAAACTTAGTATATACTGAACTTTGGGCAGATGCTGATACCCAAAGCACATTGCTCTTTACTATTGCACATAATGAGTCTATGTGACAAAGCATCTAAGCTGCTTCTAGCTGCAACTAGCTAAATTTACCACCCTTTTTAGTTTCTAGTATTTTTTCAGATGTTTGAGGAAATAAACCCAGCATATGCTGTGGAGTAAATCTGCTTTAATTAATGAAAATTAAAGAAAAACAGTTTCTCATAAATTTATGTGAGGATTAAGATAATACTATATTAAATACCAAGACCATATCTTGGCAAATTAACTGTAATTTGAATGAAGATCAACTAGCAAGGTTAATTTAGATTGCAACAAGAGAAAAACATCTGTAAATATAATAAACTTGTGCCCTTTAAATGGCCTATGCTAATTAAGCTATGAAAGAAACTCCTTACTGAACAGTATGGAATATATAAGATTATGTAAGCTGCTGCTAATGTGTCTGGATTTTCTTTTCTTTTCTTTTCTTTTCTTTTCTTTTCTTTTCTTTTCTTTTCTTTTCTTTTCTTTTCTTTTCTTTTCTTTTCTTTTCTTTTCTTTTTTCTTTTCTTTTCTTTCTTTTCTTTTCTTTTCAAGCAGAAATACCTCTTTTCCTATGGAAAGTTCACTTTTATACAAAACAGGGAAAGCTGGGCCCTCCAGACTGCCTGTGATTCATTTTATTGTATTCTGCATTTCATCCCACCAGATATTAACAATTATGTGAATTAGCCAGTCACTATTTTAATTATAAGTCAGATGCAACATTTCCATCAATGACTGAAAATGTTTGGACTTTTTTTTTTTTTTTCTAATTTGGAATGCCATTTAAAAAGTAAAAAGACTGGATAACTTGTAAGCATCACCAGGTTGATTTTTAACAAAAGAAAGACTTTAAGTCAATTATGTTACATGCAATATAAATCATGAGAAGTGATCACAGTTATAGCATCAAAAAGTCCTTTAATTAACAAGCTTATGAGACATACTGCAGGATTGTCTATTTTAATTCATGTAATGTTTTACTGAATCAATGAGAATTCTGTTATGAGTTTGCAGGTACTTTTGCAAATACCATTAACTTTCTCTTGATGTTGTTCAACCTCAAAAGTCTGCCCCATCAGGCCTGCTTTTCTTTTTATTGAGTCTGGTGGAAATTTGCCCACTACTGGGGCAAGTCTGGGATGAATAGAAAGAATAGCTGTCTCAGTGTGAGCCCCTCATTAGATGCATGAGTTGAATTAAAGTCAGAAAATAGCCCTCTCTGTTACAGAAGTTACTATAGAAACATTACCAATGGCAATTTTGGAAGAATAAAAGTACTTTGAGATATTGGGATATTAGGATATTGCAGTTTTGTAACTGCATATGTTCATCTACTGGACAGATGATGAAGAAGAATGACATTATCTGTTTCATTTTTTTTCTTAGTCTAAGCTTACACAAAAATATGGAATTCTTTTAGTATGATGTATAGCTATGCTTCGTCTTTCTCTACAAAGCTAAGCAACTTCCATAAATAAGTGTTGTCTTTCAATTGCAGTGTATTGACATTATACCTAATGTATTTTATCATAAAAAGTCAATAAACCCCAACCAGTAGATAGCACCAATGAAACATGAAGTTTGGATGCAGATACCTGTTTTAATGTAGATTACATTGTATATGATTGCAAGATCAAAACAATGAAAGACAATCATATTTGTACTAAGAAAAAAACATTTGTCTGTCTCTTATAGTCTTTTTACTAGGAGCTTGAGGGTTTTTTTAATAGAATTAAGTTCAAGCCTTTGAGTCAGACTGGTTGATAACTGAAATTTTTCTTCCTATCTAACTCTAAAATTAAAACCAATATGCCACTTAGTAAAATTTATTCCCCTCATCCTTCCCATTCAGCAGCAGCAAAGGAAATCCCAAGGTAAATTACAGTTCTGAAACTGATATAGCAGCATGTAAATTAAATTGAGGTTTTAGACACACTGAATCATTGTCTATTCAAAGAAAAGTTACTGAAATGGGTTTGGGGAAGTAGATGCGGGTTTGAAAGAACAGCATTTCTGAATTTTATGGAAATTATTAAAACCTTTTTTGTTTGTTTGTTTATTCCCCATGATACTTCAATGAATAAAGGTGAACAAATTTACTTTTAAATTCCAGCTGTAATAGAAGTTTGGATCAGAATCACCCAGGAAGCCTAGATAAGATCTGTTGTTAAAAAAACCAAAAACCACGTGTTTCAGCTGCTGGGTAATAAATGCATTTATACAAGGGAGATGATAACTGATCATACATTGTTTATGTTGTTACACAGAGATTACTCCAGGCAAGCTTTTCGAGTCTGGATTAAATAAGTTTCCAGATAAAATGCCTGACCTCCATAAGAGATGCAGTGATTCACTCATCCATGCTTTTCTGCAAATGTGGCCATGTAATACAGACACTGTGTTCATCTAGAGAGGGCAAACCTGCCACCACATTCTGGCTTTAAAAAGTTAAGCTGCACACCAGTAAAATCATTCAATTAATAATCCTCAGAATAAGGAAATCAATGATGTGAAGTAAAAGAGAGATTTCATGTGCCAGAGAGCTGGCTGGCCACAGGCTTCTTGTTTACTTCATGCTTGGCTCTGCACAGGATGGTTCCACCTAGCCACAAAATCAAATCTATTACTGTGGGCCCAGGCCTAAGTGGTGATGAAAGCTGATTCTTGCCACAAGGTACTGGGGTTCCTGCCAGGCAGCAACGTGGCTGCTCTTCTAACAACTAAAATAGTCCCTAGGGACTATTGTATGGACTATTGCTTGTGTTGGAGAGGGAGACACTTCCATTTCTAAGGTGAGAGTTGTTCCCTTGAGGGGACTTTATGATCTCAAGGGTCTTTTCCAACCGAAGTGATTCCATGATTCTGCGACTTTCACCAAACTGCACTGACAGACTGAGGGAAGTAAGCAAGAGATAATGTTTAGATGCTATATACTCAAGAGGTAGAAGTACTGTTTATGTGGTTGACTGGAAGCTACTCAAATGCTCAGAGATCTTGAAAATTCTTTCTACAATTTATTTCATTACCTTGGGCTCTAAGATTTTTCTCGTATTAGACATAAAAAGATCTCACATGTGTAAGTAGGTCTTTACTGATCAGACCTTTGAAGAAGCTCTTCAGTTTTATTTCAAACAAATGTTGGATTGAGAATGAAAGTAGTACTTGGATATTTTCTCAGTTTTGGGTGTTGGCCATGGAAATACTTTGTAGCTCATCAGCTGTCAATTCAGAGAACATCAGAGCACTGTCTTCTGCAGGTCAGCAAGGACTGATGCTGACCTGTCTTGTGGAAGGTCCTAACACTGCTGCTTCTACTGGAAACCACATTTTTAGTAGGAGGTGTTTGAAAGGCCCAGATCTAATGAATTGAAACCACACTCTTTCAAATCAGTGCAGCTGCTTGATGACATGGCTTCTTAAACTACATTTTTCAAAGTGTTGCTGAAGGATTTGTATTCTATGTAGATACTCTGTAGTTTCTACAGATGCATATCTTCTCAGGACATTACAGACCTCTTAGTATATTGAAAACAGGCATGTATTATTGTTACCTTGTGCATTTTGCAACAAAATCTGCCTTCTAGCATTTAAAAATATTATAATAGCGTAATGTCTTCTTTTATATGGTAAAGGCTCACACTGTTAATATCCATTATTGCATAGATCTATATTTAGTGCTAGAAGATTGAATGCTGTCAGCCAAGGCAATACAGGAATTCTGTCTCCAGATGCTGTTTTATTTGTAGAAGGTGGCCTCTGGAAGAAGCCTCAACATCTGACTTTTTGTTGATGGGACCAAGATTTTCTGGGTTCAAAAACTTTCCTTCCCTTACAAAAGTGTGTCACATTATTTTAACAGACTGAGGAGTCTGGGCTTGAAGACCTAAGAGGTCCCTTTGTTCAGGTATATGGTCACTATTAAAATAATCCTTTAACATAACCCCTACAGAAATTGGCTTGCAACCTCAAAGTCCCCCATAAAGGACAAACCACTCTGTTGCTACCTGATGGAATCTTCTCTTACTTTGCTGTCCTTTTTTTCTCCCAGGTGCATTGGAGTTGTTTTGCTTTATTTTTTCTGGAATCCCTTTTGACTTCTAAATTACTGTGGGTTTGTGTGACATTTTCTTCTACTATCTTTGGTCCTTCAGTTGAGTAGGTTTGGTAGCCACAGATACTATCATCAGAATCACATAAGGGTTGAGGTTGGAAAGCACTTGTGAAGGTCATCATTTTTGTGTCTCTTTGCTGCTGCCTCTCCAGCCCTTCTGTATCTCTTTTGGACTGAGGAGCCCAGAACTCTATTATCCAGCTGGCACAAACATGAATTTGGTACAGTCAATCCACTTGCAGCCCTTAACAGAGCATTACCTTGCTTGTTACTGAGGCCACAGTTCTACAGTAACACTTTGTAGATGCTCTAGAAGCCCAGTCATGTATTTGCTCTTAGTTCAAGCCACCATTCCCTGAAGTGGACTTCTTTGCTCCTAACAGCAATCTATTTTTTTATCTCCAGGAAACGGAGTGTTCTTGTTTCAAGAGGAACTCTCCAAAGCTACTTCCTGCTCAAAAATACATTTTGATTTCTCCAGGGAAAAGTTCTCCCTAACCTGTTTTTAGCTCTCTCCCATCCTTGACCTTAGGTACCATTTTGTTGCAATCTCCCCTTCATGACCCTTCTTTCTCTGTTTTGCTAGTGTACCTGTTTCTCTTTCTTTTAAGCTTCCAGGCCAGTGAAATAATTTCCCCCTCAATGTCGGTCAGAAATATACTCTTCAAACTCTTCCCATCACTTTTTTTTTAAGCTGGACACCTTCTGCTACTGCCATTGTCCTTTTTTCAAGTAAATACCCCATTATGGCTCAGTATCAGTGCACATTTCATTTTCCCTGAGTTCTCATGGGGTACAAATGTCTTCAAGGCCCAGCTCTATCTCTGTTCCATTGTTTACTCTTCTCCACTGCTACTTTCTTCAGTTTTCCCAGATCTTTTTGTTACTGTTTTTTGGTACTTCCTTTTCTTTCAAATTATTATTTTATTTTTATAACCCTGTCATTGAAATCCTGCTGCTGGCATATCTCTTCCTGTTATACCTGATATACTTTCTGATGCCTTGACCACATCTAAATCTTCCCATAGAAGAACTTGAACTTTGCTGGAAGACACAGCCACAGAATACTATTTCTTCTCGAGGCAATCCTCTGGTTTCTTCTCCAACTCTCCTGCTTCAAAGCTTCTGAATATGACATGAATGTATTACCCTGAGAGACCTTCATATTACAGATTCTCAGCCAAACAGCATGACTCAGGTATCTGTTCTGACAAAACTGATATTCAAATATTGCTCCTATTGTCTCACCTTCCTTCATAGGTGAAATTAGCTGGCGGTTTTTTTCACTGTTTCAATTTTTTACCTCCGGAAACTTGATCTTGCTCCCTCACTGTTTGCAGAAGCTGATACCTCCTCTCTTTCATAATGCCAGTATTTTCCTACAGATGCATTTATAGTCTTTTCACTGTAACTGAATAAGGTTGTGATTCCATGGTAGGTGGGCAAAATAAAGTGTGTTTATGTCTGTGCTGAAATTTCAACTTCAGGCTTCAGAAAGACTATTCAAACAGGTGAGGAGTTCTTAGAAAATCTATTCCAAACTTAGCTGTGGTCCACATGAATCTATCTTGCTAAAGGCTCTTTGTAAACTGGGAATGAATTCTCCAGGGTTTTTTTACCTGCAGATAATGATAATGTCCTTAAAATAAATAAATATTAAACTCCTTGAAAATGACAAGTAAATGTTGTGTTTTCCAAGATTCTTCTGCATCATTCTCACCATTCCAGGTCCATAGTCTTCATTTCTCATTCTCCATTGAGCCAGTCTCCTGGTGATCCAGCAATTCTACTCTAGCACATCTTTGTCTTCCTGTGCTTGCTAATCTGTGCAACAGATAAAATGACTTGGGGATTTACTCCCGTGTCCTGTGTTCCTTTTTTTCTGGTGTGGCTGACATTTGTATACAATTGTATTTTAAAATGGGACCATGTAAAATGTGCGAAGTAACTGAACAGAAATTCACAGTACTGTATTACATCATGTTAGCTGGTGTGTGCTTTCAGTTTGGATTAGCACATGCAGCTCTGGGCACTTTTTAGAAACAACTTTAACCCTCTAGAACTCAGTCTATGTCCATGTCTATTTTTTTTTTCCTAGTCAGGAATGAAATTGTGCAATAACTATCTTGCACTTGGTTCTTCATCATTTCTTTTTCTGGCCAGAAGTTGAGGAGAAAAATTAGATGACAACAAGAAGAAGGAAGTGCAAATATTGCATCTTCCAAAAGGGCCATTCTAATTTGGGTGAAATGTCAAAGAGGATTTCAATATATCTTAGCCATTTCCCCTATTTCTCTCCATAGTCAGCAGAATGAGCTAGCTTCTATTATGCTAAAAATAAAGTACCAAAGTTGTATTTTTCGGTTAAGTATAAAAGAATGATAACCCATTAGCCCATGTCCTCATACTGATTCCTTGCCCACCTACTCTAATGACGTGAATGAGCATCATTCCTTTGTCTGTTTTTAAACACAGAATGCTCTTGCAAACAAGACACTTTATTTTAGTGTGAATTTCCTGGTTAAATACAAGTTACATCACACAGATATGATTCCTGTGTATTTAGATTGATACAAACCTTCCTTGGATCACTTGACTAAGAGCATTTCTTTCATAGCTGTGTTGTGCCAGAAGTCCAGATGCAAAGAGCAAAAAGCCATGAGAATTAGGGCAAAGATAAGATACCATAACATTTAAGAATACAACTGTGATTTTCTCTGCTTTTGATAACTTTTGTAGTAACATCCAATTTGCCAAAAGTATCTTATCAGTACAAATGTAAAAATGTTAAAATTAATTCCTACTAATTTTGAATCCTTTTTATGGACTGATAATACAGATAGGCAGATTTACTGCTGCTTATTGATGGCATAAGGCAGTTGGGGTTAGTTAACACTGTTATGCTTCAGACCAATAATGAGCCTACCAATGTATCTCTGCTTGCCCTCACTATTAATAAAAGATATGCTCCACTCCCTTTCTCACCATTCCTTTTTCAGCTGCTATTTAAAGCAAGCCTTTTGCCCCTTTTAATATTTTAAACTTCAGCAGGCTCAATAGGTGAAATATGAAACTGGTATATATATTTCTTGCATCCAGAATAAAAGGGAAGGGAACAGCTAAAGGACTGGATTCTTTCCCTAATTTTTCATGTTAGCTGTAAACATGTAAAACATGTAATCAGTGATTACTACCGCATATCAGCAGCTGAGTAATTACAGAATCATGGAATATGCTGAGCTGGAAGGGACCCACAAGAATCATCAAGTCCAACTCCTGGTCCTGCTCAGGACCAATTCCAAGAGTCACACCATGTGCCCGAGAGCATTGTCCAAATGCTTCTTGAACTCAGACAGGTTTGGTGCTGTGACCACTTCCCTGGGAAGCCTGTTTCAGTACTCAAACACCCTCTGGGTGAAGAAACTTTTTCTAATATCCGACCTAGAACTCCCTTGACACAACCTCAAGCCATTGCCTTGGAGCTTGATTAATATGTTCCTAAGAATGTACATCAACCATCATTTCTGAGGGCTTCATGTCCCATTTATTGCCATCCCTTTGGCAGGTGACTCACTTTGTGAGCATACCAGCGCATTGAACACCATGAGCAGTTATGGAGCTAAACATTACTGTTCAAGAGAAAAATTTGGGAAACAGGAAAGTGTAATTCTACATATTTCTGGATGAGTGGGTGAGTTAAATTCACCACTCTTGAGAGAAGCCCCACATAGCAGTGTGGTTATGACTGTTCCAGCTAGACCTGGCCTAGATAATGCCTGGGTGTGTTATGGATGGGAAGATGCATGATTCAGACTGTTCTAGTAAAGAATCTGGACACAGCCACTTATTTTTTGGTGTATATGGGCTGGGATACATTGTGGAGAAGAGGGTTTAGATGTGTGCAAGTAAGTTGCAGCATGCCTGGGTTCCTGGCTAATCCTATTTACTGATTCAGACATATCCTGCCAGTTCAAGGGAAGCCTTGAAAACAGAGTTACAGTGGACCTTGAAGTTGCCTTCTGCCAGCAAGGAATGACATGCAGCTCGTGAGTCACTGCCCCAGTGTAAGCAGACAAAGCTCTCAGAGTCAGAGCAGGATCTGCTTGTAGTACAGATAACAGAGAATATGAGCAGTTGATGGAAAAGGCTCATCTGGCAAAACAATGGGGCATGGCAGTCTGAACTGTAAGGGAACTGCAGCTGTGGAACTGGGGAAAAAAAGAACCCTTCCCTTTCTAAAGCTAGGTGGAGATTTAAGTAGACTAATGAGTCTCTGCAGGTTGGCCATAGTATGTCTAAACAGCACTATGTTAATTCTCCAAGAGTAGGAGGGAAAGAAAACTATCATCAATGACTAGACAATGGCAGATGTTTTCTGGATAAATGGAGCTCTGCTTTTCTTGATCTCCTTGTTTACCCACAAAAAGTGTGCTGGAGGCTGTACTCTGCATTAAAGTTAATTTCCAAGCTAGGCATCTGCATGATAGATGCTAAACCTGAAGCAGCTTTTCTAAGATTTCTTTGCATGAATAAAATCAGTTGTCTCTGAAGGTGATTAATTGCATCTGGACTTTAGGGTATAAGATTGCTCAGAGGATTTGTCTTCTGGGTAATCTATTATTCTCTCTCCTTTGAGTCTGGTGAGAGTATAGTGACTAATTCAGATTTAATTTTAACCTTTTAGCAATTTAAAACTGGATGAGGTGAAGCTTGGTGTCTATGTTTTAGCTCAAAGAAGGTTTAGGATAGGATAAGTTAAAAATAAAGCATATTTCCTACATCTGTTTATTGAGTTTATTTGGATTCCTTAAATTCGTCTGTGTCTTGTCACATAAATTTTAGATGCACTTAAGGACAAATGATGCCATATTGTCTCTTTTATAATTTATTCCTCATCTTAACATCTGTTTCCTAACCAATTATTTCTCCATATGTAACATTAGTCACCACTTCAGCCACCAGTAAATTTGGATCATATTTTCTAGACAATAGCTGGGTGCATATTCCATACAGTTTTCATTCGTAAAATCACAGAGTAATAGAAACTTTGATTCAAATGGGTTAATATTAATGATCAGGATGAAACATTTCCTTTATCTCTATTTTTGGCTTAAGGAATTAGCCATAAGCTCAGACCAAAACAAACTTTTCCTTGGCATTGATTCAGATGTTTTTAACTTAATCCTCCTCTTTGGGAAATCAATAATGGCACTCAAATTGGTCTTCTGGAGGGACAGACAGGGCCATTCATAATAAGTATATTTTGTGAATTCAATTATCTTAAAAACAGTGATGCCAAAATAAATAAATTCACATCAGTTGTTTATTTTTCTGGACAAAATCCAGGTGTAATAAATATGTCATGAGCAAAGGACACAGGATACTCTACATTACTGAAGAGACTTTGACATTCTAACTTTTTTGTACTTAAAAATGAAAAACAATGTCTTCCAATAAATGGATTTTTTTTTTATATGAATCATCAGGATGATTAAATTTATTGAGACCATCTGAAAATCTAAAACCAATTTCTGTAGCGGTGTGAGTTTTTATGTTTTATTTCAGGTATTCAAATGGTGTGTTCCTTTTACCCCTACTGTTTTGTAAATGTGGTTACTCCCTGTTTTCTCCCCAGAGATGGATGTATCCCCACCCCGATCTCCCAGGCAACCCAATGTACCCTTTCCCTGCTCCCCCTCTAGTGATCTGCCTGTCACTCTGGGGCCCGACCCAGCTTCTGGAAAGATCTGGGACGGGTGTGGAGTGATAGGCTGCAGCCAGAGGGATTCCCCTCCTCCCCAGGGGCGTTAGCTCTCTAGGGTGTCCCTCCTTCCCTGAGCCACTCCCCGGTGTGTCCCTATTGGTGTTTCCCTTGTTCACTCCCCTTTCCCCTCCCCAGTTTAAAAGTCGGTGTCAGGCAGAGTGCTTTTGCTCTGCCTGGGCAGGAGCTCCAAGGTGAGGGGGTCTCATGTCAGGTGCTCCAATAAACTTGCGTTGCTTCCCCCAGCCAGAGTCCTCTCTTTTCCTTGCCGCTGTCAAAGCACATCTTGTGCCTATCTGTGGAGCGGGTCCGGTCTCTTGGGAGACCTACAGAATTGGCTCTGCCTGACAGAAGGCGAGCTGTGCTTGTCACGCTGCATGGTACCAGGGCTAGCCCAGCAGTTGGAGAAGAGGATCTCCAGAAGGCACTGCAACAAATTTCTGTGCAAAAAAAAACTGGATTGAATTTGATGGCCTAGGTCTTGTTGGCTATGCACAAATAGCTACTGAATACAGGTTTTGACCTGAGAGGTTCACATTCTCGTACAACTTGTTTGGTAAATGTGAATGTCAAAATTTGAACTGGTTTAGTTCCAACTTTTGTATGAACTTAACTCAGTCATTTTTGTTTGGAGTTTATTTTTCCCTGAACCCTGAGTATTCAATGAGAAAAAACTGACATATGCCAGCTGCAATTTGAATCTATTGGCAAGAAAGGAAACTTAGAGCAATAATGCATTTACTTTAGAGGTCTCTTTCATGATATGTTACAAGGAAACTAAGAAGTATGAAAACGTGAACTCATGCATTGTTCTGCCTCTGCCAACCTTTTGTTAGAATAGTCCCTGACCTGGTTTAACTAGAAATAGTTACCTAGGTAGGTCACACCAGTGAAGTTCAATGGGTAGAATTGATCTGAGACAAATAAATTTCCCTTCTCCATAAATGCTAAGAGAGATTTACCCACTGGCATTTGCTAGAGTAGGAAAAAAGCATTTTGCTCAGGGTTTTGCTGTGATTAGTTCACTTTAACAGATTAGTGGCAGAAAGGAGGGAAAGATACCAGGAAGGAAATGATGAATAGGTGTTTTTGCAAAGCTTGACACATCACCACTTCAGATAGGCTGAAAACTTAAAAAAAAAAGGTTATGATTATAACAATACATTGTGGTTATTTTTTAATTTAAAAAAAAGAGTGAGACGTTTTACTTTTCCACTGCAATTTCTGCCCTCACATAGTTTGTTGTTTATCTTGATTTATTACAAGTCTAACTCTGTGCTTTTCAAAAAAAAAAAAAAAAAAAAATTAACTCTACATCAGTGCTTATGCATGTCCCCAGATATGATAACCTTAGGCATATGTTGTAGGTTTTCATCTCAAGCAACTGATTCCCAAAGTACAATGACAGGAATTCAAGTTAGTAAGTAACAGGGCCTTTATTTCCCCAGAGATACAAGTGTGGAAGTCAAGGGAAATACAATGACGTTGTTAATGTTTTATTTATAACCCTTGGTAGTCCCACCCTTGGCTACATTGTCTGAGCTGCTCTGTTATTTTCATAAAAAGCACAACAGGCAATTTCTATTTTATACAGATGATTTATTTCTACACGTGAGGAGCAAAACCTCATTTTTATTGGCTGTTTATGATCTATTAAAAGAATCTTGTCCTAATAATTTACGCCTTAAAACACTGATTAGGTAGCTAGATTAATTGGATAAACTTGGAAGGTGTAAGATTCTGGGCATTCCTTTTCATCTCACAAAAGATAATCGGACTTTAACCATTACTTCTCTGCTGATAAATACTTTAAAGTTGCAAAGGTGTTAGGGACTTCAATAAGCTATCATAGGATTTTACTTGCTTTACTATAAGTGATTGCCAGTTGTTCAAATTCCTGGTGTTTTATAAAATAACTTCTTTTGTAAAAAAGAAGTAAAATTATAGGAAACACAATGAGACTCACAATTAAAAATCAAACCAAATTAAATCTTTTCCAAAATCAAACCAATTAAATCTGTTTAGCATTGGTTTTAAATGGTTACAGCCCATCATTTACTGAAGAATTAGATATGCATCTGTTAGTATATTTTAAGAAATTACAATTACACTCATGTATTTTTGGCACTGTCACAGTTAGGAAGTATTTGAGAGAAACTCATGCCAGGTTGTCATGGAATGTAACTTATTGAGTTCAAACAACATTTAAATATTTGGAAATCTGTTGGTTTATCCAAGCTTTCCAAAATTTGCCCATGATTTCCTATATGAAAACACTTTGTTCAGTACTTAGCCAGTTACCAAGTCTGAAGTGAATGGGACCTGACAGAAACATCACAAATCTTTGTAATGTGGTTTTAAATGTCCTACTAAAGTAAACTAAAGTCCATTAATTGCAAATTGTGTGAATCAGCTGCTAATCAAGTAAACTGTTATTTCGAAAAGTAACGGCACAGGATTTTGCTTTTAAGGTGTTTTGCAGGTCAAACAAGTTATTTAACTTACAAGACTGCTTAAAATAAAGGAAGTCTTCAGGTTCCATCTCAAAGGACTCCTGTGAACTCTGGTGAGATGAGCTCATGCCAATATTATGAAATAGAGCTGTCTCCCGAAATGATATAAGAATGAAGACCTGGAAGGCTTATTTGAATGGTATCAGAGGATGAGTACTTAAAAAATAACTAGGAAGGGGAAAAAAGTATCTAAGTTACTTTAGATGATGCAGATAGAGACTTCAGACATCTCTACAGATATCCAGGACTGAATACAGAAAGATCCTGTCTGAAAAGCAGTCGAAGAACAACCTTAATTAAGGAGTTTATAGAGAGCTGTGGAGCAAAAAGGAAGACTATATGCTATAGAGTGAAAAATTATTTGGACTTTTCCTCAAGAGGCAATAAAGAACCCTGAAGGAAATAGAATTTGGCTTTACCAGAGAATGAAGTTATTAAGGAGAAAAGGGATTCTGAAAGAGCTGCTGCATCTAACAGTAGGTAAATCTCACTACTACAGAGACCTAATGTGGCCATATTTCAGATACATTTTTGGGGATCTGCTCCTAATGGCTTTGGTAATGTTTCTGGATGTTTAATAGGATCCAAATCACAAAGACAGAAGTGTAATATAATTGTAGCAGATATTTAATGTTTGATGTGAATTTTGTTCTGCCTTATCATGGAGATGTCCAAGCAGTGTGTTCTGACGTGTCTTCGTGCACTCTCAGCTACCAGAAAAAGCAAATGTACAACTGAATTTTAACAGGCACATGTGGCAAAATATATGGTAAACAGGATAAGCTGAAGAGCTATGATAATATGTAGTTTTAGATATATTTTCTTACTAAATATTTGAATTTAGGTGAATTTCCTATTCTGTCCCAGCTTTTTTTTTTCCATTCTTACCAGTTTCATATCATCCTTCCTTTGAGAGTCTTACTTTCTTTCCCTTGAAAGAATTTTTTTTTTGCGTTCAAGATTACACTGCCACAGAATGACAGAAAAGCTGATGTTTAGAAGGGACCTCTGGAGATCATCTGGTCCACTCCCTTGCTAAACAGAACCATGTACAGCTGGATGTCCGGGAATCATGTCCAGGTGACTTAAATATCTCCGGGGTTAGAGATTCTACAATCTCCCTGAGCAACCTGAGCAAGGACTCAGTCATCCTCACCTAAAAAATTGTGTCCTGATACTCAGATGGAAGAGGTAAAGATGCAGGGAATGATCTGGATTGCATGCTTGCAATGTTTGAAGGTAGGTAAGGAGAAGCCTAACTGACAGGATATAATCTCATTATGTATGGTTGTGCAGTTTTCCTGTGTGCTGAAGATAAGGTTGAGAATAAGACTTCTACCCTTCATAAAAACTAGAAAACGAAACTTTTTTTTAGGTAGTTAAGCAATAGGAAATTACTGTCTGAACTAGAATTAATTTTTCTCTCAATTTATGCAGATGTGTCGGCAGAGTGGAATAGATGGGAATTATACTGATCCTAGTAAAATACATTTATGCTGTCACTGCAGAGATAAGACATTAATATATACCTTTTGCCACGTTTTGCTGGCAATGTTTGCCACATTGCCTGTGCAGCAATAATCAATATGCTGTCAGAGGAAAAGTCATACAATGACAAGTAATAAGTTTTGAAGACCTCATAGATCTTTTTTAACCCTGTGAGATCATGATGCTTTTTACCTAGTACATTCATGGAAACTTTTCTTCCACTAGTACCAGTGTTCCCTTACCATTTTACTGTTAAAATCATGCTAAAATTGAACAATAGCTGACTAGGGGACTTGATTATCCACCATATTACTGATGATCTTTTAAGTGTAACATTTGATTAGTTTGTTACGAATACACTATGTGTCAGTAGTTTCCGTCTGTTCCCACTTCTGAATTTCTAAATATATTTGATTCAGTTGTGGGGTTTTTTTGTACTAAGCCTTTTTTTTCCCTTGGCTGTGACTGAAATGCAGAAAATAACATAAGAATTATGAGCCCAAAATAATAAGATATAGATAATTTCTGAAGCAAGAGGGGCATGTTAGAATGTGTCCTATGTAAAATGCTGATGATGCCCTGTGCTCCATACTTCACCCTCCAAAAGTGATTTGGGTTCTTTGCGAGACACCCAGGGTCTTTAGAAAATTTATCTTTACCCAGGTGTAACCTTAAGAATTTTTTCCTGTCTCTCCAATAACTGTGGAGAGAAAGTGTTTCCTTTACCTTCCATAACAAATCCTGAATATTTGCTTGTTCCAGAAGTGTAATGTACATTACCTTTAGAGGCTTCATATAATTTTTTTTTTTGCTTTTAAAGTATCATACAGGTAGACTTGTTTTGCCAATATGCTGATCACTTTTCCTGACCCAGTAGGATGGTTAAACAAATATTCCAGTGGATTATGGTCTGAATTTCCCTTGACTAAGGACAGTCCTAAGACTGAGATAGGTCCTCATGTTACCGATGAGCCCATATCAAGGCATATAAACAACTGTTGCTGTCTTAGCAAAAGAACAATGAGACAAGCAAAAGAACAAATTTGCAGCCAGTATCTGATCCAAAACGTCCCTCATCAGTGTCAAATACTGAGTACCCTAGTGTTTTTAATTATATATCACTTACTGTTTTGAATAAACGAGCCCCAAAAGATGATAATCCAAAACAAAACCACACGAATGTTTGGAACAATTTTTGTGACAAGCTGTAATTTTTTCCAGGAGAGAAAAAATAATAAATCATTCTTAATTTGCATTGTTTTGATTTGTCCCTCTTGACATAATTCCTTTTAAGATGCTTAAGTATAATCCTTCCTTGTTTTTTCTGCCTGTACTGGTCTCACTTTCAAGGGACCACTAAGATGAAGATTCTGTAAGGGACTGATTGATTGTCTGGTGAGAGTCAAGATTGTGCCATAGCTGGAGAGCAAAACAATGATGTTTTTATCCAACTTTCCTTCAAGACTTTAAAGAATAATTGATAAGAACTTGCCAGGACAATCCTGAGGCAAACTGCATGAGGTTTTTGCGCTTTAGCTTGTCATGCACTTTGCTTTTGTTATTGTACTGAAGGAGTTTACTGGCTACTGCTCATAAACCAGTGCAAAACAGACAAATCTGGGGCTCAGAGAAACTGTCTGCTGTGTTTCTCAAAAAGCTATAGCCAACCCATATGTCATAACTTAACATAAAAACCATTATGTCTTGCTAGTGGGTAAAAGCAGTTAGGCATTTCTCAAGAAAGTGATTTTTATTAGAAAACTGCAGTTGAAATGAAAAATCTTTTGAGAAATGTGTTGCATTAAATAAAGACTTCCAAAGGAACCATTTCTCAAAGCAGGACAGCACCATTTTTGGCATGGGTTTTGGCATGCAGCATGAGCAGTTTTGTTTTGTTTTGTCCAAGATATTTAAACAAGGTCAGTTCATCAGCATTTATCTTGCTCCTTTGAAATTACTGCTTTGAAAGAACTCTTAACTTTGGGAGGCTGGGTCAGATAGGAGCTGTTTTCCTAGGGCTGTGTGACCAGTTCAAGCCATAAAGAGAAATGAAAGACGGAAAAAGAGGAAAAGAACTGGTGGAGGTACATTGAGAACTAGATCACAACTCAGGAATTATGTGGGTAATGAAAAGTTTAAGCTGAAATGAAATGCATACAAATAAAACTACACTCAGGTGCCACAACTTGAAACACTCAAATGGCATTGAAAATTCACTCTGTGACTTTCATGTTTCCAGCTACACCCATGTTTGCTCTGTTTTGAGCAGAGCTTAATGTCTGAGCCTGAGTTAAAATCTGGATAGTGAATATTCCTTTGCCTCTGTTCCCTGATAGGCCCAATACACCTAATATATTCTGGGCATGTACAACACACTGACAGGTTTGGGTGACACTTTTTTTTTAAAATGATGGCCCAGGGCTTTATAATTATGCTTTTTACACAACAACTCAGTGGGCTTTGGCCCATCTGCCAGGACTTTTGCTGTGTTTAATTTCATGCAGTCACTGAGTAAACTGGAAACAGGGATGGGAAATTTTGCCTCTTCTTCTCACATTATTTCTGACCATTTAATTAGACCATCATGCTCCTCAGCATGCTTTTACTTCCTGACCTGAATATTTGTTTGCACAGAGTAGAAGCATTTTTTTAATAGATCACTGGTTTTTTTTATAGGAATCCAAATAGCAGAAAGAAAAATTTAATCTTGGAAGAGCAGCACTCTGAATGCACACAGGCACAACGACACAGCAGGTACCTTGATCCATTCTCTGTTTTGTTGCCTAGCTTAGAGCCCATTTTAATAATGATCAAAATACAAAACTGGCATGCCAATTCCAAAATGTATTTTTTCTGCCCAATGCTGGGAAATTTTTGAAAGGAAATTGTAACTCCCCGTCCAAAACAGAGGGCAACCAGTTGCCAAACACTGAATTCTTTTAACCAGTGGTTTTCAAAAGAAATGTCATATTTCTGGGTTAAATAGGTCTTCTAAGTTTATTATACTTCAGAAGATTTCAGATATATTAGAAATTATTTTAGCCTGTCAGCTTAAGGTAATTATTCTTTTTAAATGCTAACTTCTGGGATAGCAATTTGAAAAGAGTCATGGAAAAAAATATTTTGTACCTGTCAGAACTGACTGTGATTGTTTTGTTTTGGGATTTTTTCCTCTTTTATTTAGTATTTCTCATTTCAAATTGTCACATAGTTTGCCAAGTCTTGCTTTAAGATGCACTACACTATTATTATTACCATTATTACTACTACACACTACTATTACTATTATTAATATTATTATTCCAAACAATCCTAGACCCATTAGAGAAAACAAATCTGGACCTAAGTGGTTTTTGTTTTGTGTGTTTTGTAACTTTACAGCCTTGTGAGTTTAAAAGCGCTCTCAACAAAACTATTAAAAAAAGGTTGTTGGAATATTTTTTTTCCATATTAAGGAAGATGTGATGTGCAGAGCTGGAAGGAATGAGAAAAAGAGAGAGAGAGAGAGAGAGAGAGAGAGAGAGAGAGAGAGAGAGGCAGAGAAGGGTGAAAGCCCCAAGGGAGTGAAGGAACATATTATGGAGTATAGTTTTACATATGATTATAATAGAGATGTTCATTTGTGATGTGCAAGTCTAAAGAGGAACATCTGAAAGGTCTGCGGTCTTTGTGATGCCAGGTTTAAGTAAGTACTCTTGTGTATTACAAACACATACTGAATTCAATTACTTTTAAAAGCAATGTTCCTACCCAAATTCTGTCCTCAGCCCCATGTGCAGAAGATGTGATTGTTCAGAACTTAATCATCCAGAATTAAGTGGAAGGCCACCAGAATGCTCAGGAGGATGAGCGCATTTGCACTTTGGGAAAAGCCTGAAGGGTGTGGGCTTGTTCAGCCTGGATAGGGGACAGTTTTGGGGGGATCTAACAGCAGTGTCCATGTATGGGGCACTGATCAGTAGACAGAGACGGGTTCTTTATGGGAATGCATGGCAGGTGAATGAGAAACTACAGTGGCACATTGGAACAGAAGAGCTACAAAGCAAAAATAAACCAACACCCAGATGTCTTGAGGACTGTCAGGCACTGTAACAGATTGCCCAGAGAGGCTGTGCTATCTCTGTCAGGTTTTCAAACCCCACAGTACCCAGCCTTGAGCAGCTGATTTGACCTCAGAGCTACCCTGGTACGGAGCAGCAGCTTGGACTAGAGACCTGCCAAAGTCCCTTTCCACCCGAATTATACCGTGTTCATGTTACACTATGACTGCTTCCCAAATGCCAATGCCACTCTTACCGCTGAAGTATGGTTTTCTACATTTAATCAGAAAGTTGTCTGAGAACATGACTAGCTGTTAAACTAAATGGGAACTGGGATACTGGGTCATGTATGATTTCTAGGACTTCCTTCCTCCTTTTCTCTGTAGGTGTTTTATTTTCTAACTTGCAAGCAGACATATCCAGTGGCTGGATTCTACACATCACAGATTATTCTCCTACAATAAACCCTCAAAAGAGCTTCACAGACAGAGGCAATTGTGCCACTTGACCTGAGCACCAGTCCCAGCTGTTTTATGATCTAGTTTAGATTTAGCCTCGGGGCGTCATCATTCACTGAATGGCAACTCAGGGCAAGGGAATGCTCTTCACCCACGTAGCAGGGATATGAACATCAGATATTCTGAAAGTGAAGCATTTTCTTATGCTGCTTTTAAGATGCTTATATTAAAGACAACTATTGCACCAAGCACTGAAACCCTTGACAACACATTATTAGCTTTGTAAAAATCAGGAAAAAGTACAGGCTTACAGGGAAAAAGATGACCATATCTTCAGGCCTTTGTGAAATCAAGCCATTGCATTTTACCAGTCTCTAGTTAGTTCTCTCTCTTTCAGACTACTCTGAGAAAGCATATGCTGCTCGGTCAACACTGTGAAATACCTATGCAATACATTTTCTGTGGAAGAACAGAATATGCACAAAAGAAATCTGTAATTCTCAACATTTTTTATGAGCAGGGCCCCTTTATGGCCTCATTTGTCTCTATGTAACCTTTGATTGCCTAACTAGCTTTAATTGCTGGCTCTATTTGAAGTCCTGCTGGGCTGGAGAGTTAGGAAACAAATGTAGTAGCTGTCTCTCAGTAAATAAGTAGTCTCTCTCATGCCCTAGGTTACTTGAGTTGCTGCTATATGTTGACATATTTTATTTGATTCCTTGAGAATTTTTTTTTATCTATGTAGGTAATTTAATCCACTTATCTATTTGAACATAAAGCTGTTATGCATGATATGGGAAAAACAGATTCTTGTGCTTTTTCGCCACATTAAGCAGAACAATATAAGTGCCATAGTTTTAAGAGTCATATGTTTGTAAGTCATTCCCTGGTAACAGAAGTGCTCATATCATCATAGTGTCTCATGAATCATTTGTGTACTCTCAAGATTTTCTTTGGAATAGAATGGCAAACAAAAGAAGCAATTTTTAATTTTTTTTTCTTAATAATAACAGCAGTATCCTCGTCAAATGTAATGGATGAGCAATTACCATTTAATTTAGTCTGACTATGGAACCAGACATAGTCAGGAATGTGAGGTTAAAGAGACTTTTATATGTTTCCATGTCTTGCTAAAGAAGGAAAGTCTCTCTACATTCATCAGCCACTGTCTTTACATCTTCTATGTAGATTTTTTGTATCCTGTAAACTCTGCCTCAGATCTGAATTTAACTTTAGGTTAATAGTGCAGCTTTATCTTCCTGACTGTTGCTTACGTACTTCTTGTTTTCCTCTTTAAAAAAAAAAGGAGTAAAATATAGATGTAGCATTCTTCAAAATCAAAGGAAAGTAAGAAAGCAGAAAAACCTATTCCTTCTAGAAAATGTTTTAGAAAATTTTCTTCCACTACAATTCTAAATTCTCAAAAATATATTTTTAAAACAAAAAGAAAAAAGAAATCAAATGATAGAATCCTTGTACACTTTTTTCAGGAATATTATACTTGTACATACTACTGTAGTAAAGTCCATTTAACTACTCGGTTGAGCTAGGTTTATACTGCTTTGCTCAAACTGTGCCAAGCAGCCCAAAGAACTCTACAGAGAATCAGTAGAATAATTTCATCTACATGCTGGAAAGTCAGTGAATGTGCTGTAACTCTCTTCCCTGGATGTCTTGGAATGTTATAACTTGGCACAGCTTAAAAATACCACTCAAAAAAGAAATGAAGAAGAGTGATTTAGGGTCAGATTCACTGACACATTCCAGTTGCTTTGTGCTTGTCTGGTGATAGAAAACAGCAGTAAACTAACAAGCTAAAGTGCATTTATGATTGCTTTGCATATCTGACATTGCATGGGGCTATTACAGCATACCAGAGGGAGGGCTCTCTTCCTTAGTGATGGGCTGGAGATAATGGGAAAGGGTGTTTGTTCTTGCTTATAACAGAATTCCTGGTGATATGGAATAAAATCATAAATCCAGTCATATATTCATGGTATTTTAGTATTGATTAAATTGTCTTCACCTGCTAACTGTTGGTGGATATTAAGACAGCAGAAATGTCCCTTTAAGACTAAACTGGCAATCAGCTCACTGAGATAAGAAATGTTTGAAAGCTTTTTTAAGATTGTGCATGCATCACATTGTAAACTGCATATGGTATGGGCTTCATATCCTTCCTGTTCACATAACTCTAACTGATCCAGCCTAAATGAGAAAGTCCATTGCTATCAAGAAGGAATGTCACCAATGTCATGCAGAGCAAATACATTTGAGTATGTCTGTCTGACATGTGATATAAAAGGTTTTACTGAGTCCCAGCAGTGTGAATTGCACAGTGGAGGGCCTTTGTCATCTCAGTTGAGGAATGCCTTACAGAGTCGATTGGCCTTGGCATCTCTGACACAGTGATAAGTGTGCGCAAATATTTCACCAAGCACCAATTATTTAGAAAATGAAGTACTTGTATGTTTTGCCAGAATTCCCTCATTAAGGTTTTTCTTGAGACAGTGTCAGTACTAATGGAGAACCAGAGTTCTATATATTAAGAATTTTATACTCTGTAATATGGCTTTTGTGTTAGGCTTGCATAGTCCCCTATGAAACAATCAAGTTGTAGGACTCTGTCGAGATATGGAGAGCTATTCTTCTGGTAGCTGGATGCAGTGAAGCTTTCAGCTGGGAAGGAATTACATTGAAATATTTCTCAGAGTAGAGAGGTCTGTAAGGAAAGACGAAGTCATTCTCTGAAGGAACAAACTGAACTTGCCATGTAAGTTGCCATATGTACCGAGGAAAGGTGTCATCATGAATGATACCTGCCTAAGAATGATGCTGTGTAAGAGCTGCAATCAAAACAAAAAGAAGAGGGTGTTACACAGTAAGGTTCAGGTGTTTTTGCTTGGGTCACTCAGTTCCTTCTGTGTCTATATACTGGCAGACACAAAGATATATTTCTGACATTGATGCAAGTACATAATTCCTGGCTGGATGGCATGCTCAGCTCTTCTCCCCTAACATGTTGTTCAAGCAAGGGCTATGCACATGACCCAGTATCTCCAGATGAAGTGCAGAAAAGTTGAATTTTTTTGGTGGCTGTCTCCACTAGTGACTAAAATCAAATCAACTTTAAACCCTGAGACCCTAGTTTGAGCACAGCTGTCCTTAGAAAGGCCTCAGTTGTTAGATTGTGGGGTTTTTTTTGTGGCATTTTGCAAGAAAGTCTAATTCAATGTTTAAAAAGCTAATTCTCAGATAATTCCTTGAAAACATTGCAAACTTAAAGTTTAGTTGACAGGTATTATTTAATCAACAGTTCTTGGAGCAAAACATAAATACCTCTTATCTCTGATGAAAATATAAATAGAAATATCTCACTATTGTGAAATAGTTGGATGGTATGATGTACAAAAACATCCACAGAATTTTTTGGCCTGTTTTTCAAGACCTCTTCTGTCTTGTCAGAATGCTCAGGGTGATATATCAGCAGTCTGAATGAGAATAGAGTGCTGTTGCGGATCATAAAATTTCATTATGGGAGAACTTTAATCTGAGATAAACTTGAATGTCTCTGATGGGAAAATTAGTGACCACCAAAGCATCCTGGCCACCCAAGCCAGGGTTAATGTGGTTACAGATACTTAGTTGGAAGCCAGGTGTAATGAAACAAATTCTTGATTCTCCTTGTGTCAGACAAACTGTTGGGGAAAAATATTTTCAGCCTCAGATACTTAACAGATATTCTACACATTTTCTGGATAGGCGATCTATTGTGGTCTCTTTCTTCGTCTTCCTCCCTCTTTACTCCTTACATGTAAACACATGAATCTTTACACAGTTTCCACCATTTATGCATCAGTTTTGCATTTCCTGTTCACTGATTTGTCACCATATCAAATTCGTCGATGTGTCCATAATATTTAGTGGACAAGCGAGTGCAAAGTAGCTACTGAAGATGATATTGGTGGCCAATAGCATAATTCTGCCTGTAAGTGCAGCATGTGCTGGCTTTTATGAGAAATGTGTTCCAATGCTGCATATTAGCAAGGGTTGCAAACAAAGCAGGGTTGCAGCTCAAAGCTATGACTATTTCAAATCTGGTCCTGAATCTGGGAAATCATGTATTGCTTTGTTCCCATTAAACATATGCTATTTCATTTGTAGTAGAAAAGCACAAGGTAACTTGTGGTCTGGATCCTGGAGGAAGAAGGACTAAGTGGATCATGAAATCTCTGTACGTCAAAACCTGTCTGGAGTAGATTTCAGATTCAGAACATAATGTTCAGTTCTGACCCAAATACCAGGCAGAACTATTGCTTTAAATGAAGAAGTTCAATAGGGAATGTGGCCAATCTATGAATAAATGAGTTTTTCGTTTGAGATTCAGAATGTGGAAGATGATGGGCTAGTCCTACTGATCTCATCTGGAATGGATAATCCTGACTGTTTAACTGGGGTGGCTCATGTGTGTGAGGATTACTGGAAAGAATAAAGGCTTCCAGTATCGTGCTCAGCTCCGGTTTCAAGTCAGCAGAGATACTGATCATGCTATGTATTTTGACTGACAATCCAACCACCTTTTTGCTGGAACAAAAATGTCTTTAACATGGTATTTTGGGTGTCAAGCATTTAAGAACTGTAAATTAGGATCTGTGAGGCTGACCAGAAATCAGAGACATAAACCCCCCAGATTTTCATTTTTTAAAAATTCTGTATTACATATGGTTGCTTTATTTTGAGTTCAGAACGTAACCAAAACATCACAGTTTTCTAAGCCTCCTTTTTGCAAGAGAAAGGCTAAACATTTCCTTGAGAATACCACCACAAGGCATGCAACTAGCTCTTTGTGAGCAAGATCAGATTCTGTAAACGCAGTCACTGAGAGATGGTGTTGCAAGTTATGGCCTGAGTAAAGTGTGGGGAGAAGGATAAGGGGAGACACAAGTGGCTTGAAAAGGTATAGGTAATCTACAGGACCAGGCTTCCCTCTTCCTTCTCAGTTTAAGGCACAGGCTTAAGACTTGCTCAGCCCATATGTTCCAGGCCATAGAGATAAAGAAGTTTGTCCAAGATCTCATTGAGTAAACGACATCATTCTGGGAACATTTTTTTGTTCCCCTGAACCTCCCAGTACTCAGCCTGGGGCAAATTAACTCACACCATGCATGGCGTAGTGCTGTGCTTAATCATGCAATTGAGACCATGGAGGACGAGAACGCAGGAAACCTTTATTTTTCCACAGAACTGATACAGTACAGGAAGAGTCTGCACAAAAATGCTTCATTTACTGCCTTTCTCTTGTTACTTACCTCCTGGTGACCTAGCAGAAGCAGAGGTCACTTAGCTGGGTGGTTGCTCTGAGTTCTGAAACAACTGTAGGAGACTGCCAGTTTTTCATTGCTTTCCCACAGTGTATCATGTCTCTGCAATATGAATCTCAGTGTTCTGAGAGAGGGAGAGACTGTCTAGAGGATCTGCCACTGCTCTCCTTCATTATCACACAGATTGGCTCTTTTCGTGTCTGTAATTACATAAGGGCAGACAGAAATGATAAAAAAATTCTTCCAGTGTAAATTGACACCATGCAAAATAGTTTTACAGAGTTTCTGCCTACTCAGAATCACTTTAATGCTGAATCAACAATCCTGATTGGAGGATTGTCATGATACCTGTGAGATGTATTGGTTCAGAATATTTTTATTTCATATTATCCTCTGAAAAATGTACCTAAGGAAATTTTTAAAGTTTTTTCTTTGTAAAGGCTTCTATAGGAAGTTGCTATCTTTTGTGGGTTTTCTGCAGGCATGGATGATTAAGTTAGGCTGACTAGGAAATCATATTCATGTTTCAGTTTTCTTCCTTTCCAGAGTGTGTTTTGGCTGAATGTTATCTGTGGATGACATTTACTGTACATTATCAGCCATCTCTGTTTGTTCTGGCTGTTTCTCAAAGGGCACCTGATGAGTCAGACTGTTTTTTTCTAGTGTGCTCCTCACCTGCTAGAGACAAGAATCTTTAATCCAGGCAATGAAAAATCTCTGGTTTGTTTTTATTTTGTTTTCCATACCATTTTGTGTTTTATTTTACATTTGAAACTTCTCCATTTGGATTTCTGTTTCAGAACACACTTTTGTGTTTTGCAGTCTCTATTTCCATGAAATGGCTACCACAGTCTGAAACATGACGCAAGTGAAGTTTACATTGCCAAGAACATAACTTCCCAAGAACCTTTGGATCTTGGCCACAAAGTTGAGTGTGTGCTTCTGTTTAGTGTGAAGCAAGCATCTCCATGTAAGACCTAGGTGCAGTTTAGGAGATATTTGTCTCCAGGCATTGTTCCCTGTGTGTGGGTGCCATGCTTGACTCCCCACATGTCACAGGTCCTCAAATATTGCCCAGGAATCCTCGCAGCTCAGAGGCTCTTGACAGACATTTGTGCACACCAGGACATGTAAAATGCACCCTTAGTTCCTTGATACCTAATGGTCATTTGTGGCAGGCTGCAATTCAGGAATTGCTTTGGGAGGAAAGAACAGCAAAAGATAGCAATCCTCAGGATCTTCTGATGGTGAACTCGGTAAAATACAATGAATTATTTTTATTTATTCTTTTACAATACCATTAATTTCACACTGATTGCTGCTGGATATATACTCATGTCCTGTGCTGGCAAAATTATTAGACCCTAAGTAGCCTCATTCATCATGCTCTTACTAACCTTAGTCCTTTTCCAGGTTGACATGAAAGCATCTGGTTCTCTGCATGGTTGACACATAAACATCTGGTCCTCTGTATGGTTGAGCACTGGATTTGGCTGGAGACTTTAACAGAGCTCCACTGATTTAAATGTACATAGGATTCAAAATCATCTTGGAATAATTTTCATCATGATCCTTTTATTCAGACTCTCATAAGCTCTTATTTAATCTCAACAATCTCACATGGAAGGTGATTTTTTGGAAGTGTATGTTTCTTAGATCTGTGTCCTGCTTATTTTAAATACATTGAGCTTGCTTCATTTCTTGGAGATATATATATATATAAAAATATAAATATATATATATATATAAATGATAATGTAAATGCATTCCCATCCCTAGTCCTTTTTTGGAAGCATTCTGGGACAAGCAAGTGTAAAATCTGACCTTCTGGTGATTGATACTATGGTATTCAATCTCTGGCTAGCAAAAATGAAAAAGAAAATAATAAAATATAATAAGGAGTTATAATGCTAGATGTGTTTCAGATGAAAAATTATTCCAAATTAAAATCATCTTGCTTAAAGGCCTAGATGTTAATTAAGCCATTTATTTTTATTTGGCAATAGGACAGAGGTAAAACAGCTCAGTCTTTCAAGGTTTTGGCTGTGTTACATGACTATACAACAGTATAAAACATTGTGTAAACTAGTTATTTGCAACAGACAAATATTTATTTGTCTGTCACATAAGCATTTGTCTGGTTTTCCGGGCACATTAGATAGAACAAATGCGGGATAAAGACTATTCATGATAGGAAAAAAAATGCAAATAATCTTTACATTTGCATTTTGCAACTTGTACTCAATGCAACAAGGGCTCAAGAGTGCTTCTGTGTCTTTTTGCATGTCTTTTAAAGCTCTTTTTCTCAGTATCATTTTCCATGATTATAAACCAGAGTGGGCAGACTTCCCTGATTTCCAAGTTTCATAGTATTGCAGTGGTGATATTCCTGTCCAGCCATCTATCATCAATTCAGATGCACTGTAAACTATGATATCAGTTAATGGATTGGTTTAATTTCAACTTCACGTTCAATTGCTCAAATATACGTGCCTACATTATAAAAATCCACATGCAATGCAACCTCCCACTATAGCCAGTGAAGTCTATAAAGGCAGTATTGAGGTTTTCAGCACACCTAACATAAGAGATGGTTGCTTGCCAATAGGTGATTAATATAATTTTAGACTCAGAGAGGTATAAAACCTCAGAGAAGCGTAAGTCTCTCAGATGTTCTCTTTTACTTTGCCTGACTTGTGAGAGTTTCTAGAATACCTGAAGAAGTCTCAAAGGTCATACTTATGTTTAGCCAAATGAATCTCCCTCAGGGTGCCTACTCTAAGATGTGTCCAGCAGCTCACCAGACCACATCTGACACAATACAGTTGCTTAAATATCTATTTTTGGTGCCATCTCAGACTGCCTAGGGTCAGTCTCTCATGTGGTTTCCAGCTGCTTTTGTGGAAAAATCACAGCTCTCCCATTGGTCTCAAGCTACATCAGATGTGTACAGTTATTTTAGGATCCTTGTAATGTTAAATGGGACTTCATGCTTGTGTTCATGGAAGCATATTATGTCTGTGTATTGGCCAAGACCTTGGCACAGTTGTTCAGAATACTCTACTTGTCCTTTCTCTGCAACTTAGAAGGGTCTAGGTGCCATCATATCTCTCAGCCCCATTGTAGCAGGGATCTTAGCTACCCTTGGATGTTATAGAAGATACCATCCTTTTATGTTCAGGCAATTAAGTTGAACACTGTGTCTATAACGTGAGATTAGGTTACAGGTGTCACAGGTGTTATGTGATATTCACCTTGTTTCGCATGCTTGAATATGCAACACAATCCTACCCAAAGGCATGTTCATATCAATTGTATGATGTTAAGGGCTGCACAAACAGCTGTAAATCTCCCAACATACAGCATCAGTTATACCTTCTTTGTATATCTTTACTGACAGTTAGTCAAGGTGTTCTTGATAAAGAATACTTAATATTGTGTTGTATATCATGTTTGTAAGAGTATTGCTAAGCACTTCTTAGCTTCTTTCTATTATTAGCTCTTGGAGCAGAATAGGAAATTAATTATTTCAATCCTTAGTGTCTTGTCACCCTGTTTTTCAATGAATCATCTCAGTACACATTATTTCCTGGGTTTGCCTCATGGTTCTTCTGCTGTTCTGCTGTGTGTTCTGCTTCTGCTGTATATTCTGTGTTCTTGGCAATTTGCAAGAATTACTGTCTCCAATAAAATAAGAAGTGTAATAGGACTCGCTGCTCACTCTGAAATGGTTTATTAAAAAAAAAGTAATGAATCCAAATATTTACATAATGTGATTTGCATTGCTGACTTGTTGAACTTCTGGCTGCACCTGAAAAACAAGTTTTTTTAATGTGATATGATTGCAAATTTTAAGCCAAACTATCTCCTCTGGTACATAAGGATAGGTCCTAATGAAAGTCGTGGGAGTTATGTACATGCATTCAAGTGTAAAATCTGACTCCAGAATTTGGTAATTAGTTTCTAATTTTAATGACATGTCTGGAAATTTGATTTCATCATGACAATGGCTCCTCATTTTAGTTTTCTCTTCCATCCTCTTCGTGGAGTTTCTTCTATTTATATTGCCATGAAGAAGATTCTGAAAACTGGTCAGTGATTCCTAAGAAAACTGAGTCTGTGCATTTGAGTTTAGCAAGATGAGTTTGGAGAACACAGATTACATCATTCAGGGAGCGTGTGTAGGCAAAAAGAAAATTGTTCTATTAATATAGATGATTTCACTGGGCACCAGGCATAAATAAGACTTTATCTTATTGCTGCTGGATTGAAATCTCACTTTTTTCTTACTCTTGTTGGGCATTATTTCTATTTCATGCCCTGACTGCTCTCAACATTAAGTGCCTGAATTATTAAATACTCCTAATGTGTAGCTATACAACTGAGGGATCAGAAAGGAAATATTCTTTGGTACACTGGCAAACTCTTGCCTAAAAGCTTTGGATTGTTCACTATATAAGATGATTTAATTTTTTTTTAAAGAGCATGCTTCTGTTGAAGCACCCAGGAATATATTTTTGTGTGCTCCAATATACCTATATTAAATCTGTGAAGCAGTTAGGATGTACACACTCTGTAATTTGAGTACATATGTGTACACTTATCTGCCCATGTTCCCCCATACATTCACACATATGGACATGTACAAAGACTAAATATACACATAAGTACATAGTACATGTATTATGTATGTTATGTATTGGACTTACAAACATATTACATAGGTGATTTGACCTATCTTGCCCGCTTCAAACTGCACTAAAATTAAACATCTAATCTAAAGTGGGAATCTAGGCTCCTTTATTGTCAGTGGAAAAGTTATTTGCAGAAGATTTTTCCAAGATTACGTGCAAAAAATTGTCCTTTTGATGTTTTTTACTGATGATAGAGGGAGCTTTCTTCATGTCTGAAGAAAGCCATGCACGTAGATAGAGTAAGCTGAGTTGGATACTGTCTAAACATACTTAATTAAAAAAAAAGAGAGACCATTCTTTCAGTCTAATTTTAAAAATGGCAAACATCCAACTTCTATCCAGTAATATTTTTATTTACAAAGATAATTCTGGTCTTATATGGATTACTGCAGTTGTTTAGTGCTCAGCTTGACTGTGCTTCTTATTTCTTCATAAAAGGAAGGATTAACAGATGTACTGGTGGGAACAACAGAAGCTGCCAAAATTTCTCTCAATTGGAATAGTTGAGTTAGTATTGGCTACAGTATAATTTTTTTTTTTTTTTAATCCTCTAGTTCAGTCACAGGCCAGATATGCACAAGTTCTAGAGTTAAGAATAAAAATTACTTTCATTGCACTGTGTGTTTTTTAAGAAATTGACACTGGCATGGATAATTTGACCTTTTCATTATAAATGTCTCTTGGAAATCAGAGTTGGCATAGGTATCTCTAAACTCTTCTATTCTTGTAAATAATATAAACAAATTATTGTAAAGGTGAAGCCAGGTAATTTCTTCACCTTCCCTGACTAAAAGCAGACACAAAACAACCCTTTGTTCTGAAATCTCCTACTTTAAATGTATTAAAGAGTTCTATTAGCGTTCAGTGCGGAGACTACTGAAGGAGTAAACTACTAAAACAATGTTTTTACTTGACATCAAAAATCATTAATTTAAGAGCTGCAACATGTTACTTTTCCATTCTTAGTCCCCAGCTTTCAATGAGCTGCAGGGAATTTATTCATCCCTGATTAGTAATTATTTCAAAGAAGGAATAATATGTGTTGGGAATATACTATATTGAATATCTAGTGAGATCCTCACCTTTTTCTGTTGTGGGTACTTTAAAACATTTGTCTCAGCAGACTGACTGAATTATTACTCTTCATATAGTAGCAACAGAAAGAAATAAAAACAATTGTTTTTAGTCTGGTTTGATATCACACTTTCATTAATAGAGCAACAAATCATGGTCCATTTATTTTTTCCCATTTCTGCCAGAACCATTATTTTGTTGTTTTAAACAATCTGCGTCCTAGTTTACTCTTCAAAGTAGAAGGATAATTTCTTATACTTTATGAATGCATAAACATAAAAGAGCTGCTAACTTCCTTTGACATTTTTATCTATCTTAACATTTCCCTTCATCAAATTAAGCTTGAGCCTCCAATTAATGGCTTCATTGCCTAAATTGTCTGCGAAAGGATAATCTTTCTGGTGCACATCATGCAAAGATGTGCAGTTTTTTTGGCCTTTTTTTGGTTCCTCATAAACGTTTGAACTTGCAAAGAGTTTCTCATTTTGATTTGTAGTGTGTCAGGTTCAGTGTTAAAGATTTGCTAGCCAGCATGCTTAAATTTTTTGGACTCCAAGAGGAACAGTATAGACGCATTACTTGTCAGAGCAGAGATAAAAGGTATCTTGGAATTTTTCCAATATTCTTTGATGGGTTTCTAAACGTGAAAGAAAAAATATCAATATTTTACGAATGTAAATATGAAGAGAAAAAAACAATAATGTTAGGAAGGTAATATAAGAAATAGATGGTCAGTGGACCTTCTCCACCATCCTCTTATTTCATCATCTTATTAGGCTGATTTTCAGGGAAACTATTGATGGTTAACCTGAAGGAAACAATCAATAGTGCTGCATACACATTATTCATCTAAAAAAACATATACAGCCTTCAAATACGTTTGTTTGTATGTGGTTGTATGTTTATATATTTGTATACATATTTGTAGTCATCTCACTGATGCAAACATGACTGAAGTTATTAGGTTTTTTTAGTTATTTAGTGATTTAGTTCCTGTGCACACCAGGCATTGACTTGAAGGAAGTTATGAAGCAGGTGTGTTTCTGAGGTCTTTTAACTGGGATGGATTCACTTCTCAAAACATCTCAGCCCAGTCCTAGGGAGTGAAGGTGAACAAGCTCCATGCAAACACGCTTGCGCAAGAGTGACTCTTGGTCACTGCCATTCAGAGGGATGCAACTGGAGCAGGGGATGGGGGTTTGGACCAGATATCTTCAGAGTTCCTTTCTAACCTCAACCATTCTCTGATTCTGTGAAGTCATAGTTTACTTTCTGCACTGAAAACTACTAGCTAGAATACTTTTTATATAGAAAATAGAGGATATTGGTTATTACCCTTAACCTGATCATATTCTGTTATAGGCATCTTCAGACCTATAACAGAATTTTCAAGTGAAAACTATATTATGTTCTATGATTTAATTTTAATTATATTACAACATATTACAATGCTCTGTAATCAATATTATATGATAATGAAATGCTGAATTCTGTACTAAGAATTGCAGAGACTGATTTTAGCAAATCAAGTAAAAAAAAATCTAAATTTTATCTAGAATCTAATAGAGGAGATTCCCAAAGGCTGCTGAAGAGAGTTGGGAGACTCTTAGAAACACTCATGAAGGGAAAAGCAAGTCTTCATCAAATGCTAGTTCTTTATTCACGCTAGATATCTCTGTGTTTCTAAACTCAGTTTAAGATCTCAGTGGGAAAATTGCAAATGCCATAGTGCATTACTACTAATACCTGTAAACTTAGATACCTCTGTTTGAAACTAGCCAGTATTTAGCTGCAGTTTAGCAGGAAAATGATAGGAATATCGCTGGAAAAACTATGAATCACTTAGTAGGAAAGGGAAGGAGGAAATCTGAAATTTAAAACCAAGGGGTATCTTAGCAAAAGAGAAAAACACACTGGTGTAGGAGTCTGAGACTTAGTCTTTTAAAAGATATGTGGGTGTTTTTATGTCAAGCTATGAAATATGTGTCTAATTTGAAATCATGTCCTGCCCTGTTCAACCTTGACTTTGAGTGTTTCCAGGGATGGGGAATCTACCACCTCTCTGGGCAACCTGTTCTAGTGTTTCACCACTCTGTTTTTAATTGTTAAAAAATTTCTTTCTTATAAGTAATCTAAACTGACCCTCATTCAGTTTAAAACCATTATCCCAGCTCCTACTGCAGAGCCCTGTTATGGAACATACGAAAAATTTAAAATGATACTTGACTGAAGCCCCCCCCCCAAAATTTCTTAAGTTGAAACTTCAGTGCTGCTGACCATTTGAGGCATGTCTAGATCAACTAACGATCACACAGGGATTTCTGCTCCTGTTCTGAATGTGTTGGCAGTTCTCCCTGACAGCCCAGTTCAAAAGAAAGCTGGTAGCTTAAGTCCTGGAAGCAGTTTGCATGACATTGTCCCCTGGCTAGCCAAAGCCGTGGACTCTGCAGTTAATTATCTCTTTAGATCATCTGTCTGGCATAGCCCATGGTGTTTTCAGTCCTGACACTTCTTGGTAAGAGTTTGCACAATACAAAACTCCTCTTCAGGATTTTTTATCATCATTGCTATTCTTATTAGTAAGAGAATTGGATGCTCTGAATTTTTTTCCAGATACTGTACAAAGTATGAAGGCCATAAAAATAATACGTGAATTCTTTAAGAAAACTTAAAAATACTTTTTTCCTTTTTTTTTTTTTTTCTTTTCTTTTAGATCTTTGCTTAACATGACTGGAATGTTTTACTTCACTAAAGCTCTCAGTCCCTCAGAATTGAGGAAACTGATGAAATGTGGTCCAGAAATATGATTGATTATATTTTTTGTTCTTTTATGTGATGAATTAAACTTGTACAATCTTTTACTTTGTCTTTCATTCTTGAAATGTTTCAAGATAGTACTTTTGCCAAGTTACCTGATAAGAACTTAGATTATTTGGTGGCTGAAGGAATTAAAAAATATGTGAACTATAGGTATATGTGCCTCAAATTCCTTGCAGTTACAAAGGAAACACTAATTTAAAAAAATCTGAACTGAAAAACTTTTTCTTGCTTGTCCTTGATTTGCCAGCACTTAAATGAAGGTCCAGTGTTCAGGGGTACAAGTAAAGGCTATAGACTGACTGAACACTCTGACAAGAGACTATGGAAAAGGAAATGCCAAAATAACATCAGCACAAAAAAAAGTGACAGGAGAATTGATATGTTTTCCTGAATTACTTGCAGGTTTAGTAGTGGGTTAGAAAATGTCAAAACACAGGAAGAAGAACCTGTATAAACAAGCGTGGAGTCAATTATCAAGACATGACAGAAGTCTGAGATTAAGGGACAAGTCCCAATGAGCCTCCAACATTTAAATGTTTACTTAAAATTTAAATGTTGAAGAAACTAGTAAATTTAAATTTAATAGACTTCTTCTCAGAAAGGTCCAGGAATCACAGAGGACACTTACATAACCAGATTTAGCTATCTAGCAAGACAGTGTGGGACAGCAGCATACAGACTTGACAGGTGTGTACTGTTTGTTACTAGTTTGGATGTATTTTTCCTGTGGATAAATATATCTTGCATTTTAATAGTGCATTTCCTAACAGGAATAATAATATGTATTCAAAGTCCAGATGTTTCACAGGCCAAAAATCCCCAAACTCCTTAAACTGTAAAAGCCACTGGAATGCAAAACAGCTGTAGATGGTATCTAGTAGCTTTAGGTAGAGATGGAGTACACAGTTGCCTGATTTCCATTTCAGCTATAGTCAACAGTTTTTAAAGACTATTTCATTCTTTATATGACAACTTTCGTTAGGTGCCTCCCTACTAAGATGGAATATCTCTAGGATGCTTAAAGGAAGTCAGTGTTGACTGCTTAAAAGCTCTTGAGGGATGCCCTTTGAACACTGCCAACAAATGAATTGTGGTCCAGGAATAGTTACACAGGTAACTGAACTCTGAAAATGTTCTGAAATGCTAGTACTGTTCTATGGAAAAGGTGTGTAATAATTAAGAAGTCTGAACAGTAATAAAGGAATTAGATAACCTTTGACTTGATTTACTCTGAGCGGGGTATTGAATCCTCATATCCAAAATGCTAGAGAGTGTCCTGGTTAACAGGTTATAAGGCAAAACAGGTGACTCCTTCGTGAAGCAGGATTACATTGCTTCAGTAAATATACACTGTGCTTTGGTAGCCTAGTGCTAAGAGGAGAGAATGTCCTGATTGGTGTTTCTTTGGTCCTTGGTATTTTGGGCAAGGGCTTACAACATGGGGAATGTTTCTTTCTCTAGGTGGAGTTCTAGACATATCCACCATACTGAAAAAAAAAATAGAAATTACACTCCTCTGATGGGCTGCTGGTATGAGAATTCGAAAGAGGCACCTACATTGAATATTTCAGCTCTCTGACAGAAGCAGATGCTTAATTAAAGTGGAGGAAATATCATCTGGGAAGTGCCTGTGTTCAGGCAAAAGAAATGCCACTATTGGGAAAACAGCTTTGCTTTATGCTGATCTTCATACGTACTTTAAAATCTCCAAACTACTGTAGGAAGTTTGGACAAGTGTGCTAGGTGACCAGGATCATTCTCTGAAGCTGTGCACCTGCAATTTCTGTTAATTTTATTAAACTGAGTAGGATGGCTTCGGCATGCAATTTTACCTGCAACAGTCTGAGGAGTGGGCAAATGTCTAAGATGTTTAAAAGAATTGGTATGGACTGCAGCACAGTAATTCTGATACTCCTGATACCCACTATCTTCATAATGTTTCATCACAATCCTCTTAAGAACACTAGTCTGAGCATACGCTTCTTTGCTTAGGTCTCAGTTCTGGATTTTCAGCCTTTGATTACAGCTTCCAGAGAAACTTCTATTCTTTGTGTGCCTTGATTCAGTTCTTAAGGCTGCCAGGTTTTTCATGGTTAGAATGCAAAATTATATGGTTCATCCATATGAACAAATCTGACCTAATTCCATTCTACCTAGATAGGCAATGCAGGTGGGGTAATGTGAGCTTTTACTATTGTTATCTATTTTCAGTTAATGGGTTGGGGGAATCTGAGCTTCTTCTAAAAATGAACTACTGTCAGAACTTTACTGTCTTCTCAGACAAAGATTTTGACAGGTTATATGATCAGCTTTTGACTTTGTTGTTTAACTAATCTCTTTAAGGAATGCTAGAAAACCCTCCAAATCCATCTCAACAGAATCCACTCCTGGAGGAGCAGTTATGATATGGAAGGTCAGCAAGTTTGACTTTTTTTCCTTGCTAATTACAGTTTTATTTGTCCATATATAGAACTTCTGTGACACTCTAATAAAGGCACACCTGTCAGTCTTACTACTTTTATGTTTAGATTGAGTTTCATAGCTAATTTCTTTTTCAAAAATACATTTCAGTGGGAAATATGTCTTGGATTGGATTTAATATAAAGCCTGCTACTATTAATGGTCTTAATTTTGTATGTTTTTGCAGTGTTAAGCCATGTGTTCTCTGCAGCATTTCATAAAATGACGCAGGATTTGTGGGTCTTCATGTATTAACACATTTGTAAGGCAAGAAGACAATACAATAACAAGGATCAACAAACTTGTCATCTATCAGAAGAGAAACCTTCTGGCAAATTTGTTTTCTCAGTTCTGAATATAGCAAAATGAAACAAAACTT
Source organism: Donacobius atricapilla (assembly GCA_013397315.1). Taxonomy (NCBI): domain Eukaryota; kingdom Metazoa; phylum Chordata; class Aves; order Passeriformes; family Mimidae; genus Donacobius; species Donacobius atricapilla. Next base: position 280,418 of record WBMY01005573.1, on the reverse strand, counting down.
TTCAAATAGGAACAGGACTCTATTTCCAGGAAATATGCATCTGTTCTACCAAAAATGTTTTTCTTTTGGGTGACAAGGAGACCCTAAACCTTGTATCAAATTCAATATAAAACAAGAAAATTTAAACATCATGAAAAATTTGTGTCTATTTTAGAAATGATGTAAATGTATAAATTGGACATTCAGGGTTTTAACTCCACTGAAATGAATAACAAATATCTTGACTTGAGTATGAGACAGGACTTAAGCCACTTATAATCTGGTCAAAAACTAGATGCCTGTGATAAACTGCAGACAACCTTGGATTCATATTTCATTCAGCTCAGTGCAAAAAGAACATGATTTTCAAGAAAAATATATGAGAAGAAGGTAACAGTCAAGAGTGTGGAAGATAAGGAGACTTTCCATCTATCCAGACTTTTATTAGCCATTTTTTCTCCTCCCTTTCTTTATTTTCCAGTCTCTTAAATAATATTCAATTTTCCTGCCCACGGCTTCAGCACAAATCCACTGCTCAGTTTGTTCCTTAGCTGTACTACACATGGCTTAAACAATTTATTATATTATTGCTGATAAGAAATGTTTTCTGAAAGATATTGCATGACACATAGTTGCCCAGAAATTCATTGCTATGGAGAGATATCTAGACCTATTTAATCATTAGTAGGAGCACCAGACTTTTTCTAATAATGCCATCTGGACTTTAACTTACTTGACCAACATCTGTGTAATAAAGGTCAGAATCAGGGCAGAAGCTACAATACAGTATTGTAAATGCTATTTATAAGGTTTCTGGCTCCAAGTTCTGTACACTGCTGGAAGGTTCCCTCTCAGTTCTTCTGTTTAAGGGATCTTCAGGTCTGCTATAGCAAATTTAGTAACTAAATATGAAGAGCATGCTAAATTCCTGTGCAAGAGATTACGTTCTCCCATTAGTCCATTTTGCAGAAAATATCCAAAGCCAAAAGAATGATTTAAAGAGCATACCTGGGAACTGGAAGGCAATGAATTAGCACCCAATTCTTTTGCCGGCCTGAAAATTTGCAGTTCTCACTGTGCTAGAACAATACCAAAATGCTGCATGAATGTTAAATTGGATTATATGTATAACGATTTCATGGAGAGATAAAAGCTGATTTATCCTTTCACTGAATCAGGGAATTCAAATAGCTTACTCTATTCCCACAATATTTGATGTTATCCTGGAAGACTGTTACAGCAAAAGTGCTTTTTAAAATGTGAGTTAGGTTTGGATGAAGATTTTGTAGCACGTCATGAATATTGTTTTTTCCTGTGTGATATTTCATGCCTCTGAGCTTGTTGTCCACTGAGGAAAACTTGTTCTCTTGTGCTAAGTCTGACAACACTGAAACAATATAGAAAGAATATGAAATGCAAGAGCTTAGGGATCTTGAAAATGCATGACTTTTATTTCACAGTTATTGCAATTTACACTGTTTAGAGATTTTGAATGCATTTATTTAGAGATTTATTTTTGACCGAAGGGTTGACGCAGAAAATCCTGAGGAAAGCAACCTACTTCAGAGGTTATTACATACCAATTTCAATATTTCAGTTTTTATAATTTTGAATTTCAATGAAGTGTAAAATAACGGGGGTTTTTCCAAGTTAAAAAGGGACACATTTTGATCATTTCTTCATCTATTTGAAACATGTTGTTAAGTAAGTTTTCAACCAAAGTATATCTAAGCAGAGATCATGCTTTTGAAAAGTATGCTTCAGGCTCCTCTTTGCATCCAAACTACCAGCTTGGTATGTGATACTAGGGATTTGCTTGGTAAGTGTTTAACAATCATCAGCCATTATGGTGAACAGTGCATTTAGTTAAAACCCCCCACTGCTTAGTTTAACCCTTCTCTGGATCTTGGCTGGCCTGGGACTAGCTGAAAAAGTCTGGTTTATAATTTAATTTGCAGATGCAATTTTTTTTCATTCAGCTTTTAAAACGAAATTTATTTAGTTCATTACAGTAGATTAGAGCTTCTCAAAGAATTGCATTCATTTCTTTATTTACCATTTCTCCCTTCGATAGGGGACGCTTTATTGAATAGAATGATGGTATCTATCATCACTGTTGCACACAATTAACCTCAAAGCCTGAGGCAAAGTCAAGGAAATAAAATGCAGTAGTACATTCATCATTTGGCATCAAAACCAGTGGGGAAACAGTAAAACATTAAATTACCTATTCTCAGTCACATGACAGTCACAATCCTTAGTTATGCAAAAACTTGACCAACTAATTTTAACCGGACACCTTCTCACAAGGTCCTAGTCATAGCATGAAGATAACTTTAATAATTGTTATTTTTATTATTTTCTTCAAATCTGTTTTAGTAGAGAATTACATCTAAGAGACAATTAATAAATGTTCTCTATTTTCTTTATAATTTTGTGGGGCTGCTGAAAAGCATAAATGTAGATCTTCCTAGAATTAGTTTCACATTATCAGCATTTTTTTCAGACGCTTTTTATCCAATTTGAAAAGATTTTAATTTGTATTCTCAGTGTAGTTATAGGGTCAACAAGCTGAAAGCCTTTATATGTTCTTCATATATCCTGCTTCCAGACTCTGTTTTTTAAATGCCATATTTTTTGCCAGGTGCATAAGACTTTTGTCCATTGCCACATTGACAGACCTTAAAATCAGTGCATTGTTACATTTCAAGGTAAAATTTGACATCACTGAAAGTCCCAGTGATCCCTCTAAGACCTTAGAAATGTATTTTATGAGGTACTAGACCAGATTTGCTCCCCTAAAAAGTCATAAGTCACACTACCGACATAAATTCTCCTGTCCAACTGTTGAAAGACACAATCTAACCAAGACTTAAGGAAAAATTTCTTCACTGAAAGGGTGTTCAAGCTTTGGAAAAAGCTGCTTAGGCAAGCGGTGAAATCACCTTCCTGGAAGTGTTAACAAAGATAAGAACTGTAAATATTTCAAGTATTTTTTTTTAATAAATCTGTGATCTAAATGGAAATTTAGATCCAGATTAAATTTTATCCAGGTGTTTTCAAATATGTACGTTCCTTTCTTTAGAAGGCTTCTGAATCATGGCATCCAGTGTTGTGCATTTAGTACCTTTGACTTGTATTCAATTAAACATGGCTTAAAAAGAATCACTGTCATGAATGATGATAAACATGGCTTATTGAGAATCATATTTCCTTTTAAATAAATCAGTTGTGAAAATAGAAGGAAAAGGGGAATAGACTTCATGCACTTTATCATATGTCTGAAAATACAGACAAAGAAAATGTGATTCAAATGGGAAGAAGCAACAGAACTAGATGAGGAATGGTTTCCATTTGAAATGATGACCTCTCAAAATAAATAAAAACCAGAAGCCTTATTTTTTATTAAACTGATAAAAATGTCTACCTATAATGGAATTTTGAGGCTGAGCTACAGTAATCTTCTAGCCTGGTGTTTATGATATTCTACCCAAGGTACTTGACTAGGACTTCATGCAAGATTTGCAACAGAAGTTTTCTAATCACAAAACTGTAGATTCAAATTTTTGTGTTATACGATGCAAAGGGCTTTTTAAACTTGTGTAAACAGAGGGAACAAAAACCAACAAAAGAAATCAAATGTTTGCATCTTAAGGAAGATATTTCAGAGGTAAGGTATCTAAACTGAAGCCACACCAAAGAGTCAGTAAAAATAGAGCCTTATACCTACACTGGTGACATCCTAATCTATGGTTTATATTTGGATGGGTATATATTTTCTGCATCTTTCTTAGACTTAAAAATACATTTTTCTGAACCTCTCCACCACTGTGCAGGAGGGAGAGCAAAAATGTGTTCCAAGATTAAAGCTTTTTGAATGACGAAAACTTTTCTTTTTCAAAGGAACATTTATAATTGTACTAAAATGAAATATAATTAAATATTTTAAAAAGGTTATTATGTAAAAAACATAATACAGAAAAAACCCCAAACCCAGATATGAGCAACATGTTTGTTTCTTGGAATTGAAAGAATTTGCCTGAAAAATCCATGTTTAAAACTTCAATATCTAGGTAGATCTTGGGCAGGGTTAAATATATCCCCTTTCTTGGTTACAAGAAGAGCTGTAGAATGTCAATGTCAAGAGTCCACAGTTTCATGAAGCTGGCTGGAGGTGACTGGCTCTATGATCCTCTTTCTTTTGCTGTCAATCTCAATCAAATTTTTGACACCTACAAAGATGAACTTGGTGAATTTGGGTCTCATACAAGGCTTTGCTTTTTACTGGAAAAAAACCCCTTCTTTTACACTTAGAAAAAGTTATGGCAGAATGATTTGGTCTCTGCTCTTAAAATTAAATTCCAGCTTCCCATGTTTACATTGGCCTGGGTCTGCAACTGATGGGTTTTCTATGGTTTTGCAATTTTCTGGCCTTCATAGCTTGCCTTACAGAAGTTTAAGATATCAAATGTGCTTGGACTTGGCTGTTTTTTGAATAGGCAGATGACTTTCAGGTACCTGTGCCTACAATTCATATTTGGCAAGAATTATTAGTTTAGGCATGTTGCAGACTCTGTCACTGTTCTTAGAACTGGTTGAGAAAACACATGTTGCTGGACAGCTGTTACCAATATATCAGAAAAATAGCTTAAATACTATTGTAATTTCTTGGCAAGCATGAAAGGACTGAGGTGAAGAAAATTAGTAACTTGTTTTATGGTGATGTTGTACAGGAGATAGGCTTACTCAGACATTAACACTTACAAAGTGACTATTAAATTGCAAGGAATCTAGCCCATTTTACATCTAAATAAGGATATCCACAAAAAAATCCCCTGAAATTCCCTTGAGTGCAGTATATTGTGCCTTAAACTTTTTAATTTGAACTTATCTGCAAGTCTTCCTGTGAGCAGCTAAAGAGATGAATTAATGACATGTGAATTAATGAAATGGGCCCTGACAGGGTGATTTGGTGCAGCCCTCTTTCATGCAGATTTGACCCAAATACACTTTAAACTCCTGCTGATAAGAAACCAATTATTAAGCACTAAGTTTCAGGACAGTGCCTAGTAGTTAGGAAACCTTTCTCTGTGTTTTATTTTATAGATAAAGCTCACATTGTCTTTAGAACAAAGTATCAAAAAGAGGGTTTGTCTCATGACTCCTTGACGTCTCTTGTTCCCTTCTGCCCTGTACCAGTTTCTGTGTTGTGTACATTTAATCGAGCACTGTTCTCTGAACAGTAATTAAAGCCCAATTTGACTTGTTGCTGAGCAAGATGATGAGAGCTCTGGCTGTCAGCGCGGTCAAAGATCAACCTTAACCCCTTAGAGAAGAGCTTACTGCAGCTTCATATTTTATTCTGCTGAAAGCTCCTCTGAGAACATAGCAGACTCTGCAGCTGTTGGTGGGTGTCCGGTGTCCCCAGTTGTAACTATTGTGGAGAAAAGACAAAAATGCAGTTATATTATAGCTATTCCTATAGCTTTTTTTTTTGGTTTTTTTTTTTTTTTTTAAGGATTTAAACTGATATAAGATATCATATAAGCATGTTTAAAAATTTTTATGTGCAGTCAAGGAAATCAAAGAAACCTCACTTCTGCTAAACCCTCCACTGGAAGACTCTGCTTTTCCTCGATTGCAATAAGTAAAATATGGTCTGAAAGACCATTTACATAAAATAATTCAGTTAGCCTGTGACACTTCTTTATGGCACTAAGAGAGAATAAGAAATAAAGCTTCTGTGTCCAAAGAATGTCTACAGTATAATGTGCAGTCAATAACTGTGAATTGTCTACTCATTCCTAGCAAAGTGCCTTGAGTCTAGAATTATCCATAAATAAAGGAGCTATAGAATCCATCACAGATGGAAAAACTATATAAAGTCATTAGTGGCGCATGCTGAAATTGCCTTTTGCTGCAGCTTTTCCAGAAGTTTGCCCTAATACATTCTTCTATTTTAGTCATTAAACTTCAGCCATTCTTCTCAAGACACAGTCCCAGAATATACGATATTCACTTTAACCAAGAGCTAGTAACTTCCTACTAACCTGAATGTTTATTTTCATTGCCTTCCTGAGTTACTGAGCACTGAAAATTATGCACTGATACAAAAATGCCAAGCTTTCCTTGTTATATTCGAGTCATTTTCTGTGGATGACTGAAGTTCAGGCAATGCCTTCTCAAGATTTGCCTGTTTGTGTGTTACGTCTGAGGGAACTTGTGATGCAACTCTGAGTAATTGCATCTGCACCAAAAGAAATACTACACTAGGGAAACCAGAATGGTTACTCAAAGGTTGGGCTACTACCCAAAAACAATGGCTCAGAATTTGGTTTGGGCTGGATCAAAACTTCCAGAAAGCATTTATTTATTGTTCATTTTTTTTTTTTTGGTTTCCAGTCAAAACAGCAACAGAACATCAAAACTGAATCTTACAAAGTAACCAGATGGATAATTTCTGCATTTAAGTATTCATAGCTGTTCACATTGCAATTTTTATTGGTTTCACCACTGATTTAAAGAAAAGTAAAATTATGTTATAGGTCAAGATTGTTATATGATTTGGAGAACATAATTTTCTTGTGAGAATTAAGTTTCAGTCTTTAGCTTTAACATTTTGGGTTGTGCACACATTTTAATGCACATTAGTTCATGTTTTCCTTTTTCTCTTGACTGTTAGAAGTGCCAGCAGCAGCAGAGCATTGCAAATTAAGTCTTTCCTTCCTTCCTTTTGGCCTGATGCAATTGATACTAGACAGTGCAGTGCCAAATAAATACAACTAAAGGAAGAATGAATAGGAAGAAATAGATTTTCATCTTTTGGCTAAACTTCAGTGTCCTTTTTCATATGCTGTAGTGATCAGTATGTACTACAAAGGAAAAAAACCTGTGGGCAATTTCATTGCAGTAAAAATAAGTACTATATACTAGGAGAAAAAATGTAATTCTGCCTGTCTTTTGCATCTGGTATATAAAAGAAATTCAGTAAAGAGCCAACTGGAGCTTCAAAGCTGAAATTTCCAGAAAAAACTAGCTTCCTGGTTTTAACATTAATTTGAAATAGAGTGCTTGAATATAAAGAAGTGTTACCCTTTATCCTTTAATATGGAAAATCTGAGCTTTCTGGAGTTTTTGATGTGTAACTGCTTAGAATAAAGTCTTAAAAATAGATTCTGCACCTTGCATGGCTTTGTTTGTTGTAATGCCTCATTTATACCTTTTTTTGGCATTGTCATTATGCAATTTCAAAGAAGACCTATAATTTATTCTTCAGTATCAACCAGTAAAAGTTCAAGACAATTTTCCTGGATTAGAGTTTTCCTCCAGTATTCTGAGCCAGCTCAAAGGCTGTGCCGCTTTTGTCCAGTGTTAAGTTTTGAACAACCACGTCAGTGTGAAAATTACTGTACCTCATTACAATTGAATGCTTTAGTCATAGAAACATATTTTATGACATAATTTTTGTTTTCAGGTATGCTAATCAGCTCCCCATGCCATTAGGATTCAATGCTGCATGCAGAGAAAAAGCTTTTTTTTCTTCTTCTGAAACGTAGTTATAAGATTCATAAAGCTGTTATTCATGGTCAAGCTCTGTGCAAATAGAGACAGAAGAGAAGAAACTTCTTTGCTGGGGCAATTCATCATGGGCTGGGGAATTTTCCCCCAAGCAGTCCTCTAATAGTTTTGCTCAGATTGTGGGTGTTTCTGTGTAACCAGGTTGCAGGCTACACAGTGAGTCTCCAGTCCCTGAAACAATGTGAGGTCAATCATGTCTCTGCACATGAAGTAAGCATGAGACAGTGAAGGGCATTCTAAAAACAGTTGTGGGCTGCTTTTAGTGATTAACATGGAGAGCATATAAAGAAATAATTCCCTATAAAATGTTTTAAATATTGCTATGAATGGAAGATAATGGCCCCAGTATTTGAACATATGCATTTGGAGATGGGGACATATTTAATTCTTCACCAGACATTAATTGCTCTGGCACAATTGTTCTGTGGATTAAAGACCTTTGTAAGTTGCTGTGCAGCTAAATATATCCTCCAACTCTACTTTTTATGAAGGAAAATTTTATAGTTTCAAAAGAGATAAACTCAATATGAAAGATGGGTTTTGGCACAGTAGAAAACATGGAACAGATTTTATCTTAGTATTGGTATACAATGATAGTAAGGTAAATACAGAAGTACATTATATAGCTAGTAAAATTTTAAGAACATTGGGATTTATCGTGCTTTTGGCCAATAAAAGAACCAAATTCATTTTGTACATTGATATTTGCAATTTTTTTTTTTTTAATTTAACAGGGGTTATTAGAAAAAGTGATCACTGTTTTAATACTGCAGATTAGAGAACTTTCTCAAGTGTTCATTATATTGGTCAAGATTTGGATTTAAATTATATTCCTGATTTTCTCAATATAACGTGCAAAAATGTTTTCTCTTTATGAAAACTCATTCAGTAAGATTATTCTAAAGAAATACTGTAGTCATTTGAGTAGTTCAAAGGTATACATTCTTTCAAATATTATGACAGATATAGGGTTTGGGGTCAAAAATTAGTTACTGACAACAGAATAATGCCCTGATATTAAAATTAAATTAACAAGAGTGTGCTTAGATTGATTTTTATTATGATATCAGATTCTTTTGTGTCTAGCCCTTCCTATCCACAAGCAATAGCAGCCTCTAGTCCCAAGCCACTTACCTAGTGGTCTGTAGCTCAAAGTTTTTCAAAGTGATCATAATGAAGTAATATAATTTTTTTCTTGTATCTTTATTAACAAAAGTCCAAATTAATCTTCCTCAGCCTCAGCCATGTGCCTGAGATACAGCCATTGAACAAGAATTAAGATATCCCTCAGTGTAACACTCCTATCCTAAAAAAAAAGTAGGATAAATCATCTTTTGGGGAACTGTGCCTCTCTTTTCATATTAGATGGAGACTACCCAGACACCTTTGTTAAGATAAGTCAGTTTCAGATGGTCAAAATTAAGAGAGATGGATTTTTCTTGAAGCATCTTGGACCTTGATTGGTTTCTGGAATATCTTCTAGAGGAAGTCTAAAACAAAACTGCTTCTTGCTTGTAATGCCTTAGCCATACACCTAAAGTCAGACTGTATTCCCATATTTGTGACTCTACTTTTAAAGTTTTATTGGTAAACTAAGATTTTTTTTGTAGTTATCTTTGGTTTCTATTACACTGGTCATGGTTAGCCCCCCTGATTATTCCATGATTAGAACTTCGCATTTTGCTCTGAGGAATATCTCCTACATCTGCCCAAATCTTTTTCTACAAGTTGAAAATCTTTCTTAGCTGTTGAAATCTAAGGTTTAAGAGCTGATTGTAAAGTTCTCCACATGATTAGAGGAGTAAACCTGTTGTATGTGCCCCTGGAGGAGCATGGAGGAGGCTTTATTTATTCCTATTGTTTCTTGGTTTTGAATGAGTATCTGTTCAATGATGCTTGACATTAGTAAGAACATGGGTATGACTGTGGGATAGAAATCATGCACTTACTTAATTTATTCATAGGTGCTAATGATTTACATTGGAAGCTCAACTGCCTCTGAAATAAATATTCAAGATGCTCCTTCATCCTTGAATAATCACTTACTACACAGATGAGCATCCTGGTATTGGGTTGTCAATATTATTAATGTAAAACATCCTTACTGGATAATATTTCTTAAAATAATCCTAAGAAGAAAGTAAAAATTATCGTCTGCAAAGTCTGCTATTATTTTTGTTACTATTTGACACATTCTTTCACTGTGTCTAGAACTATACAGAGAATTTAATAAAGATCTCATATTTATTTCTATTTTCCAGGGTTACGTTGTTAGAGGATGAAATTATGTCCCCTCTTCCTTTACTGTTTGGCATCTAGAAAATATCTATCTACTGGAGTCTCATCTTGATACTTTCCAGTAAACTATGGTGAAGTTCAGGAAGACTGGCTTTGGAAGAAAGTAAATGCAGTATAATTTGTAATAGTGTAACATTGCCCATTCCTTCAGACTATTCACCCCTTAACAGTATCAAAAATGCTGCTTGTAGTCGTTTCTGACTGTTCTATTATAATTTTATACATGAAGCTGAACATACTCCTGGTTTGTTTTCTTTCTTGAACTATTATAGAAGAAGTTCTGTAATCTACCTCTTTCAAAGACTGGATATGGGAAAGCAGTCTAATGAGAAACACTTTTTTTTTCTAATTATCTGCCCAGTGCTGACATGCGATAATACCTTCATTTTCATGTTTTTATTTTTGAACATCATGTGGCACCATGAAGTCAGAGTGTGTATGAGGTTTATTTTTGGTTTTTTTCTTTTTGGTTAGGCTTCAGTTTTTCATGTGAAAAATTGGACCACCAAAAGGAAACACCTGCTTTTATCTTGAGCACACTTCTTCAGCTCTGCAACATTGTTCCACCATTTCCCACGTTTCCAGCTTGCAGAACACCCAGCTGCGCTCCAAGGTCAAGACTTTGCTTGGACTCTGAACACAACTTGTTGTTTAAAATAATTAAGGTGAGGATGGGCAGGCACACCAACATCTAACATCACATAAAAGGAAAATGACAGCATATGTGAAAATGTCACTTGAATAGGATGAAGAAAGAGCTGTAAGAGATACATTCCATTTTAAATGCATTATTTATAGATATGCAAACCAGTATATTGTCACAGTTAAATGATACAGAGTAAATCATCATCAGCTGATCAAAATTTTCCTGGAAAGTTATTACTGTACAATATTACATGTATTTTCATGAACCTTTTACATAGGGAAGCTATTCTTTCTCCTACATGTAAAAGAAGCTTGTCTTTGCATGCAATAATCTACATTAGGTAAAGAGGTGTCAAAAATTACATGAATTAGTAGGGAAAAATATTGATATAATGTCAGAGAGAGAAAAAAACCCCAACAACTGATCTAAAGTAAATGTCTACCTTAGAGTTTCATACTGCTGCCCAATTATCTGAATGCCTGAAACATAAAATCAACAAGAAAAGCAAAGTCCCTTGAAAGTTTCTTAGTGATACTGTGTATTGGTTTGGCATAAATGGTAAAAACCAATTAGTGATCTGCTTTAAAACTGACAGCCAGGTTGGCCAATTAGATACAAGTGTACACCTCTGGGACACAAGGCTTAAATGCAGGTGGGATTTTGGGAAAGGTCTCTCTCTTGCTGTTGGGGGCCTGTCTTGAGGTAACATCGAGGGGCAGGGGGAGCAGCAGGGCCCGGACGGGGCAGCCGTGCCGGGGCTGGCCCTGGATGGAGCCGAGCCGGGTCCCCGAGCCCAGCAGATGCCGGCAGAGAAAGGGGAGCCACGGCTGCTGACATCCAGCCGATCCTACAGCCTGCACCACACCGCCGGCCGGGCTGAGGGAGATGATCCCTGCCCCAGGTCCCTGGAGAGCAGCACCGAGCCCAGGCTGGGCCAAACCCACCCCATGAGACCGAGGGGTGGAGGGGAGAGGAGATCCAGGCCGCCCTTTCTGAGCTTTTCTACACCTCGAGGATTTGAGACTTTCACAGATACCGAGGCAGAGACCACGTGGTTGTCCACAGGCCCGGGCAGGAAATGTTAACTCTTTCCTAACACAGACTGAGACTTTTTTAAACTCTATCCCTTCTCAAAGAGAGAGGGAAGGCTAAATTGGGGGTATGCAAAGGGACAATATGAAGATATCAAAGACAGTAAAGGAAGAGTGACTTCTTAAGTAGAGGAGACAACAAGTTGCCTTAGTTTTAGGCTGTAAATCTTCTTAATTTATGGTAACGGACTGTAATATTTCCTTTAAATTGTGGACTAAGAATGGGGAGACGATTTTGTGGATTCAAGCAAAGGAATCTGATTTTACTGAATGGATATTTGAATTAGAAACTGTAACCTAATGATCCCATGAGATGTTTTGAAGCCTTGTCACCAGTGAAGAATGAGAAGTCCTTTGTTGTGGAGCTGTGCATCTTTAAAAGGTGAAACCCCATGTGTAAGTCCATGGCCCATATGTAGTCATGGGAAAGGCTACGTTTTGGGAAACTCACAAATGCAGATTGTCGGGCGGGCTGCTTTTGTGGGAGCTGGAAGCCACAAACAGACTGTGCCTCTTGTGGAAAGTTTCCGGGAAAATCAGGAGGGACTTGTCTCTCTCAAAGACTGAATGAAAGACTATTTTATAAGTGGTACTGACTTAAGAGTTCTGATGTTCTGTCTCTTTACATTGTTCTGTAGAAAAGTAGATTGTTGCTAAGGAGGAGGGGAGTGCTTTTAAAATGGCTTCATGGTTTTTTTGTTCTCCCTTTAGTGTATGTCAATAAATCTGTTTCTATCTTTAAGTTGAGCCTGTTTTGCCTTTCTTCTAATTCTATTCCATAGTAGAAAGATAGACCACTACACTACATTTCACAAAACAAATTCGGCAAATGTGAAACCACTACAATTTTTTTGTTTTTCTTCCCAGTTACGAACTTTAACCCATTACAGAGCTCTATTATGGTAGTGTGCTAGTTAATGTCATTCAGGTAAATAAGGAAATTTCAGACCAAATATTTATGTCTGCAATTATGGTTATTTACAGCCATTTATATCCCTATTTTTCACACACTGAAAACAATAATAAAAAATGGGATTTAATAGGCAAAGTTAGAAGCAGGAAAATTTTCTTTAGAGGGATTTTCATTAGAGGTGCTCATTTTCTCAAGGAAACCATTTTTTTCCCCATCTTCTCACCAGTACTTAAGTAGCAGTACAACCTATGGACAGCCTATAGCGGAAAGCTTGACCTTTGGGCGCTGCAACCAAATGCTGCCCCACCTAATTTTGCAGTAACCACTACCTTATGCCAGGTGAGCTGTCCCATTCACTGCTGTCTCCTTTATGGATAGTTACAGAGACCTTCACAACAGAACTGCTATTGCCTAATTTTCAGAACACTTCTGGTTTCAATATCCACTTCCTTGGGCATCTCCAATAAGTATCTGCAACAATGAAGTCAGTGGAACTGATTTAATTAGACACTGTCACAAATGAAGGTGTTACAGCTTCTTTTATACATAAAAAGGGAAGGAAATGGCTATTCTGCACATTAAGGTATTTAACGCAAATAAAGAGAAAATTGCCTGTCCTATTTAAACACCCTGTGTGATAATGAAAGTCTTTAATCTTTCTGATGTGGATGAAAAATATTTTAAGTTTGTCCCTTTACATAAGCTCTAATTAAATTCAAAAGGAGCTATAATTCAGATTCACACATTTGAAAGCATCTAGCAAAAATGGGTAATTTCATTAGTTCAGAGAAGATGTGCCTGGTGAAGTGTCAGTTTAATTTCATAATAATTTGTGTACACAGAAGTTCAGAGGAGATTTTATATACAAAGTAAAGCATCAATTCAATATTAATTTTGTCCTTGAAGATATGTGCTGCTGATTTTTGAAGAAGTAGAAACTCTATTCTCAAAATAGCTTGAAATCCTTATCAAGAAAGGATATTAGCAGCCTTCAAATTTAGTAAGTCTTTCCCCTCTCTTCTCCAGGTTTCCTTTATCATCTAACATTTGACCCATACTTATCAATATGAATTGTAAACTTTTAAAGCTTGTCAACAGAGAAAATACAGTTCTAATGTAGGTAGAGATAAATCTAACCTCACAACTTGTTTCCCATGATCCACCCATTAGCAACTTGTTTGAGGTTTGTGGTTTCTTCCTCAGAGAAAGCTCCCTCATTGTCTTCAAAGAATGATTGATTCAGTGAGCTGAACTAAGGACAAGAAGTCACGGGAGAGGTCTCTGCCCCAGTATCGTGGCCTGGAAGAATGACGATAGGTTATCATTTCCCTTTTGTTGCTATTAATTCAGTTCATGGATATGCTACGGATAAACATCTAACAGGAACCAATCTGTTTTAGAATTGCTCTCAGACCTGGCAGGCAGAGAAGTCCTTGAGATTGTTGTGAACCATACAACAGAAAGTCTGAGGTGCATTTTAACATCTTAGATAGTATTTGAAGAATACGTTGAAATGTCATTTAGTCAGGGCATTGTAGACTAGATAAACATTTTAGTTTTGATCTAGACTTTGATTAGTGAGCATTAATTGCCAGGAAAACATATTCTATTTAGGGGAGTTGAATAAATATAAACCACAGTTCCTTTATCTCTTTTCTTTCAGTTCTCAGTCAAGCTTAGTGATTACTACAATATCTATACAAATACACAAAAATGTATTAACATCATTATGATGAAATTATAATTTCTGAATATCTGAGCAGACAGATTTTTCTCACCTTGTCCCTTTTTCTGCTTATTTTGTTACTGCTATTTGTTATCAGACTGGAAAACTGATATTTCCTTGTGTTTCCCCCCCTTGTAAGCTGTTTTTGCAGTTGAGTGCAGATATGTTTTAAACCCATGATGAAATAGTGCTTTCTCAAATGTAGTTTAACATCTACATGAAGGCTGGTGACTGAGCTGCAAATGAGAAAAAGTACATGACTGAATGCAGCCTCCTGATCTTTGCCTTTACAATGCCCTTTTGTTCTATAAGTTTCCATGTGGGAAAATTAGGGAGGGTCAGTAAACAAAAATGTCTTTGCATGTCTTCAGAGATCTAAGTGCTCTGCCTGTAGAGTCAGCAACTTCCCATTGAGTTTCAAATAATCTGAAAGAGATGAGTTCCTTTCACAGCATGAAAATTCTGGCTGGGACAATGGGTATTGTCTTCTGATTCCTTACAATCTCAGTCTCACAGTAATGTGACTGGGCCACCTGGCTAGTGGGTGGTTTTGCCACTTTTGCTTCATCAAAACCTATCATCATGTGCACGTACTGTCTCTCCTCATTCCAGGCAACACATTTCCTTAGTGATACATCTTTCCTTTATAATTTATAAAACAAAGCAAATGCTTGGTAGCAGATTCAACAACAGAAGAACTGGAGAAATAAAGAAGAATTTGAAGGGTTATGGAACAGACATAAGGTGTAGGGGATGCTGTCCACAGACTATAATTTGACTTTCCATCTTTAAATTTTAAGAAGGACAGAGGCTATGGAAGAACATGCCATGTTATATGGCTCACCGATTCTGTTCCTAAGAAATTATGTTATGAAGCAGCTTCTGAAACATGAAACTTTGTGCAGAAGCAAATTTCTAAGTCTGATGCTGCTACTTAGCCCTTGGCTGATTTGAGAATTTTAGGATCAGGCCTTGAAAAGATAATTTTGGTGTATCATAGATTGATAAAAGTAAAGGGTTAATTCGCTACCTGTGGAGTCTCACACAGTACACACTGCTTAGAAAAGCAACTCTAAATGAAACAGAAGTCCAAAACCCACAGGCTTTTAAGGTCACTGAGATGAGCTATAAGATACACAATGATGTTCCGTTCATAACACAGAAGCTTTGGAAGGAATTTGGATACTAATAATTGACCTATTGATGTGACTGTTTATTCCAACCATTTACAAACACAGAGGATTATGCAATGCTCTGACATAATTTCTGCTAGCAGCTGGAAACCTCTGCTGAACATCTGTCTGAAGTGCTGTTCTCATAGTCCATCTGCCAAAACTAGCTGAGTAAATTGAAATGAAATTCCAATTTTTATTTCTTTCTCAAAACTTGTGTCATCTTTCAAGGCAAAAACATTTTTGTGAATACCCTTTCGACAATACTTTGTGTCAACTCTATAACCTTTAGTTATATTTTGTCTCATAAAAATGTAGAACATTGGAACACGTGTCACTGCATCAGAAGATTCATGAAAACCGTTTGCTCTAGCTGTTATTTATATGTTGGCAGCTTGCTTTGAAATGATTGTTTGCTCTTCTTGGAAGCATGGACAATTTTAACTAGGGGCCTCAGTACTGATAAGGCAGAAAAATGGTGTGGGGACTAGTATATAATTTTAACTTTCATTAATTATGAGGGTGAAATGGGAAAGAAGTAGGAAAAATGTTTATCCTTTTCTTTATACCTACAAGTGTCATAGAAAAGCAAGATAGCTAAATGAGGGAAAGATTCTCTTTCCCATAATGTGAATTTGCTCTGGCTAGGTGTACTTTTAGACAATCTCCATTGATCTCGACCTGTATTCTGAATAAAACATGAAATAACATGAGAGGCAATTTTATTTTCCAGATGGAGAATGAAGACCTCTAGTTCTGAACTAATTTTAACTATGTCCTTAGCTCTTAGCTTTGGGTTTATTTTTTCTAGCTTACATCAAAATAGGTTAAAAGAGTTGAACTCTGGAACTGTCTGTTTCTGCTCACTGACTTGAGCAGCTTGGACTGACTACTTCAGATTTACATGTTCTTTTCCTGTATGTTCCTAAACTTGAAGCATCAACTTCCCATGTTTAATCTCTTTACATTTTAGTTAAATTGTAAAATAGGGATTATTGGGGTGTAAGTGCATTTTTGTGTGTGAAATTGTTTGTAAAAAAAAATGTTACACAGACTCACTCTAGGGGTAGCGAGTCCCACAAGAAATCATTACCCCTCAGATGTGAAGATATGCAGTGGGTGAAAGACTCAGGTCTTTACAACACCTGCTTACTTTCTTTTGAAGAAAATAATAATAATAATAAAGAAAATATCTATAAGGATTTCTGTGATGGGAATGAATAATTTTCTTATAACTAAATAAGGTAGAATTGTCTATTTTTTTATTTCTAAATGCTATTATTTGCAGATTCAGCAAAATCTGTTTTTTTGGGATTGATTCTATCCTCATTTATTTTACCATTAACATAGCAGCTGGAGAAATTAAGCTGTGTAAAGTGGATATGAGAGACAGCAGAACTGGGATTGAGATTAGCTCAGTGGTCCTGTGATTTTACATACACTTCTCCCTCCACTGGTGACAAATGACACTCTTGGCCATAGGAAAAGAGACATATCTGGTATTTCAGAAGAAAACGCTCCATTCTTAACTGATAAGAATGCCCAGCTCTACGCAATAGATTTTATATACACCCTGACCCAGTTACTTTTTTAAGTAAGTCCTTAATTTATATGTCTTGTAAGTCTACTCTGTCTCCCAAATAAGCCATTAGGTCATCAGGATCCATAATTTATTAAAGTGCATTTTGTGAACAGGGAGTTCATTCGTGAGGATATTGTGTTTCCCAAGGAAGTTAGGAAGAAATTTGCCAAAAAGGAACTAAGGTTAAAATTTCAACAGATCCATCTCTTTCTCTTGAGTTCCTCTAACAGATATTTCTGAATAGAGGTGGGATGGAAGGAGAAAGAAAAATTCCAGTGAAATGCTGAAGTGAAGGGTACCAATGCAGGGAGCTACATCTCTAAAATGAAAACCACTTCAACTAGAATGAAAAAACCCCCAAATCCTAGTACCTAGTAGGCTAATGCACTAAAATGCAAAAGCCCAGATGCACAAGAGGATTCAACCCTTACAACTATTTTAGGTTCAAGATTCTAATTTCCAATCCTCAACAGTTACCTCACTCTCCTGTTACATAAAAGCCATTCTGGACTTGCTGGATTGTTGTCTTGGAAATGCTAGGCATCCCAGGGCATACCCAGAGTATGTCCTACAGCTGTCTTTGATGGGCATGTCTCTCCTACTAGCTGCTCATATTATACATACATCATGCTTAGTACAGAAACTGATTTGTGCAAAAGCATTCAGTCTTCGTTCTCTTTAATCAATGACTGACTGTAGTCTTTGTAGTGTTTGTAGTGTTTACCTGAGCTGTTAAAGGTGTTATTCTTTACAGCTTCTGCATGAGTCAATCTGGACACAGCGCCTCTAAAATTTGGAAAAACAAAAGCTTGCGAGTGCTGATGGGTGGGGAAGGAAGAGGGTCTCTCTAGCTCTTCTGCTAGATCTGTTTTTCTTCACATGGCAGTATTCAATGTGCATCGGGCCAAAACCACTGAGAATTACTATGCACCCTAAAGATGGGTAAACCCAGCTAGCAGTGGAAGGGCCTGTTTAAGAGTGCCTAGTCCAGCAAGACAGTTTTTACCAAGGGGAATATGTTCAACAGAGATGAGTTCTGGGTCTCTGACAGCGCCAGGGTCAGATCTTCTGTGTGAGATATCAGAGCTGGAAAGAAGCACAAAAGAAAGTTTCGTTTTTACTTCTTCACCTATCACATTCTTCACATGTATCTAGTGAACATTAGACTTTTGGGAGAATTGGAGAAGGCATCATAATTTCTTTCTACAATGCCAAATAGCTTTTTCAGAGAGGGCCATATCAGGCATATGTCTTGAAAGGACTTCACAACACAAAATCCCAAACACAAGCAATTGTTTAACTTAATGAGAATCTGTTTTGTAGAATCAGTTTTGCAGAATCAGTTTTGCTTTTCATCCCAGTATTCATTATTAGCCAATATGATAGCTTAGATTGCTGTCTTCTCTGGGAAATCATCTTCTGTTGCAACCCAGGCAAACATTAGAGCTATGGGTCATGCTAAGCAGCAACATGCCTGGAATATAGGGGGTGCAGTCCTTTCGGGGCATGGCTCCTGATTGATTAGAAGCTGGGAAATACTGTAGTCCCATTTCTCAGAGCTACCTTCAGAGAGATTTTGGGCATACACCTTTAAAGCACTATGCTATGAGCTCAAAGTGCTGTCTAGCTTGATCAGTTATAGGTACTGCTGCAATCTTGCAGACAGTAGTTGTTAGACAGCAAAAAAACCCCCAGTATTAGAGAAACTACTAACAGTGCCATAATAATTACATGCTTAATGAGGCCTTAAATCCCCTATTGTATTACAGCTGGGGTGTTTTAATGGGAAGTAGATAATGCCTCTTATCTATCAAATACAAATATCAAATACACTTTATCAACTGCCTCTTATAGGGTGTAATTTCACAATTAGCCTAAGTTAATAAGTCCCCACTGCAGCTATGCTGACTTGCACTGCCTTTCCCTTAATGCTAGCCACTATTCTATGCCAGCAACTGAGTGACTTCATGGACAGTTTGATAGCTCCCTGATTTGACTCTGGGTTAGTGTCTTAGTTTGAAAGACAGGTATCTGCTAGGGGAGGGCAAGACCTCTCTTTGGAATGGAGAATTCAAACTGCCTCCCTCCAAATTATTAAAACTTTGATATTAAGTCGGCTCTCAGGCAAAGATACAGGGATAGGAATAAAAGCTCTTTACTAGTATGTATAACAAGGCAAACAAACAACAACAACTACAGGGTTAATGATAAACAAAACCAGGAACCTCGAGGGGGCTTTTGTTTCACACAACCCGGGGCAGTCCGGTCTCAGTGGAGAGCTCTGAGAGCGCCAAGCTGGAATGGTGGAGAATCCCTGGCTGCTGGGTGGGATGTACCAAAGCTCCACGGTGGTAAGTGGAAGGGCAGGGATGTCCTGGCAGGGCAGGGCAGTGTGGGGACACAGCGTATCCAAAGCGGTGCCGAAGAAAAGCCGCAGGGCTGGCCCAGCTCCAAGCAGGGCAGGAGGAGAGCTCAGAGTCCCTGGGCACACGAGGAGATGATGGTAGATTTCCTCAGGAACGGACTCGGTGATGGCAGTGAAAAAAACCTCTCCCTGCAGCAGGAGCAGCCTGACCCTTCTCTCTCCAATGCTGAGAGCAAGAGACCGAAACTGTCCCTACGCCAGCCCTTTACCTCCTAAAACCTCGCGGTATCACCTTTTTTTCTCGGAGAGAAAAAACTCCCTGAGACCAAAAAAGTGCTACACTTTCCTAGCCATCTGTATTGTTTTGGTTAAGCACCCATAAGTACTCAGCAATTAGTCTCTTAGCGACTTTGTGGGGAAAAATTCTATAGGAAAAAAACCCCAACCAAATCTAACCCCCAACAGTTAGCTTTCAATCAGACAAACTTCTTTATCCAGCTGCCAAAAGCTAATTTAATCATTTGGGCAGTATGGTGGAAGGGGATGGGATGCACATCTGGAGTGACAAGGTAGGCAAAGGCTGGTTTCCCACCAGACACATTCCCTTACGTAAAAGCTTTTGCTTATGCAGTGAAGACAAAATGATGATACAGCAGAGATGATGATTCTCTGCAGTAGAAAAAAAATCTTGTTTTGCTTATCTGCCCATAGAGCCTATATCTCCAGGCACTCTCAGTGTCAAACACTGACTCGGCAGAAATCTCAGAAGTGACATCCAAAATCTGTACTTCTTGAGATGAGAATACTACATAAAGAAAACATCAAGGAATCTTAACCATTTCTCCAAGTATTTGATATGATAATCCTTGGAATAGAAGAAAAATCACTTCTGGTTATCTTTCAACCTCAGTAAATTCAAACAAAAGGACAGAATATCAAATACACTTTATCTTGTATACACAGTGGAACATGCCAGCTAATAACACGAAACAGATCATGACCCTAGAGTAACTCACCTCATTTAGAGATAATGGAATACAATCAAATATAAACAATTTGAAATGCAAGTGCAATGCAGACTTTGACTGTGATGTTTAAGAGCAGATTAGATTTATAAAGCCATTTGGAGAAACCTTTGCTGCACATAATTTTGAACAGCTCAGCAGCATTAGAAATGCTTGATAGTGAAAGTACCAAATTATTATTGCTTCTTGTAAACAAACACCTTGTCTGAATTTTTTAGTATCTTCCTAGTTATCCAAACATTTATTAAGGTTGGATTTCACAACCATTCAGTATGAAGTTGCTAAGATAAGGTTAGTTCAAGAACTTACTAAGATTCTTTGGCCATCTTTCTTCCTTTGGCTACAGTGCAGTGCACTCATTTCTTGAAATTGATTCATTTTAGAATCACAGGATGAAAGATGCACCAAATCTTTGGTGATTGTGTTGTAAGGAAAATGAGTGTCATTCTTTGGCATAGAGAGTTTTGAATGACAGAATGGTGGGAAATTTTGAAATGTGAACTGTACCACTGATGTACCTCTGCAGTACTGCAACCAGATTAGCTTGGAAATTGTTTTGAAAATAATGTAATGATAACCTCTTGTTTGGAAAATAAATTCTCTATTCTTTGAGTGCTTTTTTTTTTTTGCTACATTGACATATTTCCTACATGATTTTCACACTAACCTTATTTGTATCCTGAGGGGTTCAATCTTGCTTTGGTTGCTAATGATTCAGGATGGGGAGTGGAATCTATTTAACAGTTTATCAGAAAGTACATTAACTCATTATTGAAAAATCAGGTATTTGGACTACGGATTCTTCAGGGGGTGTCAATTCTATGACTACGTATTTCTATAGTGCACTCTAAATTCCAGTCTTCTTATTAATACCTTAATAGCAATGGCGGAAGTCATGTCTTTGTCATAGGCTACTAGTGTTCTTCTTCCTGTCTGTCCCCACATAAAATTGACTCTGTAGTAGCAGTACCAAAGCAAAATCATTATTCAGAATTCTCTATGAATGTACAAGTCTCCTCACTGTATATAGAGAGAACTATATAGCTAGGAAGTGAACAAGTTGATCAAAATAATGTTTCCACTACTATACAAGTAACTAAATGATATAAAAATAGTAGAGAAAGAATTCTGGGTAAGAAATGTAGGTGGAAAAGAAATAGTTTTACATGTTTTCAAAAAATATGGACAGTGTCAAAATATTGATGTTAATTCCAGCCTGACTTTAAAGATCAATAACCATAAAAAAGGAAAAGGAAAAGAAAAGGGAAGGACAACTTCTCAACAAACGTGGAAAAACTTCTAACCACCCAGCAGCTACTGGCCTTCTGAGTACCTGTTGAATGCAGTGATATGTATATATATCTATGTATACATATTATGTATATATATCTCTATATAGCTTGAGTCACGTTGAAAAATGGTTAACCTACTTTCCTGCATTTATGTGTGTAAGAAAAAGGAAGACAAAAGAGAGAGAAAAAAGACTGAGTAGAATTCTTTCATAAACTTATTAATTTGCCCTTCAAAACAAAGGGTCGACTATTCTTTAAATGTTTTAGGTACACCTTATGAATAGCTATTATCTAGCCTATCAGTTTCTCTAGGACCATTCTGTTTATTCTATTTTTACTGGTATGTTAGGTCATAACAAAAACAATCTAAAAAATGAGACTACTCTTGCAGTACCAGTTGAATCCCTAGACACAAATTTCCTTTGTCATGGTGGTTCTAACTGGCATGTGAATGGTGTGGTCCCTCAGGGAATGCAGGTATGACCCCAAGCTACATTGTACGCGGCGTAGTGAAACTCTCCCAAGTAAGTCCACATGGTGCAACAGAAAAAATAACTGATGAAAAGGCACTTTTAAAAGATGTTTTAAGAACACTGATTTTATTGTACAGGATTTGCCATATTTAATAAGCCTGTTCACTTGCTTTGCTTCTGGAGCATTTGACTTTCAGAAGAATCTGAGTTGCTTCGCTGGGAAGAGAGCCTGGGTTCCCGTGTCGGACCCCTCCTCTGGGCTGTGTGATAATACGATCAACATATGAAGCAAGTAAGGTCAATTAATGACTTCTGCTAAGAAGTGGAGACCAAGGCACTGCCTACTTGTTTAAAGACTGGAAAAACACATCTGGAAGTTTGAAACAAGAAAGGAACTAAACACTATTTGCTTTGAGGGCTGTCAGGCATCCTTCCTGTCTTTCCCTTCTCTTACGTTGTTTTTGCCTGACTTGCCAGTTGGATGAGCAGGGTAATTAGGAGTGACACGCAGCCTGTGAATGTAGCCAAGTCCTGGAATCTGCTGCTGTTCGTGTCATGGAGAGAGGATACAGTCAGACAAGGAAAGTTATTTCCTGCACTTAATATCTGATCAGTCATTTGAAATGTAAACATGATTGGAGTAATAACAACTGCCAGAAATAAATGTACCAGAAGAGAATGGTCCTGCCTCTTGTTTGGTAACCAGCTGCTATTCTCAGAAGCCTTAAAGGTTTAAAAAATCCTAATAATACATTTATAATACTTAACTTGGGGGTACATGAGGTTTGAAAATTCTCTATAAACTTTGAAAGTAATGCAAATTATCAGAATTACTAGCACCCGCAATTTTGTGAGCATATTCAGCTACAAGATATATTCAGATCCTTGTCAATGGCTTGTTCTTTGATATATCACTAAACCATTTATTTCAGCCACTACTTTAGGCACTCTCTGCTGAAGAATAAATGTATGGTTTATGTGAAATCCCCTGGCAAGACATCCAGAAAAATGCTGATTCAGCTCTTAATGAAAACTAACTGAAAGTGTGGAATTTGTTTCACTGGCATGGGATGTTCAACCATGAACTAGCTACCATGATCTTTTTGGGTGGGTTTTTTTGGTTGTTCTTTTTTTTTTTTTTCAGGGTGGTGTGGGTGTGGGAAATAAGTGCTTTTGAAGTGATTTGTCTGATCTTAGATGTTTATTTTAGAATATGATTAACTGCTCTCATGAGGTTTCTTTCTAATGAATTTTAAGAGTTCAGTCTAACTATGAGGTATTTTGAGCTGGTTGTGAGGAACCTGACTCAAATCAGTCTTGTCAGGAAAGGGAATTCAGAATCAACTTTCTCTATTCTTAAATCCCACTTAAAATCCTTTTAAAAGTTATAGAATCACAATAACAGAGTTCACCATTTCAGTGGAAGAGCAATATTGGAAAATCCCATTATTCCCTTGCGGTGGACTCTTGGGCTGTGTAATCCCTATCTTGAATTGATTAAACTTCTTCTTAAACAAAGATGAAAGGGAAGAATGAGAAGATTCCCACACAAGGGAATCTCAGGAGGTCTAACAAGAACAACTTCAAGGTGCTGCAACCCCTGTTATCAACACAGGCTGGAGGATGAACAGATGGAGAGCAGCCCTGTCAAGGACTTGTCAGTGCTGGTGGGGGAGAGGCTGGAGTGAGTCCGATCTTAATCAGTTCTGAATGTGTCTTAAAGATCCATGGATAGAGAGTATTCTCAGTTTATTGCCTGCTCATTGGCACAAAATTTGGAGACAAAATATGATCCTCTATTAACCCTGAGGAAAGACTTGTAGTCACAAGTCAAGCTAAAGATCTGGTAGTATGTTATGAAGAGACAAGAAAGCCAGGATTTTAAAAGCCAACCTCAGGAATCAATAACACTGATACTTGATTTTTTTTTTCAGTCCCTGTTTTTATTGAAATCCAAGGGGTTGAGAAGAGGGCAAAAGAATTCTACTGTAAAAAAGGGACTCCTTCATAAATGGAGATTAGTTCAGCCTGTGTGCACTTTTTTCCCCCAGGAAAATCTGAATTCCGTGTGGTACTTTGAATATTCTTTATAAACAAATCATATCAATTGTATTTATTTGTGATTATATAAAAGGATCTGGTGGCTTTAAATGTAAGAAAGGAAAGTCAATATCTCTTGACTTGCCAGAAGTACTATTCAAACAAACAATTATTCCTTAATGAAGTACCATGAACATGAGTGTCCAATTAATCCCTGGAAGCAATATTAACAACATAATTGAGTGCAATAAGACACAAAATCTGGCAACACAGAGGTACATGGCAGCTGCACAGTGGTTTTAAGTTATCTTTGCTCACTTTGCTGTTGATGCCACTCATCTGCTGGTGGAACTAGTGTGTAGGATTCTCATTTCATAAAAGAAAATCAAAGAGCAAAATACAAATTGGTTATGAAGGATCTCCTTGATTCTGATATTCATATTGACTCTGTTTTCCTAGGATGTCTCACTGGGTGAGTTTTAAGGCTGTAGAAGAGAAAACCAGATGCACACCTGACCACACAGACAGAACAGCAGAAAGTCCAGTTAGTCCTGTGGATACCTGAGATAAACACCCAGAGGTCACAAGGGGTATTTTTTGCTTCATGTATGAGATGTAGCCAAGTTTATGATCGCACTCTTCATGTCTGGGCTGAAAGACCTGTCTATTTCTCTCCTCTTCTTTCTCTTCTCTTCTCTTCTCTTCTCTTCTCTTCTCTTCTCTTCTCTTCTCTTCTCTTCTCTTCTCTTCTCTTCTCTTCTCTTCTCTTCTCTTCTCTGTTGGCCTTTATTAACTCCCTGTTATTTTTTTTAGCAAAGCTTTTCATCCATCACCTTTTCATTGGATGAGTCCCTTATAACACAACAGTATGACATATTCACCTTACTGAAGTTCATAGAAATCTGTGGAAAAGCACTTGCCTCTTTCAGATCTAATCCAACTTCCACTGAAACTTGAGGCAACAACTTTCATAAATTTGGTGTAGCTAGGTAAACGCAGATTTTGATGACTTTACTTCATACCATTGAATAGGTCACAGGCAGTCACTGTAGAAGCAGTAGAAAACATAGGTTTCTCCATTGGATAAAAGCAAATGGATGGTTGGTTGCTACCATATTGGAGTTCTTGTGCAATCAGATGGAGAGAAGAGGAAATAATTTACTCCTACACCAGAAAAGTGAAAGGTGAAGGTGGAAGAAGAGAGATAAAGAAAAACAATGGTAAAAGTACAGGGCAAATAATGACAACAATGATTGCAGGGAAGAATGAATGATATTGACAGCACTGCTAAGTACCCAGGACACGGGGGAATTATGCCAGGGAACTACATACAATAAAACTGTATAAAGAGAAAGTAGGCCCATTATGGATCATGAGAGAGAAACCCACTGAGATCCTCCAACTGTTTCTCACCATATCACTGATGCAAAGCAGATGGACCTTTATCTGGAGCAGCTGGTTATGGCAGGTTTAGAGCACCTTTGTGTCACTGGTGCAAATCAGCTCTCGGCTTCTCTTTTCTCTGCGTGACTTTTGGGGATGACATAAACCATCCAGGCTTTGATGTTACCATCCAAAAATAACTTCATAATATTGCAACTGGTTAATGTATGGTTGACTCTTATTTTGTGTTTCTTTTTTTATTTGTCTTTCACCAAATGACCACAGATCTCTAGTGAGAAAGTTGGAGAAAGAGGGAGATATGAACAAATAGAGAGATACTCTTTTATAAAACAATAAAGTCAATGGGAGCTTTAGGTTAAATTTTATCGAAGAATTATCAGCAGTGTATGGAGTGTGGAGCACTTAGAAGGAAGCAATTCAAGTAACTGGCCTTTAGAAAGATTTGTTTTTGTTGTTTTATTGAATTACTCTTGCAAAAACTCTAGTTTAAATACTCGTTATTTATTTAACTGGATTTATTTTAAACTTCCAGTCTAGAATCAGATTCTCAAGCCAAGGTCCTTGTGAGGTAATTTCCCCATCAGGAAGTCCTGAGCTAATCCTAATCATCAAACAAAACTGCAGTTCTGAGAGCCTGGAGAAGAGAATGCAACTTTGGAAAATGTTTCCTCCAGCAATTAGCTGAGAAACTGCCATGGAAAGTTCTCATCTCTGTTAAGTTTCCTTGAGCCCATCTTTTCATTCCAGATGTTCTGTCGTGTTTGCTCTGACTGCATCTGCACTGCTAAGTACAAGACGGACAGGAAATGAGTTCAAGCACTTTACCCCACTGTGCATCTGCTAGGCTGCACTCTGCTCTGCACAAAGCAAGGCAGATCTTGCCAACTTTCCAAGACGAATCTGCTCTACCAGGGTCTGCTCCTAAGCAGGGGATGTGCGTCAATTGATGCCACTTAGATCAGAGCATAGGCTTGGTCTCTGTATGTTATTTATTTAGCTATACAGCTATAACATGAGGGGTCAAGATGCACCTGGAGAAATATGATGGAGATAAATATACCAGAAAGACAGAACATGATCTTTTCTTGTATCATCTACCATCTAAAGATAACATATCTGAGAGCACTTGTTTCAGACTCCTACACTTTAAGCCCTTTCACCTCGATCTGGGCTGGAACCTTTTTGAAGAGAGAGAGAGAGAGATAGAGATAGAAAGACAATGAAAGCGATCCTGTACTATATCAGTGAGGTAATGGAAGCTAAAAGCAACAAGTAGGAAAAAAAGACCCCTTTCCAGAAATCATTGTTGATTTATTGGCCCCGATCCAATTAAGAGATAGCAATTTCCTTATTTTTTTTGTCTTTACTTGTAAAAATGAATGGATGCAAAAAAAAGGTCTTGGGATTCTTACAGAATTCACCATCAAATTCCTTGAGTTATAATTGTAAGCCATTCAATTCCACTAACACCTCAAGGAGGATGAGGGATTTAATTGTCCAGTACATCTAGATTGCTTATTCTCTGTTTCAGGGAAAATTAGTGGATCCAAATGCTTTAAACATTACCTCTTTTTATGGCCCTTTACCAAAAGTTTACATATCTGAGGTGCCAAACCAGGGGTCATTTTGTGATAACACAATGCCACAGCCTTGGAAGGAAGGAGAGAAAAGCAGCTTCTCCACCTCTTCACCTTCATGCAGTAACTGCCTCCATACTCGCTCTGCAGTGTGTCTTTGTTGCAGTCAGCTGGGACTGGTACCAATATTTCACTGAGAAACAGGACTTTAAATCTGTGGGGATGTGTTGCCCTGATTTTTCAACCTTCCTTTTGTGTCTCATAGTTCACAGTTCTTAGGTAGTTTCTCACACACGGATGTTATAAATAGAAGCAATGTTTTCGTTAATCAGGGTAGTTTACATTCTTTGTATTAGAGATATGGACAGCTGATGGACAGTTGTCTTGACCAATGGGATGGAGAGAGGTGTCCACCTTCTCCCCCAATCCCTGGCCTGTGTAGAAATTCTATAAAAGTGGAGTCAGCTCTTTTAATAAACAGTTCATGCCTTCTCACCAAAGTGAGTGTGTGTGTGTGTGTGTTTGTATGTCTAACAACGACAGGGATGCAGCTGTGAGAGAGGCTGAACCTGTGTAACAGCTTACTGCTGCTGAGAGGAATTGTCCTGTTTCCTCTTCAACAGCTGCTGACTTCTTCCCTCCTCTTTCACCAGCTCTCAGGCATGTCTGTCCCTTGGGTTCCATGTTTTCTACCAAATTATATTTGCCCGGGACTGTACTCTGGCACAGAGACCAGCTGGGAAGAAACAGCACCCTCCCCATCCACCACATTCTTGAAATTTCCAGCAGTTGGTGGCCACACACAAGCTGCCTATGGGGAGTGTTTTCTGGTCCATGATGGTTTTGCAGCTGTTCCTAGGAATTGCTGGAAGAGAGGTAGTTAACCTGGGCCAAAACCTGGGGTCATTAAAATGATTTACTGTAGACAGCATAAACAATCCAGTTCCAGTGTCTTGGAGTGGTACTGTTCATTGTTTAATATATTATCATTGCTGTAACTCAGGGACATGGCCCCTCTTAGTGACTTAGTAGGAGACCAGCTCAACCAAAATGGAAGAAAAAGCTTTTTGCCATCAGCCCTTTAGGTATCAGACCACAGAGATGGGACTGGGAAGAAGGGTATAATTCCAGGAATAGAGAGGGAGAGATGGATAGAAAGGAAAAGCCAGACTTCTTCAGCGTCAGTTTTATATGTCTTGTCTAACTCTACCCTCCTTAACAGTATCATTAGAAATGTATATATATAATTTGAGATGTGTACATATAAATGTGTACAGAGGAGGACTCTGTCTTGCAGCGATGCCAACTAAATTTGCAGCATAGTGCCAACAATCCACTGCCATTTCTCCTGAGATTTCTACCCCTTTGGATCTTCCATCTAATGTGAACTTGTTAGGTTCTGGAGTTTTTTTCCAACCGAGTCACACTGTTAAGACAGTGATCTAGTGCACTTTGCTTTAAATGGACCAGTGAGAGCTAACACACACTGTTTAAATGGCAGATTGGAAGAGGTGATAGCATTCACTAAGACAGGCAAAATGAGATGACCCTCCTTTAACCTCTTACTGTGACATATTTGCATCCAAAAGAGAGTGGTACACAGCTTTCAGAAAGGTTTGTACTCTTCTCTCTGAGTCAACACTTCGGCATTCAGCAGCAGTGCCACCGCATTAGTGCAGGCAGTCCCTGCCCTGGGACACAGATGTTCAGCTGGACAGAGGAAAGGCTGCAAAAACAATCTTGCATACCTGCATAAAACCAGTTGTTTGGGCATTTTTAATATTACTTTTCCCCCCCGCCCCGCGCATCCTCAGTTTTTTAGTCTAGGTCACCATATGATCACGTGGGAAAAAAGATCTCAAATCAGAACTTCTGAATCTGGCATTGCTTAAGGATCTGTGGGTTGAGAAGGGCTTTGTTGTGCTGCAGGGTGATCCAACCGCCCCTTATAAAATTGTTCCCAATTATAGATATATTCCATGTGTTTTAAAGTAAACTTTATGTTCTCATACAAATATTACTAATAAGAAAAGAGTAAAACCAAAACCTTTGGGGCTCTCAGTGCTCTGGGGGAACACTTCTTAAGGATTATTTTGTAGTATGTACTGTTTAAAATTTTTTTGCCAGCTAATTTTTACCAGGAGCTCTGTGTTTAGTCATTCTATTCGTGTTTAACGCTTCCCCTAGTATATGAATATAAAGATTCTCACTCCATATTTACTCTCTAATTTTTTTTCGCCTGTAATAGATTTTATTTTTTTCCAAGATTTCCCGAGTTGTTTTCTTTTTTCTTTTTTCTTTTTTCTTTTTTTTTTCTTTTTTTCTTTTTTCTTTTTTCTTTTTTCTTTTTTCTTTCATGACAGATTGCAGATTTAAAGCTAGCAAATTCACTTCTGGAAGTCTAGAGTACAGAAGCCTCGAGAATTGACAGTTTGGGGTGAACCTGTGAAAAATATTTTGCTTAGCAGGGTAAGTCATGCAAGTCTTAACAGAATTAAAAGAACCTTTTAGGTACACATGCTGAAGTCCAATTAAAGCAACATCCTCGTACCATTCTAAAGCACCTCTTCATATCCATTCATAAGATCTGACTCCTCTGCCCTTGCTTGACCAATTGTTCTAGTTCAAAATTTACTAATTGCTATTGCAGTTAGAAGTTCTCCTGAATTGCAAATTTGCATAATTTTGGGGGAATTCTGTTTTGTGTTGTGACTACAATTGTAAAAAAGCAGGAAGCTTCCTTTATGTGCATGTTCAAAATACAAAGAATAACTTTGCTAAGGGAAAACGATAAAAAAATTAAAAAAATAAGATTCAACATTCATCACATTTTCTATTGTAAATAATAGAATCTATTTTAGGTTTATACTTTGCTGTTTTGACAAAAAATTAAGTGTCAGCTCTATCCATATGGGTCTGAATCTAGTGTAATAGTCCTTATTTCTTGTGAATTATTGGCAACCTGGTGTTTAAATAAAATAATTTCTTGACATTGTCTCTGACTTCAGCCTTGGAACTCCTTCTCTGAACTAATGTATCGCAAAAAAGCAGCCAGGCAGATGCATGGATCTTGTGGTCTGGGAGCATTCTGTTTTAGTGGCCCCAGTTGTGAACAAAGCAATAAGCAGATGTTGTATGCTACTGTTGTAAGTAACACATCTGTCGGGGGCTGGCACAAAAGTGCATGCAGTATGATTCCTTCCTAACGCTCATAGATCCATCAGCTTCCTTCCTCCGTTGGCTGTTACTTCTGTTGCTTTTGCTATTTCACTGCCCTTTCTTTCTTGGGTATCTGTGTAGGAGAATCCTCAGCTACCAGACGTGTGAATGTCTTTATCCTGGCAGTGAGTGCCCTGAGAGGAAAGTAATATTTTAGATGCTAGTAATGTAACCACCCAAATAGGTTTCTAGATCCTGCAGGTTGCCTGCTATCCTACTACACCTATGGCACCTTCAGCCAAGCATGGTGCAACTCTGTCCCTGAGAGCTGGGGGCACATTAGTGTCCTGAGAAAATGAAGGGGAATACTGAGAAAGCAGTGGGGGATATCAGCATCCTCTGGCTTGGTGTCTCATGTTCCAGGAACTTCTGTCTGTAATGGACCAGTTAGCACAGGTTTAGTGTAATGTTACCTTCGACTGAGGCAATTTTGGTTGTGCCTGGGGGGTGGATTTAAAAGGAGCCAAATGTAGAGCTGATGGTAAAATAATAACTTCAGTTTTTGTGGAAATGAGGAAGGCAGGAAGGCAAGAAGAAAGGAAGGAAGGAAAGAAAGAAAGAAGTCCCCACCCTGCTCCGAATTTGATTCCGAAGTCATTGATGTTGTATTTCTAGTGGAATGGTATAGTTAATCGAATGATTTGAAATCGTGCCATTAAAACATTTTTGCTTCATTGAAGTGGAACGTTTTAGCAATTTTAAAGGCATTTTCCTTTCAAATTGTTAAGGAAATCAGCATAAACACATTTAAAAAATCCTTCTGACGAGAATGTTTTGTTAAAGAACTCTTTGTCTGCTTCTAGGTCTCAGTGAATCAAGCTTTTAATAAACGGTAGTTCCTTCTGGTCTAGTAAAGCGTCTGTTTCTCAGAAGATGCTAAGCAAACTAGAGTTTTCTTGGAGTGTGGTCCTAGGATCATTGTTTTGGACAATAAAAGCTCTAAATGCTACTGGCTTAGCTTCCTAAATTAGCAGAGATACATGGATACTGTTATGCAAAACAACCTGAGTGGACCACTTTAAATTGTTTGGGTTAACTGATAAGGAGAAACTGAGGTTCTTTAGTTAAGGGAATCATTTCTGTGGACTTCAAGCGGCAGCAGGAAAAGAGGGGAGTAAATAGTATTTAGTGGCATGAGAAGCTTGGAGCCACGGAGTCCCTCGGTGTGAAAAGCAAGGGAAAACCATCCCCCCAGATAGGGAATGCGTTTAATAGGTGAACCTTAGAGGAATAGACTATTCAGCCACCTACAAAAGAGACAGACAAGGCAATGACAGGCAGATTAGGTAGTGTCACCTGTGGGGTTTAGGGAAACAAGGCTGGAGGATGTGGAAATGAATTTGAATTTGTGAGTATGGAAGAGATGTGCAAATTTATGAGGATCTCGCTTTGTTATGCAGGTGATGTAAAGAGAAGACATTTTATTAGCATAAGACTCCTCAAAGAGAATCAAAGTGATTTAAATAACCATTAGTCCATTGAGTTCCTATTTATATTCAAAAGAAAGCATCTCATCTAGCTTTATTTCCAAACAGAACGTTTCACACTTCTTAATTATGTGTGAATTATAAAGCATCCAAGTCCTCTTCTTCTGCAAAATGCACAACAGTAGGTGTATTCCACCATAATTAATAACCTGCTGCTGTGTGGATGTCGTCCTTGCAAACATCTGCACAGGAAGAATGATACTTTATCAAGGGTTGGTGTTGTGACAGACTTTTTATTAAGTATTGAGTCTGAAGGGCATCTGCTCTAATGACTCATGGATCAGCTTTAGTGGCTGACCTTTCATTTGTTGGACTAAGGCAGGCCAGATTTCAAATGTTGCTCATGTCTTTGGTTAAGGCCATAAGAACTTGGTTCTGACCTCTAATAATCTTGGCTAAACTTTGATTTGCATTTTTACTCTTTGCCTAAATGTAAAGTTTGAGGTATGAAAATCAGAATCGAACAAGAAAAATGTAAGGCATATATCCATTCTTCTGAACCAAAATTTCAACACAAAACTAGTTAAGAAATCTAAAGTAATTGTCATGTCAACAGCTATTATATAGCAAACAAACAGCTATTATATAACAAACGTATAAAGTGTGATGGGCAACTAAAATGTAATTTTTTGAGCTTCTACACTTTAACAGAATAACCTCCTATTTCTGAAATCAGGTTGTGATTTTTTCTTGCTCCCTCACCATCTGGCTTGTGTACATTCATCCTCCTGTTAAAGTATTTCAGTTTAAGGGGTTAATCTTTATCAGACAGGAAAGTCTGATTAAAATTGAAATTTGATTCAATTTTCAAGCAGTCCAGGCTTCTGGAAAATGAATGCTTGGCAATATGTGTTAATTGAAATCATCAGTTCATAAACAACATTGGAATTTTAGATATGTCAGACCCCTGGTTTGAAAAGCAATGTACTTTTGTAAATGCTGGAAAACGCAGTTCAACAACCATAGAGAAATGGTTAATTTTAGTGGAAGATTCTTATTGCTGTGTTATCTTTCAGCTGAAATTCTGAAAGATATACTATCTTTAGGAAAAATGAAATTCAGTTCCTGCATTACATGACACAATGCAGAACATAAGCAGCTCAATTAAAATGCCAATTGTTTTTGAAAGGGCTTTAACTTAAAATGTAATAGGGGTTGCATTTCTTTTTTTCTAGCACATTTTCTTCCTTGAAAAAACTGAACACATTGTAGCTTGCTTTCTTTGCAGATGCTTTCATAGGACCTTACATACATAATATTTCAAGAACTATAGTAAATCTTGGGCAGAATTCTGAGCATGAGAACAGGGAATCATGGTGAGATGCCATAAGGAGCAAAGCAGTAGAAAAATGGGGATATTTCAGTTGTGTTAGTCTACTTTTATTCCTGGTCTGACAAAGAAAATGAAGATAGTTCATTTAAGTCTGTCCTGTAAGTGGTGAGGGTGTATGGCAGAAAGTAGGGGCTTGGGTAATGTAGGCTGGAGATAAACTGAGTCGGTAGGAGATGGTAAAGGCAGGAAAGATCATTGAGGAGAAGTTATATTTAGGGTCTATGACTTTGGGCCCTGACCAGCAGGTTTCGCCCTCCCTAATATCTTGTAGAAAGAGACTGAATTTGCTCAGGTTTTTTTCTGTCACCTTCTTTTCTCTGAGATCAAGATGGAATTTTGTATTTGTGCCAGATAGCTGAGGCAGAAAGGATATTTTTCCTTCCCAGCTGAATGTCCATTCTGCAAAGAAGGAGTCTAGTTTATTGTTCTGAGAATTTAGAAGTCAAAAATAGAGTAGTCAAATTCATAGTTTCATTGTACATCAATTTGGAATTGGGAAGGGATTGAAGAAAAGCAGGCAGCAGACATCAGCTATGAATCCCTATCACAGAACAATGAGTTTTTCTACCAGTGCTGTGATGACAGAAATCTCTCACAGGACTTTGCTTGATCATCATGGGGAAAACGGTGACAGGGTGCCTGGATCAGCCTGGGGTCAGTGTGGGAGAGGGATTTATTGGAGCAGCAAGGGTGAGTAAGAGTAGTAATAAATATTGTCTGATGTGCTGGCAAGTGTTTCCAAGAGGGCTAATAAAATTGCAGGTTACTTAAATGATGATTTGTGCACCATGTCTTTCCTAATGCTGGCCTGAGACAGCGCACTTCACTTCTCAAAGCTCATCCACAGAGAGACTGTGCAGGATACTTGAGAGCAGTGAAGAAGTAGCCTGTGCTATTCTATTGCTTTCAGAATAACACACTTAACTACTGGTATAGAGTTTGGAGCACTGAGAATGACTTAATCTGAATAATGAACGAAAGATCTTGGTCCCTGCTTTGCAAAATCATCTCTTATAGTCAAGCCTTCGAAAACAAGACTGAAAGTGATGCAAGTTGTACATATCCATTATCAAAACAAAAGAGATACATGACTAAAATGTGTATTAGGATTTTTTAAAAATTCAATTAATGACAATAATTTTGAGTGGATATACAAAGCTAGCTTTTTTTTCTTTTTTTTTTTTTTCTGTAAGAACTCTTAAATCTGCAACTTTGATGGGTTTCTTCCTGAAGAAAAGCCAAATGAAAACCAACAGACTGCCCCCATTCTTAGGGGGTGTGTGTGTTTCCCTGCAGTTTTCCTTCCATTTTCCTTTTTATCTGTAATTTTCTTTGACTGAAGAGGAATGGGCAGCCTTTTATTTCACTTTCCCTTTTTAGTGACTGATTGCATTTGTGTGGCTAATTTTGCAATAGAAAGATGAAAGTAGGACATGGTGAAACACCTTCTGCTTGCTTGAAGCTGAGGTCACTGCAGAGTTCAGTAATGCTTCCTAATTATACTGCACTTAAGGCACACCTAGGAGGCCAACATTGTGTAAAACAGCTTTTAGTAACCTACATAGGTTACTAAACCCATCTCAGAGGGTGTATTTACTATAAATTCTAAGTTATTTAGGGAATTTGGCTGTGTATATTATCTATTTCTGTATCTAAATCATAGATTTTTCAGAGGTGGTAAAAGATGTGTCTGTCTCTTAAAGGATCCATCAGCACTGAAATTTAGCTCTTGCCTACCTGAGTCCATACATTTTTTTGTCATAGTTCTAGAAGTTTCTGTAGGGTAATTTGGTTTGGTTTTTAATTTGTTTTTTTTTTAATTTGTGGTTACTTTAGGACCTCAGATCTAAGTAAGAGTTCATCATATGCTAAACCAGAGTTTATCATGTGCTAATTAAAATTGTAGTATGCTTGTTTACTGCCTCTGTGGTGGTGTATAGCATCTGCTGTTTGTGTTCATCTGTTAACCTCTGCTGGGTCTCTTTGTTTCCTAGATCTCAGAAAACTGTTGCCGTAAGCCTAAGAAGGAAGCTGTAATCCCTAGAATTTAGGAACGCATGTCAGTAAGATTTAAAGTTTAGTTCTGAACTCCTTCTACAATTATACTTGATTCAAACCTGTCCACATTAGTAAAGCTAAACTTGAACAAGCCACCGTAAAAACAAAACAAGCCTTTGAGAAAGCACTTGATGGGCTTTCCATTGAAATAGCACTTCTGTTCCATACTGATGTTAGGAATTATGAGCATAATTGCAAATTTCTAAATAAGTCAACAAGATAGTTACATATATATTTTGGATGCCGTTATTTGTTTGTGAAGGTGAAAGACCTGCATTTTGTAGGGGAGGATCATGAAGTAATCCTTCAACTGAATTTTTTGGCATCTGAATTTATGAGTATTGCAAAGGAATGCAAAATATGACAAGGATATGGAAAGATTTTCATATGGAGATAAAAAATATCTCCTGGACAGATATGAGAAAAATAATCAAACAATTCTCGTGAGATTCTTATTTTAAGTCCTCATTGGCATTATTCAGGATTTTATTCATCTGCAGACCTCAGATCTATCAATGGAATCAACTCACATACATAATTCTAGTTGCTGGTACATGCATATTTTAAGAAAGCGAATGAATTAAGGTGATAAGTAATGCTTGTGCCTTAGTGGCATTTCCTATTTTGCAATCACTGGACAAGATAAGAAGTGAGATAAAGTCTGTCATCCAAAGAAAAAGCCTTTCCTTATGAAAAAAACCCACAAAATATTCCAGTAGAGAAGTCCCATTTTGCTTTATATGCTTATATTGAGGGGTTTGGGGTCTTCTTCTATAGTTTTTATTTTGATGTGTTTTGAGGGGTGGGGGTGTGTATCTTGTTTGAAATTCAGTAAAATCATAAAGATGTGATCGGGACATCTTCCATGAAACAAGTTTATTACTTCTTTAGCTTGATTTATTCCCCCTCTTCTGAGGAATTTGCAGAGGATATGAGATACTGAGCTGGCTCTGGGAGTCTAACATTCTTTTATCAGTGTTTATATTCAGGGCTGAAAAACAAATAGAAGAAATTTGTTGGTATTTGCTCTGTCAGATTTCTGATATACCAACCTGCCAAGTGATTGAATGAGAGTAGTCATAACAGAACCCATTGTTCATTTATTCAAGCACTGAAGATGAGCAGACTTAGAAAACTTTCAAGCTGTGCAGAACTACAACTTTGGAGGTGGTGGCAATTATATTGGAGCATTTGTAGGGAATGTGCAACTTGTAAGTATTATTTTTGCATGGGTAGGGAATGAGTTTTACTGTAGGAATTGGGGAAATGTACTATGTGGACTGTTGTGCCCTGACTGCTCAAAGGTAATTCTAGTGCCCTAATTAGAAAGCAATGATATTCTAGGAGCTTGACTGATTTGAAGGTTTGCTAATTGCTATAATAGAAATGGGAAATTAGAAAGAAATTAACACTGGCAGAATGAAAGGTGAAAAATCCTTTTACTTCTGGGTGGAGGAGATATTCTAATGGGATCTTTGGAATGCTGGGCTGCTCTAAGGTTACTCATTTTGATAGGATCCTGACAAGGACACGAATGGTATTGTCTATATACATAATATAAACATAAACAAAATAGTATTTAGGCAGCGCAAAAAAATTAGACTAAATTAATTGTGGTACTTATGACTACTTATGACAATGTCAATTTGAAAAGATTATGCAAGTTAAATTGTTTTGATTATAAAAAGAAAAGTTTAAAGAAAGTTTTTTTGATCATTCTCGAAGACAAAACACTAATCAGGCAACCATAACCTTTCAGGCCAAGAGGTGTTAAGTGGAAGAAGAATAACAAATAGTTGACATGGCTTTGTTTTGTAAGAATGCATTAAGTCTAGAAATACAGCAGAACAACTTTCCTCTGCTGATTTCTGCCTGAACAAAATTTTTACTTCCTAGAATATTTTTAGCATGACAGATCTCAAACAACTTCAGGACAAGTAGCAAATTCTAATTAAAATTGATCTAGTCTGACAACTGAACAATGGTAAATTGAATAGGAGAACAGAGTTTTGCACAGTTTACTGAACAAAATTAATTGCACAGCCCCCAGCAAGAGTTCTTTTTCTGTCCCAAGTACTTATTATGACACCTTTTTACTTTCTTTTCTAACAGAATTTGTCTGTTTTATTCTTTGTTAGGTGGGGAAATTGTTGTGAGATATCCTTGCACTACTTAGTTTTATGCTGTTTTACCAAGTGAAGCAATAAATTTGGTGCTGTGGTGCTGTTTGAGTGCTGTATGGTTTGGATCTTAATAAAATATAATCTATTTTTATACCTGTCAGAATATCACAAGAAGATAAATATGTACTGATATTTTACTCTGAAAGGGTTAACAATCCCCATCATGTTCCCATTTATCAGTGAAATTGGTTATAGAGAATTGTTCTTTACTGTCCATCTCAACCAAAGGTACTCTGGCTACACCTTCTGGCAGTCAAATTGTTGCAACTATCCCTTGGTGGCTGCTTTATTTTGTTAATTGTTCTTCTGGAACTACAAAAATGGTCCTGATTTCAATAACCCTTTGAGTTCCTGTGTGTGCCATGATCAATTAGAAGGGAAGAACAAGAAACAAAACTTCTTGTAGCTTTAAAAATTTTTCTCTTGCTCGCTGTGTGAGGTTGCGAGTTGCAAAGGAAGCACTTGTTTATCAGAGCATTAAGCAGATCATTGTTTATATTCACATGAGAACAGCAAAACTGTGGTATTAAGGTAACGGAGGAGATTTGAGTGCCTGTCCTAACTTTGGTTCAAGGAAGTTACATTCTAAATTTGAGATGGCCTTGGAGCCTTATGGGCAGTAATATAAATCCTCAAGCTTTATCCTGAGCTATTCAAAGTTAGTGTTGCTGCCCATTGGATTGTTTCCACAGGCTACAGCTGAGGGAAGCTTAGCCTAAGACATGGGCTGTTAACACTTGCAGCTTGGTTTGCTTGCCAAAACACAGTCATCAAGTGTCATTTGAAATCTCCAAAGGTGCTAGGAATTTCACCACAGGTCTGATGTGAAGCTTATTGGAACTCATGCTTTTCTGCAGTGGCAGCTGAGGGCCATGTGGGATCTCAGATGGATCAGGGTGATGATGTGTCCAAATCGGTCCTTTACCCAGCCTGGGGGAAGCATCTTCATGTTCAGAAATAACATATGCAGAAATACTGTGTTGATAGGAAACTTGTGCTTGCACCTTTCACTTTCAATATGATATATTCATGCAGACTTAAAGCAGTATTTACAAGCAGCACAAAGATGAGTGCATAATATGTATATACGTATTGTTCTGTATCCTTAGAAAATCTTTTTTGAAGCTTAAAGGACATGTTCCACAATTTGGATTAATCTTGCATCCTCTTATGAAGTTAAAAAAGGAAAAAGCCAGCAAGAAACTTCATTTGTTTCCTGCATTCTGCTTTACTTGTAATTTTGAGGTAAACTTCTGTAGCTATTTCAATCAGAATCAACAGAGTAAAAATGCCCACAGCATAATATTATCTACTCTCTGGTTAATCTTTTATTTCTTTAAATACAAATCTGTTTTCATTTTTATATGCAGTCACACTGAAAGAGCCCCAAAGAGATATTTTATATCTATGCATGTTTTTCTTAGTTAAATTTAGATGCAGTTGCCCGTAGCCATCGTCTAATTATTGAGTTGCTGAAACTAAAAACTTACTATTGTTTGCTTTGTGTGGAAAGAGAATACATTCCATGTACCATACACTGTTGGACATTCCTAAAATGCTTGTGAAAAACGAGCACAGAGATTGAGTTGTTAATTTGAAATTAGTCAGTACTGGAGTACCAGATCCTCTTTTTCTATCACCTTTCTTGTAATGGTGAGAATTAAAACTTTCTAAGGAAGTAATAGAGATACCTTTTTTTTTTTTAGAACAAATATATTAATTCATTTTTTTAGCTGTGATAATAAATGGTTATATTTGAAATCTGGAAAATAACGGTATGTGAGAAGCTACTGAGTAAAACTGTGCAGCTTCTTCCATGCTTCTATTATTCCATGCATCTCAAATAATCAAAGAAATATTTCAGCTCAGCAGTAACTGTCTCTGTTATATGGTTTCTGTATAAGAGGATGTTTAAGGAAAATGAAGTAAACGTTAAAATTAATACATGTAGAAAAAATGTGTTCAATATTGTGTATACTGTCAGCTGCAAGTTGCTTGGAGATGGTTTATATTTCATTTCGAGGGACTACACAGAGATTAGTTTACTAGGAGCTGCATCTACTTGTACTGTGTAAACTCCGAACGTTGCTGTTTCAGTGTTTTTAAATATTAAGAATACAAAGCAGTGATTATCTCCTGGTATCAGTTTTTTATCTTTTTTACAACTGAAGGATCTTAAAATTAGAAAAAAAATAGATTTTTTAAATGAGAAAGTATTAATTTATTATTCTATGCTCATTTTTTTAAGGCAGCCGTAATTACTTGCCTGTGCCACAGCAAGGCTGATGTAATCTCAACTATTTTGTCAATGTCCTCAAAACCTTTGATATGAATACATTTCAAAGAGACCCTGTCTCTTGTTTCCTTTTTCTCCAACATGAGCACTTTATTCCCTGGTTCTAGCGCTGTTTATGCTCATTATACTATGCCTACAAAATAGATAGCTTTTATTGAAACCAGCAAGGCACTGATTCAATCCAGGAAAACAACGGCTGTTCCTTCAGATGGTGTCCTTCATGATCTTTTCATGAGGCTGCTGTAGATGCTGAAAGTTTGGAAGGGTTGGAAAACGGGTTGTCTGAGTGACTAAAAGAAAAATACTTTGGAGACAACACCTCTGGCTTAAACATCATGAGTCAAAGATTGTTGCTCTGTCAAGATATCCAGGGAAGAATTTACATTGGCCACTGTCAATTGGGATAGTAACTGATAGTTACTTTTTAGTCTAAACTGTTTCAGACCATAGTCTTCCTAAAGCTGTTTTCTGGATGAGTGCTGTTGTACAAATGTGGGTGCTACTGCAAGCAGCAGGTAGACTGAATTCAAATTATATATATCCTGTACACTCAGATGCCTATGCTCTGAAAAGCATTTTTGGCTGACAGAAATGGCTGGGTGACCCAGCAGGGTTTCATGCAGCTCAGCCCAAGAGATTAGGCACTTAGATTTTCTTACCAGCAAGTCAAACTCATGACTGGGTGTGTAGATATTGTTTGTTCTCCCCAGCAGCTGTGCAGGATGCTCCTAGCTCTCTTCTCTGACTAGTACTCCACAGCCTAGCTCCCTTGTTTTTATACTGGATGAAGCTAAGATTGGAAATGACTGACTGAATTTTCTTGTTTTTTCATGAATTTTCATACCTTGAGCACCAAATAGTATATATATTCTTCAGAAAGCAGCATATTTATCCTCAGCACAGCTTCTTGTCACAGAGATGACCGTGCCCATTTTGTTAGTCAGGAGCCTGAGAGCAGAATTTTGGGCCGCATGCCAAGGGTCCTGCACAAAGTCTGCGTCAGAGCCAGGATACTTTGCACTGAACTTGTTATAATTTAGGGGTTATATCAATAGTGATGGTGATCCTGAGAGTTAACACAAATGTACAACCTGGGACTTAGGTCTGAGTTGGAGCTGATAAGAGCATGAAGCAGCCTGGCCCATGTGCTATGTGTTTTGGGAAGACTCTTCCCGTAACTGCTCGAGTGATTATTCTGAACAATGTGCTACCATCCATTACTATTCTTATCTCGGCTACCACTTATCCTAAACCTGAGTCATCTATTGTATCTCAAGTGGGTTTTACGAAGTGTTCCATATTTTATAGTCTACATGATGGCATTGACCCATTTTCTATTATCTTTTGTTGGAGTTTCCTGGACTGCAAACCACAGTCAAAACTTTCTCAGGCTGGGAAATCAAATATAAACTGGCATAGTATAAGAAAGAAGCAATTATACTTAATTGGATTTCTTAAACAGAAATGGGGAAAAAATAAATCACCAAAATCATACAAATTTTGAGTGGCTCTATCCTAATGTAATTAAAAAAAAAAAATCTATTTGCAATACCACTTTAAACATTATCTGCAGATTTTTA
Source organism: Donacobius atricapilla (assembly GCA_013397315.1). Lineage (NCBI taxonomy): Eukaryota > Metazoa > Chordata > Aves > Passeriformes > Mimidae > Donacobius > Donacobius atricapilla. Next base: position 239,101 of record WBMY01005573.1, on the reverse strand, counting down.
ATGTGACTGGCTACTTTGTATGTAGATTTTCTAAGCCAAGTAGATCCTCACTCTCTTTTGTGATTAAAGAAAAATACTCTAAGCATTAACTGCAAAAACTTAGACCATTTGTAAAGACTCTCAGGAAGTTATTTAAAAAACTTTTTTCTTTTCCTAACTGGAATTATTGTATTTTTTATTGCTGGTAATAGGCTTTTCCTCCTTGAAGCAATATGCAAATCTCATAAAAAATCCCCTATTTAAGTATTTTGAGGCACAAGTTCAGTCAGTAGCTTAATTTAGGATGTAAATGAGTTGTGTAGCATTCCAACTGCTATGTGAAGTATTCTTGTCGCGATTCTCCCCTTTGAAATAGTAGTTTGGGTAGCCATAATGTTAAAATTCTGACGTGTAATTCTCTACTTGCTGTTTAGGCTTTATTTTAAGGCAGCTCTTTGCAGCTTAAAGTCAGTGTTCAAGTAATCCTTTGGAGATCTTGCAGTGGTGTTAATCTTGCCACACTCTAAGTAGGAAGACAGCAGTGTGTAGAGGTAAGACAATAGTTTAGGTTAACACTAGATCTAATGGAGGAGATCTATTAGAGTGATTAGAGAGTGATTCATTTGACCATGTTGCTCTTATTTCTTCATTTCTGCAGGGATGGGAATGTGCCCTGTTGGGACACCAATCTGGCCCAACATGGTAGCAAGTAGGGAGTTACTGTAAAAAGATTTTTCTGTTACCACTGAAACAGTGAATTAAGCCTACACTGGTTATAAATCCAGCATTTTCACAGCAAAATATCTGTATGCACTACTTCCCATATATGACTAATCTACTGGATTGACTGAAATGAGAATGTTCTCTGTATTGGCTAATATTTCATTAGAGGAAGATTTAGCGTTTAACTAACTCTTAACTAACTCTTTAGCGTTTAGACTAAAATCCAGCTTACTTCAATCCTGGAAACTTAACTATAACAAATTTTCTAAAGGATAAGTATATTCTCTCTCTGTCTCCTGTAGTGCACTGAAATTCATTTCCAGTCATAAAAGTCATTATAAACAACTCGTAAATATGCAATGTGTAGTGACCGCTGTGTTTATCTCAATGTTAAATTCAGGAATAATTTTTCTAGTGTCTGTAGACATGGGAGACAAAAAGAACGGTCCTGGCTAACTTTCAGAACAACCTGGATATTCATGTTCATTTGTTCCTTTTGTTATGGTTGTTGTTTGTTAAATGATTATTTCCTCCACCAAATTTTATGATAATATGTTTAGAAACCTAGCTTCATTGCTCATCTCCTTCACTACAGACCCATGAGGAACAAATGGACCCAGGTGGAGGAAAAATGCAATTACAAATAATGTTACTTTAAGTCAATGGCCAAGAAGCATAAATTTCTCCCATCTTCCTGCTACCAAATCTAGGCTGGTTGAGATGAACAAATACAAGGAAGCTGATTCTTAACATCAGATTGAAGAATAAGTCTTGGTTTGTTTGCATTTTTGGTGTATGACGTATGGTGGGGGTTTTTTTGTTTTGTTTTTTGGTGTTTTTTTGTCAGACATCTAGGACAAAAGTGGAAGACAAAATTCAGATCTATGGATAGTTGGTGCCTCAAATTGTTGGTTTGATTTAATTAAAATACCTATGCTTCCTATATTTAGGATGACCGTACAGCCTTAAGATATTTGAGTCTGGCAGACTCAGTTGTATTGCTCTGAGGATCAGTATTGGTCCAGTTCTATTATGTGAGGTCTTGTAGCACTGAAATAGGAGTGCTCATTTCAGAACATGAAGACTTCAGTACTCCTAGAGTTCATGTAAAAGATAATGCATTTCTGAACAAAACCTTCCCCTCAGGTATTTATATACTTTGATGAAATCACTCCTGAGATGTCTCTTCCTCAGGCTGAACAGTCCTCGCTCTCTGTCCTCAAAGAAGGCCCTTCAACACCTTGGTGGTCCTTAGTATGCCTCTATCTCTCTTGTAATGGGGAATCCAGACCTGGACACAGAACTACGGTGCTTCAGGAAAATCCATGCAGGTTTCTCTCACAGAAAAAAAAAAAAAAAAATTAGCAAAGATGAAAGTTTTATAGTTTATAAAAAGCAAACTGAGCATTCAGAGAGTCTGTGAGGTTTTATTGCATGGGAGGTCTTGGCTTTCATTCCTGGTAGACCAAACTACCTCGCTGTTCGCAATGATAGACACAGGCATTCAGCTTTCAAAAGAATTCTTCTTTCTTAGCTGTTTATAGAGCCTACATGCCTGTGTAAATCTTATGAACCACCCTGCCAGTCTTGGGGAATCTGGATTACCCTGACAGCTCTATTAAGCACTCCAGTGCCTAAGTGGAGGACATAGAGGAGATAACACAGCTTTAAAATTTTATCAGTGCTTGAAATATTGCACCTCATTTGGATCATCCATATTCAAGAAGAATTCAGTCAAGCCAGAAGTGCAAGTATAGTGTGTAGGTTCTTTGGCAGAGTGGAACCAGCAAGACATAGTTCTTTCAGTTTAATGAAATGAGAGCTGAGAGATAATACTTCTGATAGTAAAATATGAGGTGAGGAGAAGAAATATTTACATGCCTGGCATATAAGTTCAATAAATAAATATAGACTGGCTATGAGTAATTTTGGACTAGTAATTAGAAGATTTTTCTCAACCTGGAAAGAAGTACTTTTTAAAAAATTAGAGAAATGGAATGTGTTAAAGATGGAAGGTGCTGCATTTACAGAAAATAAATTAAAATCTTGCTTCCCATGGTAGGAGAGGAAAAGGCTTGATTATCTTGGAATATCTTTCACTTTGATGTTCTAATGTATTTTTTTATCATCCTTTTTAATGTTTCAAATTTTCCCATGAACTCACTGGATGGAATTTTCCATAGCCTAGCAAGGCACAGAAGTGAGCTTTGCATAGTTATTGATGATCTCTATTCTCTAGAATATCGCTGTTTACTTAATTTGGATTGCAAGAATACCAGTAACACATTCTTGGCCACAGTTCAGTAACAACCTATGATTTTTCCCTGTGGTACATTACCTTTGCCTTTAGTTTTCCCTCATGTGAGGAAAGACAGAATCTAAAAACTTCCCTTCAGCTCTATGCATATATGTCAGTTTCTAATAAAATCAATTTTTTCTTCAGTTGATTTAAATGAGGCTGAAGTTTTAGCAGATGTTTTTGCAGTGTACCTCCACTGAAGATGAAAGGCATTAACTTGTTCTCAATAACAGATGTGTAGTTCGGAATTGATAATCTAAAGTGTTTCGTGTACTGCTTTGTGCCCTATTATTACTTCTGCACTAGAAACCATATATTTGCAAATATAATTTTTACTTGGCTAATTTATACAAGCAGAGGTTTTCTGGAAACATGATAAAGTCCATATCTGCTTACTTAGGGTGGAGGACTTTCTCAAAGACTTCTATCTGTCCAAAAGGGCTTTTTCTTCCTCTTAAAGATTTTCATATCAGCAGAGGCCAACAACCCCTAGATCTTTTTATGATTGAAAGGATGTTTGTTTTTGGAAACCTTTTCTGCTAACCAGCGATTTTCTGGTTTCATGTTGTCCAGGTTCCTGTTTTTTTCAAGATAATGGTGCCCCAGAGTCACATGGGCTTTTTCTCTTGATGAAATATTGTGAGAAATAGAAATGGTGCATTTATATCTAGCAATCCGGGAAAGGTGAAAAAAAGAGTGTTCTTGAGGCATTTGTGGCATGTGAAAGGAGATGCTTTTTCAAGAAGTGTGGCCTGGACTCACTGAGGTATTGTCATGCAGTATCTTTTCACTGCAGTTGACTGAAACAAGACACAACTGTTTAGTCATGACTTTTTAAAACTCTTGTATGCTTTTTCTACATTTACCTTGTCACAGGCATATTGAGATGCACAGATAGGTTATACAGGAGTATACACATGTAAGAAAAAAGCAGACAATTAAGACATTTTTAAAAGCAATGTCCATAGAACCATAGTATCACATGCTCACATGTTGAAAAAGACTCTTGAGAACATCAAGCCCAACCCTAAAAGATATAAAATCAGTCAAACAATATAAAACTCAGGAGCCTGAATTGCTGCAGCCAAAAGAAGAGAGGACAGTATAATAATGAGCTGAAGAAGAATGTGACAATTCTGAATTAGATAACTAGATCCAGTCTAGCAGCTGCTTACACTCTTTCCGTCATGATAACTGCAAATGTGCCTAGTATGACCTCTAATTTTTCTTTTAAGAGAAGATCCGCCCTTTAAGAAGAAAAAATCTATTTTGACTTCTGTGGAAGCAAGTTCCTTATCAATGATCTCTTTCATAGTTATGCCAGGAGCTGAGAGTGGAGCCACATGGTACAGTACCACCAATCTTCCGTCACTCTCGTTTAAGTTGAAAGATCCTGTCTCTTGAGACATCTCTGGAACTGGCTTAAGTAGACTCAAAAATAACTTCCTGCCACAAAACAGTTTTTTTTTTTCTTTTTTTTTTTTTCTTTTTTTTGGTGGGTGTGGGAGAGAGGGATGAGACCGAGAAATGAATTTTTATGAAAATGTTAAAAAGTGGATTGTCTCTGAGAGTCCAGTGGGGGCTGGAGTGAGCTCAAAACAAGGACTAAGGGCAAAGTCAGGAGCTGAGCTGTTAATGGAAAGAGTATGTTATTCTTTCATCTAATTTATAGTGGAATGTTATATCAGCTCAAACTGTAATTAATAGCTTCAGCTGGAAAAAGAGTGTTACCTCAAAAACTGACATGCCTTAATTATTCTGTTTCTATGTGTCCCTGTGTCTTTTTGACAGGTTTTCACGAAAAAACTCTGGGGCAGTAATCAGTTTTGCCATTCAGACCCTTGCATCCAGCTTGCACCACAAGTACTTAAACAACAAGCAATTTGCCTGTGTTTTGGTCTGAGTGATTTGATTCTTCTCTTGCTGTTCCATTGCCTTTTGATAACATACATTTTTTTGGTTTGTCATTCCAAATTGCTTTGCACACTTTTGTTTCTATCATATAAATGTAGTCCCTTTGTCATAGTTACAGAGTGAACAAAGATTTTCAATGTATTTTTGGAATGCTCCATTACACTTAAAGTATATGCTGAATAAATAATAGATCATCTGCAATGTTATTAATATGTGCCAAAAGACAGCATTACACAGCAAAGCTTATTTTTCTTTTGTCTTGGCAATGTTAGGACAGCTCAAGTTTAAGAGATGAGTGAACATTGAGAAGTAACACCTTTACTTTTTATAGACATTCACTTCTATTTTCCTGTCTTTTGGATTTCCTTTGAGGGGTTAAAAAGAAACTTTTTATTCTTTATTAAGTGTACAGTGAGTTGATGAGATCAAAAAAGAAAATTAATAATTTATCAACCCTAACCTTCATGTAACTAGTGTGTTGCAGTATGGGCATTGTAGTTATCTTTTTAAAGCAGAAGGATGTCACCACTGCCTCAAAGAGATAAAATGCAGTTATTTTTGAAGAGCAAAAGTTTATTTGTCACAATGCAAACGTGCCACAAAAGGATAAAGACAGACACCTAATCAGAATGTTATATCACCTAAAGGTTTTTAATTTTCCTTTTATTCAGTTATCACTACTACGATTGAAAGTTAGGAAATTTCTACAAGGCTGTTTTGTCATCTTGTGAAAGCAGTTTCAGCCTTTATCAGAGAGGTATGTAAAGAACTGTGGAATAAACCATTATGGGGAAAAAGTATGTTATGTATAAACAACAGGAGAAGCCCAGGCAATAAACAAGCTAATTGGACACATTCATTGAGTAGCGATGCTACTCAAGTTCAGGTTCCCATTTCCCACTTGTCTTTGGGATGTAGCAGTTTGAGGGGCTCAACAGCTCCCATTGCTGGCAACAAGCAAGAAATGCAGTTTGTGTGCACTGTCCCTGGTTTCCTTTGCTTTATCAGGTTTTAATTAGCATCACAGGCAGTATGTCCGGACTCCTGCTTTCAGTTATGAGAATAGTAGAATTTTTCAACAATTCATGAACTTCAAGGAAAAGTATAACCAGACCATCAAAATAGTAAGGAAAACAAATTAAACTACTATAAACATACCAAATGAAATAAAGATTGAACCAAAATCACAAATAGAAAATCAAACAATTACTCTGTATAACACAGGCAAGATAAGATTGACTGAGAAAGGTAGTCTCTCTAACGTATACTAAACAAGAAAAAGCTAGCCCATACCTGCACCATTACCAGGAACCTTAGCCAGGGTCAGAACATTCACCTGAAGCCTCTCCTGAATCCCAAAGGCTAAATCTCTAAGCCTCAAAGGTCAGTTGAGCCCTGGCCTGAGTGCAAGTTCCTAAGCAGAAATCCTAATGAGATGCCTGAAGCCCTAGTCACCCTAACCCAAGGTCTTCAGACCCTTACTCTCTAAGCCTGAAGTCCAAGAGTCTTTTCTTAATCTTAGCTCACATGTGTTAGGCCCACCAGGAGAGCAGGGTTTGTGAGTTTATGGAGCAAATGCCTGGGAAGATGACTGTAATGGGAAAAACCCCAGGCTCATGTCTGGAAATTTGAATTAGTGTAAATTGACAAAACTTTTTATTACTGATCCTAGTATTAACTGTTCCCCTCCCCCTCAAAAAAACTCCTAACCAAAACAAAAACCCCAAAACAGAACCCAAAAACTCCCAAACCCCAAAACAAACAAACAAACAAATCCCAACCAGCAGGGAAAATGCCTTGGCCACCCTCTGGGCATTTCTACTCTCCCCTTTCATGCCTCTAATCCATTTGCTGTGCATTACACTCAGCGTCTTTGATGAGGCAGTGGGTAATGCAGGAGACTGGGGTTGGTGTGTAACAAGTCCTTTCATCTTCATGCTCCTTGTTTCTCAACTGGTCCATCATAGTCTCCTTCACCAGCATAGTCCTTTAGAGTCACACCTCCTGGTTCTTCTCTCTCTCCCTGTCCAGTCTGATATTTGTCCACAGCCCTTGCTCAGGCTGCTCTTTTTTCTCCAGCACTCAGGCTGCTAATTTTTGGCATTTTATCTTCTTTTTTCACCCTTTGTAATTTTCTCTTGTGTCTTCTGCTCTAGCATAATTATCTCTTTTCTTGCCCCTTTGCCTCAGCACTTCCTACCTAACCTCTCTTTCCAGAGGCTCCAGAAACTCCTCTGATTCTGTCATAAAGTGCATTCACTGTGGAGCTGGCATGGGCTGTGTCTGGCACAGTTCACGACCTCCCCTACAGGCCATCATGAACACAAAATCCAACCACTAACCCTCTGCCCCACCAAAGCCTCTTATGGAGCCAGGGGAGCAGGGAGGTCATGGAATGGGAGAGGGGCATGCACACTTAGCTGTTTACTGTGAGGGACCCTCTGTAAAAGCTGCTGACTGTCCAGGGGATGGAGGCTAGGCAGGAGGGAGCTCAGCCAGCAGAGGTCCCCAGAGGAGAGATGGGGATGTGTGTAGAACAGAGATGGAGGCATGCCCTTTGCTCAGCCCTCATCCTAGGTCCATGAACAATCCCACAGAGCTTGTAAAGCCCTCAGCCCTACCTCTAATTCTTAGCCCAATTCTTAGACTTTTTCTAGTCCATAACCTCAAAGCATATACCCAAATCCTGAGACTTAATACCTTCCTTTCTTCTTCACCCTAGGCTGTGCTTTTGCCATCATGTGCAACCATTAACACTAAATGTTTCATTATGTTTTTTCTAGATATTTTTGAAAGGTTTTCTCAGGAAAAAATATTTCTCTTGAGTGCAGAGACAGAAGTGCCATGATTCAAATGATGCTGCCTGCGGCTTTCATATGATCTTAAGTCAAGAGAAAGTATTTCACATAAAGTCTTTTTCAAGGTGCAGAAAACTGTTAAAAACCATGTAAAAATTTAGCCAAAATTTTTATAAGTTTTTTTTTAGGAAAAGAGCTTCCCAAAATATTATAGAGGGCAGGAAATCATGCTGTTATAAGCTGGAGGTGTAACACACCCAAATGGTGAAAGTTGTGCTTTTCCAAGTTACATCAAGTTCTATGATTTTCCACTAGGCTGTCATTTTACAAGTTGGTGGATTTGTGTTTGTGATTGAAGTCCTGTATCACAAGTTCTAGTACTACTGTAGCAGGAGGCTGATGCCTCTTCTGATCCTGTGCTTCGTGGAAGAGAAATCCAGAAGGGGCTGTCAAATAACCGTGATTCAAGAAGGCTGTAAGCTGCAGAACTCTGGAAGCTAGCTGAGTACTCTGGGAGACATATTGCTGCTCCCTCCTTAACTCTGTCATAAATCCATTCTTTTTCCCATTGTTGGACAGAAGATACTGGTCTAGAAGGACTTTTGGCACGAAGTATTGCAAACATTTGTCTTCCCTTGCGACCTTTTAAAACGGGATGTATAAGGAGCTTTACAGTTCTTGTTCTGTCAGATTCCAGGCAGTTTGTGCTATACCAAACACCTTTTTTACCCACACACTTCCTTTCAGTGCTGATAAAAATCCTTCAGGATCATATCATGGTTTGAAAATTAGTGTGACAGCTTTTGATTGAAAACAGACTTGAAATACAATATAGTGGCCAATAACTAATTTACACATGCCTTATTAGCTGACACTTCAATTTGTATAATATGTATGGGCTCAAAACCTAAAACTAAGCAAAAGTGTCTAAAAATTACCTCTCCTCCACATTCCCATTATTTAAACAAAACTAAATTATTTTCCCTTTCCTTACTGACCTAACTTGAGATCCTGCTCATCCTGCTTTCTTTTTGGTAAAAGTTCCCCTTTGTGTTTTGTCTTCTCACTGAGTTTCTCTGGTGGTTAAAGGTTACATCTTTAAATGCTTCTGTGAAGTGGAAGCTGGAGGCAGATGAGGATATTTGGTGTTGTCCAGGTGGCACTGAGTCAAACACGTCCAGATGTCTGCACCAGGTGCACTCACCAAGCATTCTCTCTCTAGTCAGTGAAGAGAATTCAGGACCTGCTAACAGTGGTTCAATTCATTTTTACTGAAGTGTACGCATGCAAGGTGACCAAAATTTTGCCCTCCTTGCTGATCACCAAACTTGTGGGTACAACAGACATACAAAAATCAGAGTTTATTTTTACATCTGCCAAATGTTGTTCATGTAAGGAGCCCCATAGCATGTCCTGTATGCCCTGTGACTACCTAACAGGTAAATAATTTATTGGTTTTTTGACTTTCCTCCACCCTTGCATTACAAAGCATATTCCATTTTTGAAAATGCAAAAACACAGGGAGAAGCTTTAGCTATTGAGAATCAAGCATTAAGTTCGAATCAAGCATTAAGTTCAATGCTTGTGAATTTGGCTCTGCAAATTCACAAAGGCTATGCATTTAGAATTCTATGTTAGTAAACTCTAGAATTCTATGCTAGTAAATTTTGCCCTTGAGCTTTTTCTGAGTTGGCTCATGGATGCCTACAATGAGATCGGCTGAGGTTGGTGTTAATAAGCTGATCTCCTTAGGCTCCTTTCATAGTCACTGAAGACAAATAGTCATCTTCAGGTGTACCTTGGCTGCAGATTTAGGGTAGGATAAATTGCCTGTGGCAGTAATTATTTTTCCTTCATGACTGACAAGGGAATGGAGGATGATAAAGTCAGACTGACTGTGAGACACCCAAGCTGGATCTGAGGAACATTTAGCCTCTTTTAAGCTTTCCCTGCTTAAGCCATTCATCAGCTTTTCAGGCTAAGGGACAGATGTTTCTGATGGAGCTTCCTAACCATCAAGAGCAGTGTGCATTTTGTGCTAAGCTTAGTGGAGGTGGTGATCTGTATTATGTCAATTACCATACTGTAATTGGTAGGATGTTTATTATTTTCCAGCCATTATTATAATTTACCAGCTAGAAGCTGTTTGTTTGTGTCTTGCACATTGTTTGCCTAGCACTGGCACGTCCCATCTGTGACTTTTCCAAAGACTTCGGTGTCCATTCGCTTCTGTTCATGCACTCATAATTAACTGAATATTTGGGGCATGTGTTGACCTGCAGATTAGACTCCATTTTCTGATGTGCTACTGTTAGCACTGTATTTTGGTCAACTCTTTTTTGCAATAGTGTATAAATCTTGGAACAGTACCTTCCTTACAAAGAGGATTGTTTTGGAATTGACCGTTTTGCCACTAGATGGCAATATTAGGTAAACCACAGTTTTAAGTTACACAAACCCTAAAGGCATATCTGTATCAAGACAAAGGGAAACACGTTCCAAGAGAAATACTGCTTTATTTCTACACAGCATGTTCTGCTTGAGATCTTTTATGCCATAGGATGGCGTTTAAGCATAAGATATTCACTTTTCCTTGTGGAAGTGCGTTTCCTTTTGATAATGTTTTTATTAGGTGCAAATTATCCTTCTGTATTTTGTCTTCTCTTTCTTGCTTGTCAGTTATGTTTTTTGTGTAACTCTTTTTAACCTCTTCATATGTGGAAGCTCTTGTATCCAACTTATTGCATTTTTGTTTATTCTGAGTTTGATCTCTGATTCTATTTTATACATGAATTAAAATCCTGCAGAAAAAAGTCAATTGCCCAGTGTGGCCTGATGGTTGTTGGTCTTTGAAAAGTATTTATGGAATCATGGAAGAAGACACAAATAGTCTTTGCCAGTGGTCTGTCTGTGCTGGACTGTAGAAAGTAGTTCAACAGTGTTATTTTTCTGCTGCTATTTTAGCTGGGTTTTTTGTTTGTTTGTTTTGTTTTGTTTTTTTGGTTTAAAATGTTGCAGTTTAATGAGGCATAACAGTGAGTAGGTGTGATTCTTTGTGTTCTGTTGCTGTTCTCCCATCTTGATCTAGTTTTTGTCGAAATATATATGTCTATTTTTTTTCTTTGTCAGTTTTATATAAACTCCATTCTCCAGCCGTGTCTCTTGCCTGCCCTTGCCTACCAAAGCCTTGGCTCCTGAGCACTAGCCAATTTACCAAGAATTCCCTTGTGCTCTCCACCTCTTTATAGACGTCATCTCCCATGCGTATATATACAGGCAAAGGGAAGCTAAGAAATAAGCTTGAAAACTATTCTATGAAGAAGGAAAATGGATGAGCAGGAGAACTTTAAAGTGTACATGCCTGAGCAAGTGACAGTTAGGGGACATTTAAGAAGGGTGGAGAGCATCAGAAAATGGTGATTTGGTCCTAAGATGAACCACCAGTCCTCAGGGGAGTATTCAAAAGGTCAACAAAGATTAGAGAACATCAAAGAGGGTAATAAAGTGAAAGGAAGAAGCAGAAATGCAGGAGCCTAACCAAGAAAAGTAGATAGGACATTTTAAATCCTGTGGAGAGCCCTATACTGTCTGAGCATTAAAATCTATTTCTATAGTGCTTACAAAATCAATGAGACCAGTATGAAAATGAAAAGCTTATCTGTCCTATGGAGCATGCTAGAGTGAAAACACCAGCACTTTTCTCTGGGGATTCAAAAAAGTCTGCTGGGCAGGAGAATGCATGTGTCTCAAGCTGAGGGTTATACACGGAGGAAAAGTTGTGTAATGACTCTTCTGACTCCACTAGTGACGCTCATCGTTACTGCCACAGACTTTTGCATTGTTGCTTATGCCTTTTACCTGGAAAATATAAAGGTATGAATTCTAAGGGCTCTTTCTGTGTCTGTTGTCAATGCTTCTGAATCCTTATCTTACGTGTAGAATCCTTACACATGAATGCCTCTTTAAATAATGGATACTGATCATAAAAAATATTAATCAAAGCATCTGTTCTTCAGAGAGGAATTCTAAACACTCCATCGCCCCCCAGCCATGCCCCCCATTTATTTTTGGGAAATACTGTGGGAAAAAAAATGTCATTTGATGACATTTCTCAAAGGATGAAGAATAAATGAATTATTTCCCCTCTCATTTTTCTCACTAGTGTAAAAATATTTTCTTTGTTTTTCCTTAGATATTTCATTTAAAGAATGAAAAACTCTTTCAGTTTCATAATTTGCCTTAATCTTCTTTTTATATGTGTAGTGTAGTACTGTATTTTCTATTTTCATGTGATCTATTTAGTATTACAGCTGATAGCTTTTCCAATCTTGTCAAAACCAGAACTGATAAAAAAATTTCAATGTTTCTAAAAGAAAAAAAGACAGCACTTCTATTTCAAAAAAATCTCCAACAAGAAAACCTTGGAATTTCAGCTTAAAAAAAAAAGGGACAAAGTTTATTTTTAACTAGAGACCATTTGAAAAATTCCATTTTCATGGATTAAGCTATGTATATATTTTTCTGTTTTCATTTATTTCCTGGGTCTACATTGAATTTAAACATTCCTTAAATGTCCCTTACATAATATGAAACAATTACCAGTCTAGATAAGAAAGTAAAATATCATCTGTGGGTAGGACTGCAAAATTAGGCGGTGAACTGATGAAAGGTTGATGCAAATAACTATTAGCCTACTAGACTAAATGAGTCACTATTGAAATAAGCTGTAATACTGCATCGTAAATTACTGAAGTGCATGCAGATTGTGATTCAACCTACTATACAGTTAAAAATCTCTTCATGGAGAGGTTTTCTTTTTAAACTGAATTACAGCTGGAGTTTCAGTTAAAATACTCCACAAATCAGCTCGGTCAGCAAAGCTTAATGGATAGAAAAGTATCAGCCACTGACACTGGAGACCTTGTTTTTGTTGTTATCAAACTCCAGTGTGTACCTGCAGCCAGAGTGGGATAAATCTGCAAGGCTTTCTGCTGAGTTATTTCTGCATTAATTGTAAACCAGAACAGTCACTGCAGTTACAGATATGGAAAAAATATACAAGATACAAAAAAAAAATCATTGACAATAGGTTTGTTTATTTCTCTAACTTATTGGCTTGGTCAAGTCCTTTATTGCTCTAATTTTTCCTTGGCTTTGCTTGGATATTGTTTAGTTTGTTTCATAAGCATGAATGAATCATCTGTGATTAGGAGCAGCCATTGATACCCAGTCTCCTTTGCTTTTTCATCTACAGGGCCCAGGAGAAAAGGAGGTGTTTTATTCCAGCAATCAATGGGTAAACACATGGTGAATAGAGTTTTAGGTTACAGACACCTGAACTTCGGGTCACAGAGTCAGCGGCTGGGTTGTGACTTGGCTCTGGAAAAGATCCATGATGTGCATTTGCTAGGTAATAATCTATCAGGGGCAGCTCAGAGTGCTCTGTCATGTTTTTGGTGAAGCATAATTTATTTTCTTCTTTTTTTTCTCTTTTAGAATTTTTTACGTGGGATAAAGAAATATAACATATATTACCGAATCAGGAATGTTCATTGCCTGAACTATTGAAATTTAGTTAACTTATTTAAATTTGGCCTGATCATGTATGATAATCACATTCAGTGTCAGCTCAGTTTGTACACAAGATGCATTTTGGTCACATATAGCCACTGAATGTGCTTCATTGTAGAATGCATGAAAATCCTGAAAGACTAACTCTGTCAACAAATTAATGTTATATCTGGTAAATGGTCTGAGATGAGAAGTAAATCAAGCTTTCTTTTACTGTTTTTCTTTTCACTAAAGACCTTTCATTTTAATCAGTATTTCTTTATCTTATCTCCTAGATTGTAGATTTTTCCTTCTAACTCAGGAAAAGTTACACACTCATACCTACAGTGTATGGTAGGACTCTGTTCTGCAGAGGAATATGAAATGGAGGTAGTGCTTTAGTAAAAGGCCTTGATTTGCTGGTAGCACACATATTTCAGGAGTTGCACAAGAAAGGCTGAAGTGCTATCAACCGCTCTTTGGATTTCTACTTCCACCAATTCTGATACCGTTTTAAAACAGCGTCTCACTTTCTGCTTATTCTATTTGATCAGCTGCACCTCCAAGTGTGCACATCAAGTCTGGTGAGCTCACAGAGAGCACTTGCTCTTTGGACACCCCTCAGATCAACATTCTAGTGGCTGTGCTAGAGATTATCTCCTTTTACATGTTTTCTATTACTCTTGTAGGACATTTCCAAATCTTTCAAGTCTTTTAGGGGGCTTCTGATTTGAGAAGCCATAGTGGCCTGGTAGGTTAGAACACATGAAACACTGTACTACCACGGTCAGAGGCTGCTGCTTCTCTAATAAGTGGTATATTTTTATAATAAAGGTCAGAAAATGGGAGGAAATGTGAAAAAATATTACTCCATTGCCTACTATTTTGCCCTTTCACAATGTTTTCACAATGCTTAGCTTTCATGGGAGGAATAATATCTCTTGGAAAAAAAATAATTCAGCAAATAATGCCTGATTCTAAATGTTTATTTTAATAGAATATCTCTCAAATTGGTTTTATTTTCTTTTCTTTTATTGTAAAGATCCTATGAAGCCAACTATAACCAGCTACACAAAAACATAAAACTCCCTTTTTTGCATTGAACCCTTCAAGCATAAATAAAATTTCATTGAGCATAGTGTTCTATATCCTAATTAAAAACAAACAAACAAACAAACAAACAAAAAACCCAAGAAAACCCACAAACCTAAAAGAAATTTACTTGTCTCATTCTTAGAAAAACTCATACATGAACTGATTTCTACTACTTCCAAATATTTAAGCATATCCTTGCCCAGGAGCATGCGGTTGTGAAAAGAGAGAGTATGGGAAGTGAAGGATGGTATTTGCAGCCGAGTGACCATATTTTATTACTGCAAATCTGTCAGCACATCACAGTCTGTCTGCAAGCAGCCCATTAAAAAAAAATACTTGGTGCAATTAAAATGTACATTTTGGTTTGAGACAAATGTATATTTAAAAAATATACAAAATAAAAAATGAAAAATTTGGGATAATCAGGTGCATTTCATATAGTTTCTTTGTGAATACAAATAATCACTTCATTTTTTTCCCTGTGTATTTTTTTGATCAGCCTGAGGCACAGTGGGAGGTATTTCTTCAGCTTTCCAATAAGGAAGTGGAGAGGATTAAAAGGGGGAATCTGCGTTCAAAGCCACAGTAGGTCCAGAGGGAGTCTCCTCCTGGGATTTTGGCATTGGAGGGTCTTTGAAGTTTTTTGGATTTTACTTACCAGGTGGTCTTGACTCATAGCAGCATCTCCTCTGAGCTACAGTCACACAGCACTGCAGGGAACCTACCTACTTCACTTTCTGGAGTAAAGAAGCCACAGGAAAAATTACATTTTTGCGGGATGGTTATATCTCTTATGGGAGCACAACAATCCCTGCTACAGAACCTGAGATAGAGCAGAAATATATGCCAGACAGCAGAAAATCTGATTCAGTTAAAAACTAGCATGTAGTAGTAATGGGAAGCACTGTCTGAATGCAGTCATTAGATGGCAGAATTGATCAAGCAATAACTTGAATTTTGTGCTCTGTAGCGTATGCTCCAAAGCAGATGGTTTAAAGAATAGATAGCAAGTAGCAGCTGGTGCTTGTATATAATCCCAAAATACTATACCTGGCTTACCTGACGGCACTTTGAGCTAACACAGACCATGGTATTTGTATATCATTACCAGAAGCAGCACTTCAGGGACTGGGGATCAGAGAATCAATCAATCATGATTGTTAGATCATTTCTAGGCATGTGCCTTTGAAGACCTGTACCTGTGTAAATATTGACCATCACGATGCTGTCTGGCTATACATTTTTGGCAATAGCACAGGTCTAATCCACTTGAGTTTCCCTGAATACCATTGATATGAGAGGTTTCTTTTCTGAAGTGAATCTCTTCAGCTAGTTTTTAACTGCAGTTAGTTTCTTTGAGCACCAGGCAACTTCATTAAATTAATTGCCAAGCTCAGCTCGTTGCCAGCAGTTAAACTCTGTGGGAGCTGATCTCTCAGATTTTACCTATTTTCCTCCCTTGTAACTGCAATACCTTCGGATAAAGGTATGGCATAGTACTACCAATTCTGACAACCCTTGAACCCCAATGATTTCATTACTGCTTTGCCTTTCATGAAAATAAAATAGTATTGCTTTTAATCAACCTGCTGACTCCAATACTTTATTTCAGCATTAGCTTTCTGGTATTCCTCTTCCCATTAAGATTCCCTGTAGTCTAGTTGCAGTTCCCAAGCTACACACACCTCTACAACCAGATGAAGATATTTTATATTCTTCATTAGTGCCTAAAGGTAGTATTTCCTATGGGTTGGTTCACCCTAAGGAAAACTAGAGAAAGGAACTTAGACAGAATTTAGAAATCTACAGCTAAAATTATCAATTTTATGTGCAGAAGTGATATTGGCAGGTGTGTCTCCAACTGATTGTTCATAAAGGGGTTTAAATACATTACATCCATACACAACATACATAAGCACCAAAAGAAACTTTGAATTTGGCATAAAGAGCTGAAATATTTTAAGTGGCATACTAATCCCACTTATTCAAAATTTCATAACTGCTGTTTGGTTTTCTTTTCTTTTATTTGTTTTCTTTAACTTACAAGTGCATACAAAATCTCATAATAAACTGGTCTGAATTTCACACGTGACAATTCTTTACAAGTATATTGGGATTGATACCTCCTAATTTTAACCACCTACTTCTGAACTTGTCATCTGGGATCCCTTAACAATCAGTGGAAAGCAACAGCCACTTCTAGAGGCAATTCATCCAATCTATTTTAGATATCTGCTTTAGGGATTGTCTGCCTGAGAAGTTATGATTTCTCTCCAGTGACTGTAACAGAAGCCTGGGGGGACCAAGTGGAGATAAAAATTCCCAGTCTTGACATTTGGTCTGGTGAATCCCATGCAGAGTCTAAGGTCTTGAAAACAAGATTGCAATATTCCACTTCCTCCTTACAAGGACTGCATGCAATCTGTACCTGTTCTGCTACAGTGAAGTAAATGATGAGGGGCACAACCCAACAACATCATATCTTTTAAAGGTGACAAAATCACACTTGTAGAGTATACTTATTAGGATGTTAATGTGCATTTCCCTTAAGAAAGTGTGATGGGAAAATCACAACAATTAACTGAAAAAATTTCAGTAATGAAATGTAACAGAAGTATTAATACTGAGTTGTAACGGATAATATGTTACTAATGGTCTTGCCATTTGGGTTTTGTACAATTTACTTTTTTATTTGACTATAAAGTGATCGCATTTTCCCTTCACTGAATAAATGGTTTGACCAACTCTGCCAGGCCCAATTTTTAGGCTGAAAAATCCGATAAGATAAACAACCAGAAATCTACTTATTTAACTAGGTTTAGCATAATTGAAGGACCACTCTCTCTTCATATTTAGTTTTGCCTGAATGACAGTAACACTAAAAATTTTAGAAGTGTGATACTGGAATAGCCACTCTAGCAAATTCTGTTACCACTTCAAACTCTTTCTTCATACCTCTCACACCCAAGAATTTTGAACGACCTAGGGATGACCTATTTTTTAATTTTTTGTCTGCTGTGTGTTTGGTTTTAAAAACAACAAAGCATCAATTTGCCATAAAGAAGATACAAAATGATTTTTAAAGTATCCCAGTATTTTGAAGTTTTCCAGTATTCCTTCAGCTATTACTTGCTATACAAAATGAGTCAGGACATGATGGATTTCTGTGTACTCTAAATTTCCAAGACCTCCTCTGTGTGTGGAATCCTAGCTCTTCACTTAGGGTTGGTGGTAAGTTAATTATGGTAAGTTTTGTCGTCAATCAACAGCTGCCAGAAATGTGAACTATCATAAGATACCTTACTGATCTTATGGTCTGATGATCTACTGGTCTGATGTAACAAGCTATGATGCATAAATGGTTCTAAAGGAAAAGCAGAAGTATTTCTGACTGACACTCTGTACATATAACAACTGGCTGCTTCAAAAGGAGCAGTGAATGTCCAGTGAGGGAGAAAGTGAGTGAGAAAACATCTCCAGTAGATATTTGAATCAACAGTTAAAACCCAACCTCCCATATTTATTTCCTTTTTGATATGGGATATTCATGTAGACAAACTTAAAATGAGTTAACTTCAGTGCTATTATGTCTCCCAGAGCAGATGATCTGGAGGGCTTCATCCAATTTTTTTGTTATAGTAAGTTTAGACTATGCTAGTCTCATTACTCTTATTAACTTCTGCTTCTATTCAGCTCCATGGAAGGTTACTAGCATCAGTAATTTGTTTTTTGTTGAAATAATTAGAGTAATGCATTCTGCTCTCAACATTTTGCAGCCTAAGGACAGCAGAGGACCACTCAGTTAAGTTCACTGCTTCAGGTAGCTGGTATGTGAAATTAAACAAGTAAGTCATGTTGATCAGACCCACATGGATATATCTTTCTTTGAGCTGATGAACTGAACTTTTAGAATTAATATTGGTACAAATAGTTATAGTTTCAAATTAAAAATATATCTTGGATGCTCTCTGCAATATTTCCTGACAAGTGTCTTTTTAAGGAGAATTGTTGATATTAAAACAAAATTTCAAATTTGCTAAATGTAAGACTGTGTGAAGAACAAATAACTTTTTAATCATTCACTTTCCTGTGGATGGTATATCCATCCTTTTGTTTATATTAATATTCAAAGGCATTTCATAGTTATCTATATTTTAAGATACTTTTGAATATTTTTATTGTTATTATGCAATTAAACAAAACAATAAATAACATTGAAGAAATCGAGACAGTGAGAGAATTTTATTGACCTTCAACAAGAAACGCATCTAGATCAACCCTTCTGTAAGAAAACATCCTTTAGCTTGTTTTGGGCTGCTTAAAATTCCTTTGAGTTTTATGGAAAATCTCCTAAACAACCATGCAGACAGACATTAGTGTTATTGTTAGTGAATGTAATGAAAGGTTTCTGGGTTTTTGCTTGTTTGGATTTTTTTTTTCTCTCAAGCCTGCAGAGCATTTCTCTGCTCAAGAACTTTAATTCAGGTATGAATTTTAATAAACTTCATTGCTTTTACTGGATTTGTTCTGGAGTTTTGCACCTCTAAATGTGTCCAGACCTTGTTTGTACCTTTAAAGTCTGCTCGCCATTACAGGTTCCCAAAATGTCACTTTTACAAAGCAAGAAATTAGGTTCAAGACAGGCAGAGAGTGTAAAGATATTTACATATAGCTTCTTTTGTCTGACACATTTCTGTGGCACTTGCATAGAGGCATATTTACCTCTATTCAGGAAATACAGAGCAGTTGCCCCCTAAACAATGTGGCCAAAATCCATTCTTCTGCACAATGGATGCCTTATCCAAAGCATTATTAGAAAGGATGACCAAGCAGGATATTATAAAATACAGCAAACATCCTGCCTTACACTTCATATTTCCAACACTAGTGTGTATTAATACCAAGAGTTTAGTAACTGTTCCTTGAGGGGTGCAGGGTGCCAGCAAGCTGTAACAGTGATAATTGTGTTA
Organism: Donacobius atricapilla; assembly: GCA_013397315.1. Lineage (NCBI taxonomy): Eukaryota > Metazoa > Chordata > Aves > Passeriformes > Mimidae > Donacobius > Donacobius atricapilla. Next base: position 219,773 of record WBMY01005573.1, on the reverse strand, counting down.
CCTAAGCTACCTAGAAGATACACTGACAACATATCTGTGTATAGGGTTTTGAATGTTGCGCCCTGGTACACAGGTTAATAACCAAATCTCGTTTTTTAAGAGTCTTTCTGAAGGGATCTTTGTTCATTACTGGATGTGATTGCCAAAACCCACATATGGGAAATCATTCCCAGGTAAGGAATACCTGAAATCACAGAATCAGATAGAGGTTCTCATTTTTCAACAGGAATGTTAAACAATATCTATAAAATTTTAGGAATACAGTGACACCTGGGCATTTCATATCATCCACAGTCCTCAGGATTTGTAGAAAGAATGAGTAAGATTCTCAAAAATAAAAATGCTTAAACGTGTAGTCAGGTAGGCTTGAAATGACCTGAAGTCTTAGAAACAGTGCTATGGAGTATTAGAAATGCCCCTCACTAAACTCTACGTTCGTCACCAGCAGAAACTGTGTTTGGCAGGCAGGCACTTTAGCTGCTCCCATGACCTTTGTCCTCATTAGGACCAGCATCTTAGATGGAGATGGATGAATTATCAAAGTTCTATTTGTGATACAAAAAGACTTACAAGAAAACACAGCACAAGTGAGATTGTTTCAACCAATAGCAGCCAGAATGCAATCCAGTCTGATATATAATATTGATAAAAGTTCACTCTCACAAAACAAAGCTGGACATTAAATGGGAGGGTTCATATCCTATGTTATTAACTTCTGGCATTGCTTTAAAGGTTGCAGAAAAGTATGACTGGATCTACCTCTTCCGTGTTAAATGTCTTCCTAAGAAAAATCATTTAGATTGACCACCCTGCGGTAGTCTGTCAATCCTACCTTTGAGATTAAAACTTGTTATGCTGCAGTAAAAGGTCACTGAGAAAATCATCATTGATACTGGGGCTGGGAAATTACAACAAGAAAAGGCACAGCCAGATGCACAGACTGGTGCTGGGCATGCAGGTGGCACCAGCTTCCTGGTGCGGAAGAGTTACCCATGAGACTTTTTTTATGTTTTATTGTTGGATTAAGATGATCCTCTATAGCTTTTTAAAATAGAATGGGTTACCCTGATTCTGGCATTAATCCTTCATTGTACAGGTGTTTTGGTACTCTTTCTCTTGTACATTTCATTAAAAACAGTGAGCAAAACCGTTGCCAAAATGGGCTCAACCACACATCGACGAACATGTTCTCTGAGAGATGTTCTCAAAACAGTAATATATTTAGGAAGTCTCTAAAAGGTATTGAAGAATCCCCATAAAAAAAAAATCCCGTCTATATATGGACAGGAGTCCATCAGAAAACATAAAAGGGAATATCCTTGTAGAGAAATTTGATTTACTGTATTTTTCTGTCTGAACATTCTCATTTACCATTACTAGATTAACACTAGGAGCTAAAGTCACACAACCAGCTGCATGTGGCAGGTGCGAGTGGAATGAAGACAATAAGGGCCAAAGAAACATATCCAAGAGAATGAGATAACTTTGGCCCAGTGACAGTGCAAGCCAGTGCAAAACAGTGCCAATCGAGAGACCATCAACCAGAATTTAGTGACAGAATGCACATTGCCTGATGGGTGGTATGGATATCACTGGGGAAGGGATCCCTTTACAGAGGCATCCTGCTTGAGCCATAATCTGAGAATTAATGAAAGAGGAGTTGGAAACCTTCACTTGGACCTTACATTAATTAACACGGGACCCTAGGATTGGGCTCTTATGGTGGTTAATGTGTGTAAACCAGCTCCTCTGTGATGCCATATTTAAGAGAAAACAGCACAACAGCACAACAGCAGCTGGAAGAGTGAGAATATATGAGAGAAACCCTGCACACACCAATGTGTAGAAGGAGGCAGTGCTCCAGGGACTGGAGCAGAGATGCCCCTGCAGCCCATGGTGAGGACTGTGGTGAGGTAGGCTATTCCCCTGCAGCCCACGTAAGTCCCTGGTGAAGCGGATATCCACCTGCAGCCCACAGAGGACTTCACGTAGGGGCATGTGGATGTGGCCTGAAAGAAGCTGCAGCCTGTGAGAGGGCCCATACTAGAGCAGGTTCCTGGCAGGAACTGCAGCCTATGGAGAGGAGCCCACACTGGAGCAGGTTTGATGGCAAGACCTGTGATCCTGGCGGGGGAACCAACCTGGAACAATTTGTTCCTGAAGGACTGATCCCCATGGCATGGACTCAGGATGGAGCAGGTCTGGAAGAACTGTGGCTTGTGGGAAGGATTCACATTGGAGAGGTTAGTAGGAGACTGTATCCCCTGTGTGGGAACTCATGCTAGAGCAGGGGAGGAGTGTGAGGAAGGAGTGACAGAGAGAACATATAGTGAACTGACTACAGCTTCCACTCCCCATCACATGGAGCTGCTCAGGGGAAGGAAGCATAGGAGTCAAGAGTGAAGCTGAGCCTGGGAATGATGGAGGGTGAGGTGAAATTATTTTACTTTTTTTTCTCATTATGCTACTCTGATTTGATTGGCCATAAAAGAAATTAACTCCCCCAAACTCAGTCTGTTGTGCTTGTTATAATTGCTGAGTGATCTCCTTCCTTATCTGAACCCAGGGGCTTCTTGTCATTTCTTCTGCCCCCCCTGTCCTCTTGAGGAAGGGGACTGGTAGAGCAGCTTAGTGGGCACCTGGAACATAGCCAATGTCAACTCACCACCCTGACAAAAGTCGCATTGATTTAACTAGTGTGACTGAACTGATGGGTTTTGCTTCTCTAATGTCTTAGTGGTATTTCCAATTAACATCTCTTTTCAAAGAGCTGATGACAATTTTGACCTATAAAAGGAGGTCTGGGCTGGCAGACGACGGTGAAATCCTGAACAAAAAGTGTAGAACAACTTGAATAAAACTTAATAAATATGAAAAACTTTTCTGTGTGAGATGAAGTCCTGACTCCTTGAGGATAAGCATGAAATGAGAATACAAATCAGAGAGTGCCATCTGACTTCAGTGCGGTCTTCCGGGAGATCGCAGGTTATCTGTACGTACTGCTCCTTCATCAATAACAGATGAGCTACTATTTCTTCTTACATGTTATTGCCCTTTCCTCAAAAACAAAAGGATGAAGTAGAACACTGAGGGGAGAAAAAGGTGAGGGATAGATCCATGAGGGGGGATAATTGGATCAGTTTTTTTAAGTACACTTTCATAAAAAAGGCTGGTGAATTTGGTAAGCATAGTCTTTTCTGGTATTGCTAGAAACTTCATTGGCTAAGTTAATTGGCTAGAAAGCTTTAAATGCAAAAGACTAAATTCATAGAACCATTAATATAAGGAAAACTTGTTAACATTTATGGATTAAAACTAATTTTATCTTTCTGAGGGATAAACTGATGCTGTATTAACATCAAAGAAGACTTCTCTATTCATACAGATACACCTGTAAATAACTTCCTCTATTCACATAGATACACCTGAATATAGCTGAACTTGGAGTGGACAAAGAAAAAGGATGTAATTTTTTTTGTGCCAGTCATCCTTGTAAGAGCCTAAAAGACACAAAATAGAATTCCTAGTTAGGTATTTAGATGATTCACTTTTCACTGGTGTTTGCTCTGCCAGTTTCAAAGGCTGGTTTTCTGAAGATACAGTATACATTTTATTTGCAAGTAGGCAGAATATTCATAAGGTGCTTGAACTGATTACTTAGAAAAGATAAATATATTGACTGGTATTTCCAATAGCCAATTCCACAGCTTTTTAATGCTGTCTGAAATATGAACTGAAATATGTGAAAAGCAATCAACTTCAATGTAAATATTTTTAATATGGCATTTAGAAGATAGTAATATTTCTATTTGGAAACTAATGGCCTATTGGGTTAAACAGCATAATAATCTCTATCCCAGAATTATATACATTTGTGGAAAAACAAGGAAATATTATACTGTTTACTGTGGACTGTGCTTGTAGATGTGAGCCCCTATGTAAGATAAAGACCACTGCAAGGCTCACATCATTTAATGTATTAGTTCAGACATGGACTACTACAGAGTACCAGTGTAACCAAGACCCATTAGAGGTTTTTTAGCCCCAGCTTCCTACTGAAGCAAGTGAATGCCCTGAAAACACTAGTGTTTATGTGCTAAATCTCTTCAGAGATCATGTTTTTATGTCATATCACTAAATCCAATACATCTGCCCTAGAACACCTCAATTAGCCCAGAAAGCACATGTGTAGGTAAAAGCTCTAAATTCCTACATCTGAACTTGTCATTACATATGAATTAGTTTAGGGATATGGTGTAGACCCCATGGGAGACCTGTGTCCTTCTGGGACAGCAGTTTGACACTAACTAGGATGTCCAAAGTCTCATAATCATATGGTGTGTAACATCCCACCAGACGGTTGTGTCCTATCTGAATTCTACCCCTATTACTTGTTTTCATCATTACACTTTATGCCGCTCTCCTGTCACGTGTAGTCCAAGATTTTCTCATGGGACCAGAAGATACTGTGGTAATGCATGCATGTCCTCTAGGGCTGTAGAGGGAATGTCAGGCTCCTGATGTGCTTCTGATCTTCACTGGTTCATGGCTGTCTCACACGTGGACACACTTACCTAATTTTAGGGGTGTAACTGGAGAAAATCCTGCTCTGTATAGTTCTGTATCTTTACTCAGTGGATTCATCTACAAATTTTGGAAATGAAATGTAGGATGTCTATGCTTAGGCAGCTGAGCCTTGAGTTCAGATTTGACCCTAACGGTCTGACCCTAGGCTACTAATGGAGATTAAATCTGTAGCCTTACTGCTTGAACTTGAACCTAAAATAGAGGCACTCGTCCTCTCCAAATTCTGCATTATCAGTAGGAAGTAGATGATGCCTTTGAAAAAAAGATGATTTGTACCTGTGTTTTCCCTGATTAAAAAGTGACCTTTTCATGCATGAAGAAACATTCTCCACAATACATCAATGGATATAATTTATCATACTATTCAAATTTATCCTATGTGGGAGATAAGACCATATGGAAAACAGCTAAAGCACATCTTAAAAGCCAAGGAAAGGGAACTATAAATCTTGAAGTGTGCTGTGCTGGATGTTATACCAAATAGTCTGACATAAATTTTTTTTTAGCCTCAGCAGAACAGTAGAGAGGTTTTAGGGGGGAAAAATATAGGGGAAGAGTTTTGGTTGCTTTCCAGTGCTTTCATTGAAGAATAATTCTGGGCTCATTCTTTCCTATCAGTTTCTGTAGCACACAGTGTAGGGGAACAAATATATGAGGTGGGACTGTGCATCTGTTTGTGTGATCTATAGCAATGACTGCTATCAGCAGAAATGCTAAAGCAATAACCTTGGGTGATAGGTCTGTGGGTTAAAGTACTTGGCTTTCTGTTACCAGGCTAATGCTCATGTTTTCATCATCTCCAGGTTGTAGTCAGTTCAACTGGCAGGCAAAAAAATAATCAAAATAATCCATAGTGACCCTTCTCTGCAACAGCTGTTAACTTGAATTTGGTTTTGGACATTAAGTCTCTCTTCTAGTGGTTTGAATGATGATATGGTACTGTCAGTGTCAGAGGAACTGATGACTATCTCCATATTGTGATTTGAAATAGAGGGGACAGATGCATCAGAGGTTTTTGCATGAGGTACCAGATCTACAAACTGCTGATATTTAGTGTGTTCTACTGGATCAGGCTGTTACTGTGGGTTGTCAGTGAATAGTCATATGGTCAGACAGGATATTCATTTGCAGGTGAGGAGAATATAGTTTGGCATGCCCAGACATCTGAAAGGAGAATTGTTTCTTGATTATGTGGTGCAATGCTTTGAAAATCTGACCATTAAATGCATTTATAAAAGTGGTGTGAGGCAAACAAATGTGTCTTCTGGTGTCTGATTTTAAATATTTAGGCTCAGCCTACCCTTACCAAATTAAGCAGGGTCAAGGAGCACTGTCCATACTGTTGAGTCACTGAAGTAGTCCTAGAAGGGCTTTTTCCTGGGCCAAGTACCATTTTTCCCAGGGAGTTCCCACCTTGACAGCTGGTGTGGACAGGGGACCATTCCTAGCTGGCAAGTTGAGCACAGTTTTGCATGGCAAAATCAGTTCATGTGTATGCACGGAGGCAGCTCCCTGTCAGCTGGGCAGTTGCAGGCACCTTCTGTAGCACAGACATTGCCTCGGGGTACAAACTCACACCGTCATTTTGCACTGTTCTGCAGGCGCAGCAAACATTTATCCCCTGCCCATCTATCGTGCATGCGACAGCTCCCAATCAACTGTCAGCTATTTTACAAAGCAGGGGGTCCTGACTGCGAGGAAAGCAAAGCTGAATTTGGCTCCCTTCTTATGAGATGTTTTCAATATGGCATCATAGTAAACCTTTCAAGGAAGAGGCACAGTGACACTGGAACAAAAAGAGTATCAACAACTCCCATGCTGCAAGATTGCATGCAGCAGCAGTAGAATACACTACTTTGTGTCAACCACAGTATCAAAAATCCTTGAGCTGAATTGCTTAGAAGATGAAAGCCTCAAATTTAAAAACATTCCTTAAGTGTATTGCTGTTTTGAACCCCTTCTGGAGTGCCTTACATAAAGATCTCTGCTTTTTTCTGACGGTGAAAGGAACAGGTTGACCAATATTTCTGAACACTCCTTTATTTGAGGTATCTGAGGATAGGAGAAGAATCAGGCAACCAAAATAAGAAGTTAGTTAAAAGAAACGAACAAACAAAAAAAGGGATGAAATCCTATTAGGTGCTTAGAAAGAATCAACACATACCTTCATGATAGCTGGTGTTTTGATAGTTTGTGATTATAACAGGTATAAAAAAATCTGTGCATTCTAAGGACAAAATTGAAAAGGAAAAAATATGTAATGAAACTCACAGGACAGTATGAACCAGGCTATAAAAGAAGCATCAATATCATAGACTGCTGTCTTAAAACATTCTTTAACACAGTTTCTGTTTAAAAGAAGGTTCAAAGACTTTTTCTTTATAAACGGCATTTCCAAATTTCTTTCTAAATCATCCTGCTGCATTTTTTTGGATGTTGTTGAGAGGTAGAAACAAGTAGAGCACACATCAGCTTTATCTTAATCCTTAACCTTACACATGACAGTGAAGTGCAAGCCTCTCTGATGTTCTGCATCATATATTTAATTTCTAAGAACTTTAAATCTCCTGAAATGACAAAAGTAACCGACACATCTATAAAATAGGACATCAATCAGATTCTCCCTGCTTTTGAATCACAGTTATAAAGGGAATATTTTCAAATAGGGAACTGTCTCTTTTATTTATAGATATTCAGCTGGAAATAAGGGAACAGAAAAATGCTTCCTCCATATCTTTTTCACTGTATGAAAACAGGGTTACAGATCAATTGATTTACCATCACAATCGATTCGATGACTCTCTTGCTATCTCTATTGTGACAGTAGACAGGCGCTCATATAGATCTTTCATTAGAGAAGTCACTGAGAATCAAAGGTTCATTGCATGCTTAAATGGCTCGTAGCTGACTCATTAGGCCATTAACTAACCATTAATATTGTTTAAACTCAAACCTTACAGACAAAATACATTATAGTCACATTATCCAAACAAAATAACCCTAACCTCCTTAACAAGTATGTAATTATGTGAATTTATTACCATCTGATCCCACTGAACTGAGGGGCTCATTTTCAGAGCTATGAAGGGGGAAGATGAGAATATATCACCTTCAAGATAAGTGCTACTGGGAGGCAGGTGCCTCAGCCACTGATATGCTCTGTAAGGCATAAACCCACAAGGTCCTGACTTGCTTGGTTCATGCCCAAATAAAATTATCTTACATACAAAATGCTTCCCCCTTATGCCGTACCAAATCACTTCTTACTTATTTTTAAATGTTTCTCCATTTCACAAATGTGTTGCATGTATAAAATGGCCTTCTCCATCTCACTATGGTACCAAGGCATCACATAGACAAGCAGTACATAACAACAATTAGCAGTAACTGAATGAGAAGCCATTGGAAATTTTCTCTCATCACCATCTTTTTAAACTTGCAAATTCTGTGTGTGATGCAATGATCTCCTGAAATGATATTGAAGAAAGAGTATAAAAAAACCCATAGCATATGTTCCGAGATATAAAATAAACTTATGTCAGGGTGCTTCCCTTGGAAGGATGCCAGACAAATACTGCTTATTATGAATAATATAAACAAAATATGTTGCCAGCTATATACAGAGTTTAAAATAAGCAAAAATCCTGCACTATCACATTGCTGATATCCCAGCAGGTCAGCCATAATGAATGCATCAGTTCTCACACATAATTTTTTATAGGATAACTTGCCTGAAAGTGAAGTTGTCAATAGACTCATTTGCAGGCACATTTCTCTCCAGGAAAAACAACCATAATACAATATCAATTGTTTCTTTTGGGTGTACAAAAAATGTGGATGCTGAGAGAGGAAAAAGACAACAATAACACATAAATTCAATGACAGATGTGCAAGGAGCAATCAGGTGGAGAAGCACTGGTAATTAGAGCTGAAAATACAGTTTAATGTTCTTATAGAAGAACAGTTGGAAAATTACAAATACTGTAATAAGATAATTTAGTAAATGAAAATTATTGCTATTAATCAAATTGGGAAGGGGAAAAATATCCCTCTAAATTGTGCATACTTACTGTACCAAAATTTTGCTATAAAAACTCATCCCATTCACACAAATATAAGCATAATTTTATATTTTTATATAACTAAGATTTTAACATTTCACAGACTATAGGAGCTCAGCTGAAGGGCAAAATACTTGTCTCAAGCATAGCTTAAGTAATTATTATGATTGAATATTTATCACACAAGTAATTACTTTTGTAAATATATGATAGCTTGTTAAAAAAAAATCTAGTTACCACACCTCAAAAATCCAGTTAAAAATATTGTTTGGTGGAGGTTGGTAACACTTGTGCTCACTATCCTTCCAGTAGGGTGGTCTGGAAAACCAGAGATTTTGCATTTTGCAGCAAGATGCATGTTATAAAAAGGGAGCTAATGTCCAGGGCCAGACCTTTCAAATGCATTTTAATTATTTTCAGTGCACTGTCAGAACTTTGATACACGCTCGTGGAATCATGCAAATACCTCTTTATAGAATATATGTCATATACCCTAAGGCACTGAGGGGATTGAAATACACTTTGGCGAAGTTAGGTGTTATAATAAAGTGAGGTAATAAGAGCAAGCCACCATATTACACAATTAGAAATCTACTTCTAAATCTTCTGGTTAGCATGGCTATGTTTTATATTTATGAAGGGGAAAATGTCCTGATTTTTCACAAACTAGTATTTGCAGGACAATGAAAAACATGATGCACCTTATAATTGCTGAATCAAATTAATTTAGTTTCATATTTACTCATTGACCTCAAGAGCATTTCCATTCAGTGTTATGGGATGTCTGAAAAAGATTTATTTAATTCCATGTCTATATATTGAGGTGAGGACACGTTAACCCAGTGAACTAGATATAGAAAAAGATATTAATTACTAGAACTGAATTTTGACTTCTGCTTCCAAAAGCGGTATTTTCTTATACATAGGACTCTGATAAACCACAGCACAAAACCCATATTTAATCTTGTACATGAATTTAATAAAATGAGTAGGTCCAGTCAACTCAACAGTGTCAGATTTAGTTGTCTATCTATCATGCATAAGGATCTAGTAATAAGAGATTACATGGAAGGATTTCCGTGGAATCTACCAGCATTTGTATAACAAGATAAAACTTGTAGTATTAGACTGATATTCACTTTTAGCTGAGTTGAATTATGCATGTCAGGTGCTTGCTTTTCTGTCCAGGATGGGCAAGGACTCCAGTTACCCAGCATACACTGGACCTAAGCTTTTAAGTACCTGACATGAGGTCAGGTGAAGGAAGTTTGAAAACTTTACACTAAAAAAAAAAATACAGTTTAGGGTAATATGTGTTCTTATAATTGTGTTTAAGATATTATTAGAAATCAATTATGTACAGTAAGATGGAGTATGAATGATGTTACCAACTGATCTCCCTTGGATTCTTAACTCTCTTTGGGAAATGTCAGTGACATGTTTGAGCAGCTTCTGGGACCTCCTATTGTCTGCCACCTTATTGGACTGAGGATGGGAGTGGTTTCCTTCCTTCTAAAGGTGTCACTTGCATCTCTTTGGATGTTGCTAAATCCTCCCAAATACAGATGGGGTTTATTACTGGGATATTATTTTTTTACTAAATATACAATATTTCATTTTTGAATTTCACCCTTATGCATTTCTTAAAGAATTTCTAGGGTGAGAATACAGTCAAGGTTTTTCATCTCTCCCATTCATTTCCCAAAGTATGCCCTTTTAATTTAGTACTGTGCCCCGAAGGATCTTGGTGCACAGAGTGTTGCTCGTGGAGAAACCTGCTTTGGCACTGTGGAGAACAGATCCAGCTTTTGCAAAGTATCTTTATTCTTGGTGTACTTCTACTTGGTTATTTAACAAGATCGAGTGCAAGGTGCTGTACCTGGGTCAGGGAAATCCCCAGCATCAGCACAGGCTGTGATAAAAAGATGGAGGGCAGACCTACCCAGAAGGGCTTGGTGGTGCTGGTGAGTGAGAGGCTGGACATGACCCAGCCATGGCACTCACAGCCCAGAGACACAAACGTGTCCCGGGCTGCATCCAGAGCAGCGTGGGCAGCAGGGGAGGGAGGGGATTCTGCCCCTCTGCTCTGCCCTGGTGAGACCCCACCTGCATCAGCTCTGGGGCCCCAGCACAGGAATACATGGACCTGTTGGAGTGATTCCAGGGGAGAAACACCAAGAAAATGACAGGGATGGAGCAGCTGTCCTATGAAGAAAGGCTGAGAGGATTGGGACTGTTCACCCTCCAGAAGAGAAGGCTTCTGCAGAAGAGAGTGGCCTGATTGCAGGCTTCCAGTACATGAAGGGAGCCTACAGGAAAGATAGAGTGAAACTATTTACAAGGGCATGGGGGAATGGCTTCAAACTGAAGGAGACCATAATTAGATTAAATGTTTGGAGGAAATTCTTTACTGTGATGGTGGTGGAGCAATGGTACAGGTTGTCCAGAGATATTGTGGATATCCCATCCTTGGGAGCGCTCGAGGCCAGGTTGGATGGGGCCCTGAGCAATTTTGTTCAGTAAAATGTGTCCCTGCTCATGGTGGTGGTGGTGGCTAGAACCAGATAATCTTTAAGGGTCTTCCAACACAAGCTGCTCCACAATTCTATGATATAGTATAAGAGGAAGTTGGGAAAATGTGATGGCACTGGTTCAAAACTTTGAATACATGTATGTCTGTTAGGAAGTATATCAATGCTTGTAAAAAAGTCTGTATAACTACTCAGATTGCTCTTAAGTTGAGATTTCCTACATAAGAAATTTCTCTGAAAATGTGAAAAGGTACTAGTTTAGGGTTTTTTTTTGAGAAACAGGTTTCTGTATTTTCAACAGTCTACTTTTTGCAACATTATTATTATTATTATTTTCCTTTTCCAAACAGCAGTGCCTTCAGGCATATTATCCTACACTTGGCTGTGCATTTAATATGTCAAATAAAGCAAGGATTAATGCAGAGACTTTTAGTTAATGGATCTGCAAATCAAATATATATGTCAAAAAGAGAATCCAAAGGAAACTAGAAATTAATATCCACTTCATCTGATCTCCCATGAAAGGTGATATGCTCTGAGAAATTATAATTAAATAAGACTCAAATAGACTTTGACACACAACTTTTTGAATTTTAAAATAAATCCTTGAAGTAAACTGGTGATAGGTTTGCCCAACTGCTGATACTTTTCAAAGAAACTGTCACACAAGACTTCACTTCATTTTATTTTACATGATCAACTCCCAGTAATTTTGACTCAATGTTATTTAGACAATCATTTAAATATGGAATGTCAGACACCATGAACACATACTCCACACTCCCATATCTCATCATGTTCTTTGAAAAAGTTCCTCTGACTTTTTTCTGAGGGAAAAATGCAATACTAACATTTAGATGCCAGATTTTGTACCTAGCTTCTTGCTTAAATAGATGTGTGGAATTGAACTGGTAACTGAATATTTAAAGATGAGTACAATGGGATTTTGATACTTTGTTTTCCTGAGCAAGGTGCAGTAATTAGGAATTTGATAACTTGACTATGGTCTCCAGTCATTCTTGTCAAACTTTGCCTTGGCTGAAAACAGCATAGGTAGAAGCTCAAAATATAAAATGATCTATGTACTCTTAATGACCAGTGTTGACTGCATAGCTGTGAAGGATCAAGAAAATAATTCATACGTGTTCTAGTATTTTCTATTTCAAAAATAAATATCCAAAACAGAAATGGGTGATCTGTCACAATTTCTCATTGAGGTATTTGTGTGCATTTACTTGCTTTATTTTACTCTCAAGGAACTCTTCTGCAGGCTAACAAAATTTTTAACTGCTATGATTAGGAATCAGTACTGTATCTCTGCTGGTTTTCCACATATGTAAGAAGAGGAGTGTAAATTATAAAAATGGAAAATGAAACGAGGAAAACACACAAGAATTTCTGTAATTGCTTACTTTTTAAAACAATATTCAAATATTATATTTCAACAAGAAATGATGTAGTTAAAGTTGTATGTAAAATACAGCCTACATTTAGTTATTTTTTCATAGAATGTAGGAAAATTGGGTTTAAAAAAATAATTTCTTCATCAGAACAAAAGAATATACTGTTTATTACATTGATTTCATACTGTTTTTTCTTGTTTTTAGTATCCTGAAAAATGCACTCCTCTGTTAGCTGTCTCATCATTTTATTGCATCCTACTTGCTTTAGCACTCCATAAACACTAATCTTAAGGTATAAAATCATTCACTTCATTCACTCTAGCATCCATCCTTCTTATGCATTGAAGTATACACACCACCTCTTCACCAACTGTCTTTCTGAACTTCTGGGTAATTTTTATCTCAGGGTAATGGGCAACAAAATATGTATTGTGTATTATGGATTATGGGAATTACAGAAGAAGACACAATATGAGCAGAATTTGCTGATGGAGCTCTTACTACAAAAACATTTATTATCTTTGAAAATTAAGGAATGCTCAGCTTTGGTGTTTTACTTGCCTATTCTATTTTCAGTTGCGTGTTACCCTAAACTTACTCTGCCTTGCACTGAATTGATTCCCTAAAGAGGTTCTGCTGTCATACAAATTATTTGTCATGTTGGCATATTTATACCTCCTTAAAATGAACTTTTAGTGTCTATGTATTCATACTTTTTATATTGGCATTTAGATATTTCAAAAGTGACATTGAAAAATTCATTCTTATAAGATTTTTTTATTATTAAAACCCTGGAATACAATACTGTGATTCAAAATGTGAGGGGTGTTTTGAAGTGTCTTAGAAACTGGGGATTTTTTTCCACTTGCCACAAGTAAATTTCTTTTTGGTGTAACTTCCAAAAGCTGAAAGCCAATAAGAAATATCAGACATCTTTCCCAAAGGCCCAGGAATTTGGGACACTCATAAGAAGGTGTATTTAGACATGTACATATAAGAAATCACTACACTGGGTATCTATGTCAGCAGTGTGTAGTGAGTGTTTCACATGCCAAGCAAAATTTGAGCCAGAAAAAAGGAATTCCTCATGTCTGTGCCAAGGGCAGGGGTCTCTGGGGCAAGACAAATGCAATCCAGGACATGGATATGCTGGAGCAAGTCCAGAGGAGGGCCACAAAGATGATCAGAGGGTTGGTGCACCTCTTGTATAAGGACAGGCTGAGGGAGCTGGGGTTATTCAACCTGGAGAAGAGAAGGCACTGAGGAGACCTCAGAGCAGCCATCCTGAACATGAAGAGGTGTCTACAAGAAAGTCAAAGAGGGACTTTTTAGAATGGCATGTAGCGATAGGACAAGGGGTAATGTCTTTGAACTGAAAGATGGTAGGTTTACATTAGTTGTAAGAAAGAAATATTTTTCTGTGAGGTTGGTGAGGCACCCGGACAGGTTGCCCACAGAAGTTGCAGATGCCCCCTCCCTGAAGGTGTTCAAAGCCAGGCTGCATGGATTTTGAGTGNATTCAACCTGGAGAAGAGAAGGCACTGAGGAGACCTCAGAGCAGCCATCCTGAACATGAAGAGGTGTCTACAAGAAAGTCAAAGAGGGACTTTTTAGAATGGCATGTAGCGATAGGACAAGGGGTAATGTCTTTGAACTGAAAGATGGTAGGTTTACATTAGTTGTAAGAAAGAAATATTTTTCTGTGAGGTTGGTGAGGCACCCGGACAGGTTGCCCACAGAAGTTGCAGATGCCCCCTCCCTGAAGGTGTTCAAAGCCAGGCTGCATGGATTTTGAGTGATCTGAGCTAGTGGAAGGTGTCCCTGCCCATGGTGGTGGTGGAGTTGGAAGTAGCTGATCTTGAAGGTACCTTCCAACCCAAACCATTTTACAATTCTATGATTCTAAGATGTATGTTATTGTGCTAAGTCCAGCAACGGTTTGATAGCAACCAACAAATTTCTCTGCATAGAATTAGCATTTTTTTAACTTGCACCTTTAATACAGCCCAAGTAGAAAGCCCGATACAATCTATTAGGTACATTTGAAACTAATCATGTGCAGTATAGGTTAAAAACAATATTAATGATGGGTATTCATCTCTTTCACAAATATTCATTTATTGGCAATGAATGAAATTGTTCTCAGATGGGATGTTGCCATCCCCCACACTCTTTTTAGTTATTAACTCCTATTCTCTGGCAGTTGAAGCATGACACTGTTGGCCCTGAGCCACACATCTCACAGAGGGTGGCACCATGGCCCACAGCAGGTGTGGGACTCTTGGATCTGTTCCTTCTGCTTTCATCTTTCAACGGTAACTTCCCTTCCAGACACACCATTTCAATTTCAGCTACATAGGTGTGACATTGCCTTGTCAGAAACAAACAACTTGAGTTTTTGAGCATCTTTTGGGTGGTCTTGCCTTTTTTATTGCAATGATGCAAAACACATGAAAAGTGATGAACATTTCATGTTTCTGTGTAGAAGGGTTTTGTAAATATATAGCTGATTTGTTTTTAAAAACCAAAGCAATACATCCTCAAGACAAAACTCTTTGAAGAAGATTCACCTATACTTGGGCATTTTGGAGGAAAATTTAAGTGTTCCAGTTATTTTCCCATAAAAATAAATCAGTTGTAACACCATATTTAGTCAATCAAAATGATGATCTTCTAACCAAATGGTTCGCAACTTAGAGATATGGATTAACTGAGCATGTTATCTTATTGATTACTTCAGATTTAGAGGCATAATCACTCATGTACATATGCATGTATTTTTATTGCTAATTTTTCATTCTTAGTCATGACTAAGTATTTTTATTCATGAGTTTCTTAAGCTTTTCTTCATAAAGGAAATGCTGTCTTTTGGGATTTTCAGCTCTTTGTAATGGTTTATGAACTTAAATTTACCATAAATAATTGTATTATTACCCTGTGTGATATAATGCATAATTTTCCTGTATAATACCTCCTCCTTAATTGTGTGGCCAAAATGTTCACTATGAGTTCACTATTTTCATAGGAAGACAGCTGGTAGATGTACCTGTTTCTGGTTTCTGAGACCTGATACAGAGATGAGAGGTGATGACTGTTGAAGTAATTGAATCCAATATCAATGGCAAGTAAAAAAGGCATTTAAAATTCCTTTTGATAAAAATTTGGACGCCTTGGTTCAGTTGCCCATGCCACACAAATAGGTGCCTTGTGTCATTTCATATACTGTAGGATAAAATATCAGGTTTAAAGACAAATAAATCAATAAAAAGACTAAAATCCCTAGAGTTGTATGGATTAATTTCACTTCAGAGGCCAGTGCCTTTAAGCCTCCAGTCCAATAAGCAAGACGTCTGGCTTATTGATTAAGAAAAGGTAGAAAGTACAAATATTATCAGATTTCTTAGTCAATGGATATGTGAAAAAAGTCTGTTAATATGAATGTGAGGTTAGGTAGCACATTCACTTCACAAAAATACAGATTTATGAACTTGATTCAATTGCTGAAATGTGCACATGTTATGACATTTCCTTTCTTTGTTTCACTCTCATATTTTTGTATAGGAAAAAGAAGGTCCAGGGAGTGAATTCTTCTCACTTTGTTCTAGCATGATGATAACTCATGGTCCTTCTAAACCCTGCATGGAAGCATGCAACAAATCTGAGGAGAGTCTGATTCCTAGCGATCCTTGTTAATTTTTTCCAGGCAAAACTGTTACGCTTCATATGAACAATTCAATATTAGTTGTTGTATATCCTGAAATTCTAGAAGTGCAAATGTCCTCATTCCAGTATCACAGAATGAACTCAGCTTCTGCTCTTAGAACACTTTTTAATACATTCAGCTATATACATCAATGCAAATATATACTGAGAAAGCACAAGACAAAAGAGAGTTTCATGGTCTCAGTACTCATAGTGGATGTGGGATTAAGACTGTGCATTAAAGAAGTCTTCTCAGTTGCACAAAGGACAAAAGTAATTTGAACCAAATTTTCCATGCAGTTTCTCTTTGTGCAGTTTGGAAGAGTCCCTTGATGGAAGTAGTGTCAAACCTGGCACACCGTGGTTTTAACTTCAAATAACTCTAGCAAGATTTGACAGGAAAAAAAAATAGTTTAACAATGACCCGTTGAAAGATCTCATTATCTTTCCCATACAGTGCACATAGGAATAAGCTGTTCACATTCCTTTTAACCTTGCTGGAAAAGATTCACTTCTAATCAGAAGGGCTACACATTTGTGAAGAGAAGAAAGATGTTCCATTAGTATGCAGGAAGGATCCTTCCAGGTTAGTCCATATTTGGTTTGAATTAACTCCCTCTATATTAAACACAAAGCAAAATCCAAACCTTTTGAATTTAATTTAATGTGCTTACATATAGGAACTTTTTCATTCTTGCTAAGCACTGCTTGGTGTCTTAGCAATCATACCATGTATTGTCGTGATTCATTTTGTCAAAGATCCACTTATGAACTCCATCCTATGAGCTGACATTATACATTTGAATAACTGCAAAAGAAGGTTTGATAAGATGTAATACTTCAAATGAAAGACTCCATATTATGCTTTGACATAGTACATTGTAGCAGCTGTGGAGGAAAAGCCATTAAGATGGATCATGTCAGTGCATAGTATGGAGCCATTAACACTAAGATTTTTGACATGATTTATCTTAATAGCTGGATATCTATACTGAAATAACACATTTTATTCTGTAAGAGATCCATATGTTAACAGCTCAAGGACAGTACTGGTATACATGTTACATTGGTCTGAGTATTTAAAGAGGAGTGCACGGCACAAGTGAACTTGGTTTGCTTTGCTTGGCCCGAAAAGGAAAACAGAGAACTTGCACTTCTCTGTGCTGCATTTTCCTCCTTCACAAAATCACGTACTCATTCCTGAGGGAGGGTTCTGGGCAGAGCACTCCAAGAGTAATTCACTCTCCCAAGAAGAATTGTAATTAGAGCTCCCACAATAGTTAAGCAGCTGGTGTTCTCTGACTGCTGCTTCATCAACTGTTCGTAATTGCTTCATTGTTCCCTTGTGCTCCCTTTCAGCTGATGGCTTCTTCCACCTGTTGTCTCTCATTTTACCCTTTGAATGTGAGCTCTTTTGCACAAGTTATATTTATACAAGACATTCTGTTATAGCTTACAGGCAATTTCATAATACAAACCCCTGTTATGAATTATGACAATGATAGTAATAATAATAATAACACTCCAAAATGAAACTTGTTTAAATAAACTGCATTATTTCAAGTGGCTTGCTAAAAGAGGCAGCTGAGTTCATATTGAAGCCCAAAGGCAAATGTGAAGCTTGAAGAAAGTC
The DNA here is from genome assembly GCA_013397315.1 of Donacobius atricapilla. Classification (NCBI taxonomy): domain Eukaryota; kingdom Metazoa; phylum Chordata; class Aves; order Passeriformes; family Mimidae; genus Donacobius; species Donacobius atricapilla. The sequence goes on along the minus strand of WBMY01005573.1, from coordinate 201,856 downwards.
TACTCTGCTCTTGGCTCTGAATCTGGGAGGCAATCGTGAAGTGGTAGGCTATAAAGTGTTGGTTGAAAGAGAATTAGAGTGGCAAGCAATGAACAGCCTCTGCTTGATTTCTTTTGTGCTCTGCAAAACAGGAATTTTTATATGCTTAGAGAAATATGCTGAAAGAAAACTTATTCCCTCGTCTGTTTATACTTCCTTCTGGTACAGAGACATCATACTTAATTTTGGTTGGTCAAAAGGGGGACTACACAAAAGATGCTTTTCCAAATAAAATGTGCAGATATTATGTCCATAGATCCACATGTGCTAGCTCTGTAACCAGCTGTTGTAAATAGCTGAACTCTAAGTGCCAGAACACAGGCTAAAATGGACATTTTTAAGATCAACAGAAGTAATAAAAGTTTATCCTTTTCTGTGACAATAAAAAAAGAATTGCTGCTTTGTCCATTATGAAGAAATGATATAAAACTTAACAAAATAGAAGCTTTCTGAAACGCTTTGTTTGTCTCTTTGTTCTGATGCTAGATGCTTGGTAAATGTAGTTTAATAGACCTGCAATGGAATTCAGCAGAATGCTATGGAAGAGATTATTGCAGATTTTTAAGGAAGATTTTTTTTTTTATCAAATTCTACCCAGTTTCTTCTAATCCATTGTAGTTGCTGCAGAGCCTTTCTCTAAAAAGTGATGCTTAAAAATAGTTTTATCTCATTAGTATCTAAAATTTATATACTGCAGAAAATAATTAGAAACCAATCATACAGTGGGATCCCACCTATACTTTTTCCTAGACATCACTTTAGACTCGTTTTACTGCAGAGAACCATCAGTTCTAAAGAGGAATATTTAGCATTAGCAGCTGTTACTAATGTTTAACATGTTAAAAATATATTAAAAAATAATATCAGATGCTTCTTTTGTGGATGGCAACAAACAACAGAAACTTTAAATCAGACTAGTTGAGCATTCAATATCTAAATGTTAAAGATCAATAATAACTGAATTTCACCTGTAATGTTTTATTGGCTCAAAGGAAGTTGAATGATGAAATAAACTGCTCACAGGGTTTTTCCAGTGACATCATCAAATCTTCATAAGCTAGCAGTGATGTGGGAGCTCACCATGGGACAGATGAGCATTTTTAATAATGCAACACTGATTTTAGTTTAATAGTGGAACTGTTTTGTTCGAGTTACTTTCATAATATATTTTCCCAACACAGGAAATATCTCAAGGTTTACTGTTGGACTTACTCATCCTTCTCTACATAAGAAACAAGGCTGTTTTACAGTGGCCAAAAGATTTGCTTACAATTTGGAAAGCTCTGCTCTAGGAAAAGTAAAATGAAGTTTTGAAGCTATTTCTCTACCTTTTCTGCAACCCTCATGATTGTCTACTTTGTAGACAGCATATTTCTCATCCAGTTTTGTTTTTACCCAGAACACTCTAAAGGTCAATTTTTTATTTCATGAGAAGCAAAAAGAAATGGTGAAGCATGGCAAATTCTTGTTTAACAACCAGTCCTATTTAACAGCCTTATGGAGCCCATTTGCTGTTCATTTCCAGTGCTGTCCACAGAGGCATCTGGGAATTAACATGGTGGCTTTCTCTAGGTAAAGCTCTTAATTATCCTTTCTAAGTTCATGATATACTTTCCCACCTGTGGGAAAAAAAAAAAAAACCCAAAAAACAAAAAACAACCTTACTACAAAAGGTGTTTCTTGTTTCTTTGACTGATGTTAATACAGTCTTTGTAGCTTTGGTTTTGTTTAACTTGCATGAGTCAGTATAACACTGTGTGTTAAAAGATCATGGTGTTTCCAAAATCTGGGGTGGGCATGACTTTCAGTCACACTTAGTTTGATCTTTCTAACTGCAAGAGCAGTCTGACAAAGGGTAGATTTCAGTTGCACCCCACTGTTATCTTTTGTGTTTGAACTTTATGAGGTATTTTATTGGTGAGTAAACAGAAGTGCTTTAAACTGAGGCAATATGCAAATCATATCCTACTAAGGTGCTTAATTCTTACTCTTTAAAAACCACAAATAATGATACATAACTATCTCTGCAGAGGAAATCGGACTGATTGCACTGTGTCTACACAGGTGAACCCAGGAATGCCTCTGAATACCACACATGCATGTCAGAAGCCTCCCAGTTTCTGGATGAAACCTCAGGCACACTGTGACTATTTCCATGGTCAGAAAAGCCAGTAGATCTTCTGGGTAGGGGCCAGAGTGTCTTGAGCCATGTCTTGAGGGAGATACTTACACTTAGGGTGATGTTGTTCGTCACACACACGCAAACACACACTCATACTTTGATCAGAACTGATTTATTAAAAGGGTTTGACTCCATTATATAATATTTCTACAAAGGCCAGGGATTGGGGGAGAAGGTTGACACCTCTCCCCATCCTATTGGTCTAGACAACTGTCCATCAGCTGTCCGTATCTCTAAGAACAGGAATGAAAACTTTCCTTGAAACTAGGAAAACATTGTTTTGTTTACATCACCCAAAATGTGAGAAGAAACCTAAACCATGAAACTATGAAACAGAAGAGCAGACTGAAAAAATCAGGGTGACACTTAGGGTACTTGGGATGTAACACTATGGTAGGTCCAAGAAGTGATTCTGAGGCCCCGACTCCTGATCATTCTCAACTATTGCTATTTAGCCTCCTCCCTTTAGGCCTACCTCTAAAACAAGCCTATTTGAAAGGGGACTGACCCTAACCAGAAGAGATGCAAATTAGTTCCTGTCATTTGGCCTTGGTACACAGCTACACATCTTTTTTCCTTAACAGCGCTGATGTGGCTGAAAAGACTTGACAGCAGTATCTCAACAGGCTTTCTTCTTCCTTAATTTCTGCACAATTTTTCACTACAACTACATTTTTATGTGATTTTGCGTTATGTTGTTAAAATTTGCTACAATCTCCATGTTTCTCAAGAGGAAAAAATAGCTCCAACAGTTGTTTTTATCTGCCCAAATTTAAGTTCAAATATATGTTTTTAAGCTAGTATGCTTGCTCAAATAGTACATTGCAGATATAAAAAGTCAGCATTAAAAGTTCAAATGACAGCTGAAAGTAAAAAAATTTAAGATAGACTGAAATAGGTTATAATAATGAAATATTGCCACCTCACTCATGTTTTCATGTGTATCAGTATCAGTAATGCTGTATACAACAAAAACTCTGAAGGAAAAGCAGTTGAAATAGAAAAATCTGTTTTATGAGCCAATAATTTATATATTCCTCTTTCAATGAACAGGGATCAGAAGCCAATGTTCAAAGTAAAGTTACAAAACCAGAATTTGGTGTACAGCAACAAAAAGATTGGACTATTTATCCAACAGTATTTCAGTTAATTCCTTCCTTATTCATATTGTCTTGCAGGTACTGACCATAATGAGGTCAGAAACCTGGAAGAAATAGAATGGTCTAAAAGTTCTGAAGTTTAAAAATATTTATTTATTTAAAAATTCTTATACAGCTTAAGAGAGTTTACAGTTTTTGTAGCTACCAGTACCTTAGAGGTACATTTGGATCTGTGACTGCTCAGGGATAATGAAAGTTTTTGTATGGAATTGTAAAACCAAGAACTAAAGAACATGTGGGCAGCTCTAAATAATAGGATGCCACTTTTTAGAATTTGTGAGTGAAAGACTTGCACACTCTCTGTATCTTTTTGCTCAACTGCTTAAGTTGAAAACTTTTTTTTTGAGTTGAAAACTAACCCTGCACAGGCAGAAAATGGTGCTTTTTATGTTCCCTAGTGGATAAAGAGGTATTTTGCCTCCTAAGACAGAGAACCTCTGTGAAAAAATCACACCATCTGAACTGGGGAAGATTAATGAGGAGTTGGAATTGGGAACTCCCGTCTGCAGACTGGATTGAACTCAAGATGTGAAATGCCTTTTGGAGCTGCTAGTTTTGTCCACAGTGGCCATCATGGAGCCTAGGCTGGTAAAATTTGCTACCTCTCTAACCTCCCCAAAGTTCATTTGAAGAAATGAGGGCCCATGCATCAATCCTGGCACATGGTACAGGAGCACGGACCATGATGCACGGATAATGGCTTTTCCTTCCTGAAACAGACAGGGCTTCAGAGCAAGCCTGGGCAAAGGGCCCTGTGCGGTGGGAAAGTGGAGAGCTACACTCTGCCATTTCAGAAGAAACAGAAGGGAAGCTAGGAAGAAAACAGAGATGCATTCCATCCTAGGATTGCAACAAAAACAGAATGCACTTTTGATTGGAGCTTTGAAGTGATATAAAATAATCAAAGATGACTTGATTAGAGTGGGATGAACTCTTCAAAGCAAATAAATTATTTGGTGATTCAAGTCTCATTTAATAATCAATAATCCTCCTCAACTTGGTTTTTATTTGGTGATTGACTACGTAAATATATTTCATCATGTGGATTAGACAAATAGCCCTGCTTTAACTGTGCTCACAACTCATCATTATCTGCCTTTCATGATGTGTGTTTGAGCATCAAATTTTCACAATATGATTTTTACCCTTTTATGAGTTGCCAAATTTTTTTTTCAGGAGGTGAAATAGAATTGCTGATGTTCTGGTGAACACTTCCAATAAAGCCTTTCTGTGACTGTGCTCGCAGGAGAATATTATCTGGCTTTCACCTTCTTCCAATTTCTCAGTAAAGCATAATATTTCTTAAAATGTCTCATAGGAATCACACTGAAAAAGTGGTGAATATTATTAGAGAATATTTGTAGTCTGAATCTGGCTTTGTCCACATTTGCCTCGGTTTGCTTCATGCTATTGTGAGGTGTTTTCAATCTGATAATATTTGCCTGAATTTAGTATTTCCTTCTAGCACAGTGTCTGCCTTCATATGCTGTGACCTATGCCAAAAATGTCACTTAGATATTCTGTGGTTCTCTCCAGCCTACCTTTGTCTTGAAATAAAAATATTAGATCTGCAAAACCAGCTGCCTCCCATTCTACCAGGCTCATCTAAGTACAATAATTCCATTAAAAAAAAAATGATTTTACAACTATTTTTATAGCTAAAGATAGAATTATTGTTTTTGTTAGTGGTAGTTTCCTTCTGAGATCTCATCTTTTATTGCCTTAATTAATAGCCTTGAAATACATTCCATTGTGGCACAATATGCAACCAGCATGCAGATTACACATTTTTATAAGTAAGGCAAAACCCTCTGTTTTTTTTTTTTAAGAGCTCAGCTATTTGAGCCAAGGTGAATTACCAGCTTTTATCTGCATCTCTTGTCTGCTGCTTAAGAGAATTAGTGGCACTGGTTCACTTTGCGAGTACAGCTAAGAGTAGCCAGATCAATTGCAACTCATAGTCAGAAATCAATGAAATGTGTTTCAGTAAATCTGACTGATTCTCGGGTCACTACAGAGTGCATTATCCTGGCCTTACTCTGTTACAAGATTAGACCTAGAAATAATCATAAGTGAGATTCCCTCTGCTCTTTTAAAACACTCTTTACAGTCCTATTGCTATTCTGTGGTAAAGTAACTTCAGAGACAGACACACAGTGAGAAGAATGCCACCATGCAAATGAAAGAGGCTTCACCCTCTGGGTCATCACTCTGGGAGGAAGACAAAGTACCATTTCACTCCTGTCTGCAAAGAAGAGGTTAAACAAAATTTGAAATTGTAGACATGGAGTTTTCTTAACTAGAAACAGAAACACACATGCGGTTATAGCAGGTCAAACCTCTGGACAGAGTCAGTGAAACCTTCACTAAATTTATCACAGTTACTTCAATTTACTGACAATTGGGATCTCCCCAGAATGTTGCTGAGGGGCTGTTTGTAGAAGCCTGCATACCTTTCGAGACTTTTGCTTTGTTTTCAACAACCACAGGCTCTGAATACCCTTCAGAAAGTGTAGTGGAGGAAGAAAATTGCTCTTAATCTAATTTGCTGTGTATTTTTTATAGAAGGGCTGCACATGGTTGAGCAGAGCAAAGCTCACGCCTGCTGTGCAATGAGGGCTAACCTGTGCCGCGAGGACAGAGCCTCCAGTGAAAGTTGCATATCCTATGAGTTCTGATTTGTCACTCTGGGAATGCGTGAGCAGCTGCTTCATTCTGACCACATAATAACAGTGCAGCAACTGCAGCTATGCAGCCCAGGTGAGTGGGCTGGCAACCCCACCATCTTGTACACAAAAATATGGGAAAGGTGAGAAAAACTCGGGTAGGAGATCAAAAGGAAATACTGGATTGTTAAATGGTGCAGGATATCACCTTGATGAAAGCAGTACTGGAAGGCATGTAGAATTACTGGGTTGTGAAGTTTAGAGTCAAATGCCAAAAAGATTTTGTGAGGTGATAGAGGTGTCAAACCTCTGAAACCTCTAAGGTCTTCTAACAAGAAAAACTACTTCAGCAAAATACTCACACTCATCTGAAGGGAAAATTGTGTCTTTATTTTTGGAAGATAGAGCGACCACAAACACCACTGTAATCAACAAAAGCAGAAGAGGCAGCAAGAATGTGGTTATGTTGCACACTGTTCTGCTTACTGACTCAATACATACACACAGGACTGAGTGTTCACTGGATGTCTGTGTTCCTGAACAAGAGTAAAGAACATTTGTTAAAGTTCCCCTCCCCCAATCTCTTGCCATCTCTGCTTAACAAACATATTAGTTTAATGAATGCAAATTACTACTAGAAGGACATAGTCTATACTTAAAAAAAAAGTTAAAATATTTTATTTTATTTTTATCTGATATACAGAGATTCATAAAAATAGCCATTAACTTTGGAATGAGAGTACAATGTGGAGTTTATTAAATGAAGAAATACAATAACATTACTTTTATGTACCATGAATTCATTTCCATGGTTAAGGATTAGCAATAAGAAGCTCTCAATATGGAATCAGAGACTGCCAGCATGGGTGCAATAAACTTTTCAGAATGGTTCATAAGATTATACTAATTAGGGATAATCTAATTTGAACAATTTTTATCTTCTCAAAAAGTAATATGATGTCACTCTATGGGAAGAATCACTACCCGGGCTCCAGAGATATACTAAAAAAACCACACATGTTATCTGTAATATTAAAAATTAGGGTTGATCCACGAGACAGTCTTAGATCTACCCTTTTCCTCTCAAAAGATCCACCATATAGACTGTTAAGCCTCCATAATTATCTCCCCTACTTGTGACAAGCATGGGCTAATCAGTCTCTGAGGGAGTTTTCCTGCGGATCGTTGAGAAGTGTATGTATGCTTCACATTGCTTATCAAGCTATTTTGTACGCAGTATCGCATAAGAGCTGACAAAAGTTCATTATCCTCATCTGGACTAGAATGATTCCAAATTAGGAAAAAGAGATAAGCTTTGGGTTTTTTTTCCGTTCCCTTTCTATTCCTCTTCCTTTTTTTTTTTTTTTTTCAAAAGGGGAAAATAATATCTCTAGCTTGCATTGCAATAAAGACCTTAGCTAAGAAAAAAGCAAGCTAGGTTCTTGCAGACTTTAATCCCATATTAAAAGATTAGAAAAAACATCTGAAGAAATCAGAGATAGTCTAATTGAGGTTCTCGCCTTTAATCCTGTGAGTAGACTCCCCCTTGGATACCAGGATCTGTCAGTGCATAGTCTTGGGAATTCTCTAAGGGAAAATAAACCACAAGAAATGGACATACAACATGCTCTCTCACATTGAAACAGAGAAAGAAAAAAAAAACCTGAGAGATAGCAATATCAAAACATATCCTCTCCCAAGAAAGGGAAAAAAATCAGGTACAATATATAATGAAAACAAAAAAGCAGATGAGAAGAACCAGAGTTATTTTGGAAGTTCTTTGATAACACCTACAAATGTAACCCAAAAGGAAATCATCTGGCTTGGTTCTGCTTTCCTCATCCAGATCAAAATGCCATTTGTATTGCATCTTTACTTTTTATTTTGCTGGCAATTGTATTCCCACTCAACTAACTGCAATATAAATGTATTAAAAAATAATCTTTGAATTAGTCCTTTAGAATGACATTTAAAACAAACTATAGAGTAACCAGAGCACAAGGAAAATTAGACAGATTAGTATTCATTTGTGTTTATCTGGCAAATAAGGGCAAGATGCATACAAAAATTATAAAAATATAAAAATTCACTATAACACCAGGCCAGACTTTTTCATATTAAAAATTATTAAAGGAAGAGACGCTTCATAAGGGGGAAAAACAAAAGCAGTAACATTAAGCTGGGAGTCTCTAAAACAGCACCAGTTTGAAAATGTGTGACCAGTAAGGCAAATCCATCCATTTGATTGTAAAGTTGCAGACTAGAATTTGAATTCAGACACTTGCAAACACATTTCATTGTTTTAAAAACTGTTCTCCCTTGCTTTGTATTTTCTTTTCCATGTTTTGTGATCCATTTCCCTAGCAGCAGGGTTAAACACATTTTTTTAATTGGCTATGATGTAGTGGACACATGGAAATGCATTCTGTTGATAGCAAGCTATTTGAAATTCTAGTAAAGGGAAAATTAAGAAACTCTTTGTAACATGTCAGATGTTATGGCAGTGTGTTAACTTGACCAAAGCCAAAGGAGTCAGATTTTAGAGTTGTACTTTCAGGCTGTACATTTGAGTAAAAACAGAGATATAAATAGAGTGAAAGATGAAAAACAAAATCATAAAAGAAAATAACCAGAAGGTACTTCAGCATGAAAAATCAAGGTAACATTGCAAGCAGATGCAATAAACATAAAAGAGGTTTGGGATTGCTATTTTTGTTGCATGGAAAATTACTGTGATTCGTTGTTCTAAATTATGTAAAGATATATAGATAATGGAATTATGAACTGTATAAACATAAATGTGTTTGCCTTCCATTCAATATATTCTATATTAATATAAAGCAGGGTTAAATCACTGTAAGTTCAGAAAATTTTCTTTTATTTCCTCTATAAATTAATTCAGGACATGAGAATGTCATTCTGAAAATTTTAATATGCAATTTAATATTTTATTAACAATGTTTAAGAAAAAGATTCATATGTTTCAGTAGTCTTGTTACAAGGTACTACAAAATGTGATAGGAATCACTGTAAGGCAGCAACTTCCTATGGCTTGGCATAAAGACCGTGAACAAATTAAAACAGTTTAATGCTCTTAGTGTTTCAAAATTCATGACATCAGTGGGGGGGAAAAAAACTCCAAAAGTGCCTGATCCAGCATGGCTGGCATTGGCAGACTTTGCTTTTTGTAAAGAGAGCATTGTCTGTGTGAGATGTATAAGAAGCGACACTGCAGAGTTGGAGAACAACAGTGCCCAAACCCCAGGTCTCCAAGAACCTTGTGAATAAGCTGAGTACCTTAAACTGACATTGAATTAAACAAGAGTGGAAGGTACTGAACATGCATTGAATTCAAGAGTAGTTGAGTTTCTCAGCACTTTGACAGATCAAGACCCCAATTTTTGTTTTGTTTTTTATAACAAACAATGCCTCAAGGCAAGTACATACAGTAGGAATTTTGCATAAAGTTAATTGTTCACTATACATAAAAATGACTCCTTAGTTTTAATGAGGCTTAGACACACACTGACCCAGTGACATTATTTTCTGGTATGTGTACTTCTTGGTATTATCAACAGTACAAACTAATTTGGAGTAAGATTATTTTTCTTCTCAGGTTAGAGAGAGGTTTGATAGGAATTAAGCAAATGCAGGGCTGCATTAATTCTGCAAGGGAACTGGGATAAAAAATTATGCCTAGAGGGTTGCAGCAGATACTATGCATTTTACTTTAATTTCTTCTTGCAAGTTGTGCAAAAGGCATTCAGGTTTTCTTGCACAAATCAAACATAGAATAAACAGTGCACTTTTTATGTGAAGTAGTGAGAGATATCATTTGTTAGCATTTGATCAAAGACTTCTGTAACAGTTTTGCATGATATACAGTGCTAAAGTAACAGGCATATTTAATCTTATTACAGAATGCATATTCAGAAATATTCTTGCATTAGCACTAGTAAGTCTTTGGAGAAGTCTCTTACAGGAATGTACAGAAAGCAAGCAAATTTATAATAAACGTGTATTTCATTTGGAGAGTTTGATGGCCTTTTCAAACCACTTGCTTCAATATGGTCTGTTATCCAAAATCCTCCCTGCAATGATACTTATGACTCCAAATTAATATGAGACAGTTGCGATGAAAACCCTCTGTGAATGGCATAATTCTAGTAAATGACAAAATAATTAAGTAGCTCATGCAACAGGCTCCAAAAGCAGATGTTTATGATTATGAAACATGCAATAATGTTGGGTGGTGTGTGAAGAGAAATGACCAGCTTCTGCTTTAAGATGCCTGCACTTCTTGGTTCGACTGAAAAGTCATCTATCAAGGCACAGAATTTAATCTGTATGTGGTAGAAGCATGACTCCGAAGGAAGTGACTCTAGCACTGTGACCATTCATTGCTTCCATTCAGTTAAAATGAATACTCCAGTTTTGCCTTTGTCTAGGCTTTGGTCCATTGATATGGAGGCATTATAGCTTTTCTACTGAAGAATGATTACTGCAGGATTGACTCTGGTTTTCACATCATGGGGATATTTGTTTAATCAGAGCACAACTTTTGAGAGTGGACATACTAGATTTAAATACCACATCAATGATGTAGGAAGTCAAAAGATTTAAAAAACTTACCCTGTAGCATGTGAAATTTTGCTTGACAGCCTTTAAGGCTAACGCAGATAAAAGTAAAGACATGGTGACTTGAATGTATATCTGAGCTGCTGGTTTTTGCAGGGGTGTTTTTGGCATAGATTGCATTTTCTTATGTGGCTCTAAGTCACAAACATTTAATGTGCAGTGATAAGAACTAGTGAGGAAAATGGCTAACTGATCTTCCACCAACATATATCTGGTTAAAAAAAAATATATTTGCACATATATGTGAACGGTTACGTGCTTGGAAGGATATATTTTGTATTTCTTTTTTATATAGTCTTGATGTACTGGGGTAATTCTTGAGTACAATAAATCCTCCCATAATAAAAATTGAACAAGTGCAAATTACTGATTTCTAAAGTTTTCTTTTGAAAAAGATCCATTCTTTGCTATCAAGTGAACATTTTGCTAGGGAAGACTGATAGATTAATCTGGTTCACCCCTTTTGCTCTGTCCCTTTGCCTTTTTATTACACAGACTCAAAAGCTTTTACTTCATATATGTTAGAAGAGGAGACCCAGCTCAACCCATTCACCTTTTCTCTATCAAGACCGCCTATAATTATCCCAATTTGTTCTAAATTACTTTCTGTCAGAGAAATTATGCCCATTCTTAACACTAATGAATTTTCAGCTGAGTCTTGTTTGATTTCACAGATAAGAGTTAAGCCTAGTGAAAGAAGGGCACAAAAATGCTTAAAAGCTACTGTTTATCTGGTGAGAAGTTACCAATACTCTTATCTCACATCTGAAAGTCAGAAAAGGTTTTTTCTCTCTACTAGTGTAATTTCTGGAGATCTGATATATTCTTCCCATTTGGCTCAGATCCTGCTTGTTGTTTTATGTCAAGTAGTAGGTGGAAGCTTATGGTGTGAAAATAATAAAGAAAACCTCGACAGATACCTTTGTTAAATATTTTATAAAGATGTCAGTGTTATGCCTGTTTTCTTTCGTCTCCAAATTAATAATATTAAGTGTAGATCTCTTAAAGAGATACTTTCAGAAGTAGGAAAAAAATCTATAAGATCCTTATCTAAATGATTTTCATATGTCTAAGAGACTTTTAATGATGAAATTCCTGAAGAACTTAGCCTTCAGGACACTCTTACTTTCCTTTGAACAATTTAGTCATGTTTCACTGGCCATAAATTGAACCTTTGGTTTCCAATTTGGCTTATCAAAATATTCCTAAAGTGATCAATATTGCAAGTACAATATTATGTCTCACTGTCTGTTTGGTTTTAATTGATAGGGGATAGACATATTAAATTTTGATTTAATATTTATAAATATTACAATTTTTCCATTTTTCTTCCAAAGGAGGTCTCTCCTAGAAGCTGTTGCCTCATTGAGCTTCTACTGTAGCCAGGTGTGATCTGACTCCTCTCACTGTAACTACCACTAATTTGTAAGGGGAACCTGGATAATCAGCTTGTTCTCCTAAGAGTGTTTTCTAGGGATGTTTCTCCATCAAAACTCTGGCTAATTCTCTGTGTTATGGTGCATTTGGAGCAAAGCACCAGCAAGCCACAAAGGCAGGACACATATAGATCAGTGTAATCCCTTGGCCAAACCCGTGTCTCAACGAGGCAGCAGTGCACTAACACAGTTTCCCTGTGCTTAGCTCTGGAGTTTACTCACTTACAGCTGGACAGGGATCATTTTATTGCAGTTCATAGGCACAGCTAATCAAAAATGAGTGTGTATGGACCAAGAGAGATCATCTTCACTTTGATGTTTTTGAAAGGCAAGGTATTGAGATTAATTAATAACAAGGAAAGTCCTCTATAAAAGAATGGACTATTAGCAAAGGTACATAAAACCTTATATCAACTCACTGTTCCTAATAGCTTGCCATGATAAAGCTCACAGCCTAGATTTCGCACACAGGCATGGCCCCAGAAAGGGAGAGCTCAGCAGACAGGGATCAGTAGAAACACAGCTACTCTTTTTTTCTCTGAAGAAAAATCAATATTATGGAGTTTTTTCCTTCTTTGGCTTTAGCACCTTGGTTCAGAGTTAGAAGCACTAATTCCCACACTTCAAAATGTTCTGAAGTTTCCTTCACATACTTTCCCAAAGATGAACTTTTACCCAGTGCTGTGTGAAATCATTCCATATTCCACTGAAATGTGAAAGTGCACCCAGAAAAGGCATAAAGAAAAGATAAGTAAAAACAAAAAGACTTGTTAAAGAAGAGGGGGTTGAGTTTTGCACATACCTGACTTTCTTACAACTTCTGACTGCTGATTTTGCTATTTATTTGTGAACAATGATTTCTGTTTTACATTGCCATTTTGCCCATTACATATTTATTGAAGGGTTTTATTTCTTTGCTATCCCAATGTTTAATCATTTAAATTTTATTGCTCTCATTTTAACAGAATTTTCTTTTGTCAGAATGAGACAAATATGTATTTTAACAAGTTTATCAATTTAATTGTTTAGATGATAGGTGTTCTTTTTAGGAAATTATAAACATTAATAAAATTTTATGAAATAAAATAAAACTAGGAAATTTCTTTCTTTTCATTCTTTATGCTACCAGTGTTTAGCATCTTGTAAATACTCCATTTACTTGTAGATTTGTAAATTATTTTTTATGTATGTAATTGGCTTTATAACTGTAGCTATGGAGCTTGCAAAATACTCCACCATCTAAATACTTTAATGCAGTTAGAAGAAAAGTGTAGTTCCTTGGAAAATTACATAATAATTACCTAATTATTTTTTGGCGCACCACACCTAATGATTTTTTTGGCTGTAAGCAGATGTCCTCAAAGCTGCAACAGGAATAGGTAATTTAAAATTGCTTGGTTTGCAATATTGAGTCAGTGTTGGAGTTTTAAGAAGCCACACCAGAACTGTGTAAATCTGAAGCTTATATTCGTTATTCATATACATTGGACAGCAGGAGAAGTAAAAGACCCATATAAAAACTGTGATGGCTTGTGCAATTTTCTGCACTCATGTCTTTTTGCAAGAGTGTGGTGATCGATGTTCTAAGTACTCTAAAAATCATGTAGGTGTTTTCAGAAATTTTGCAAAATAGGAAAAATATGTAACAAGCTGCATTTTTAAAAGTATCTTTTGCTTTTCTCTGTTCTCTTTACAGGCAAGGAATTTCTCTTTTTGTCAGGTAAGGATTATTCTTTCGTGTATAGTTCTAAGTTTCTTTTCAGTCGTCCTTTCCCCATTTTTCATCCTGAAAGGACAAGTTATTATCACAAGGAATCCCCTACTGTGCTTGCTTAGACAAGAATATTTCAGTGTTCAGTGGCTTGGTTAACCTGTTCAGTTATTTAGAGGCAGGAGACTATCATGTGTGTGAAATGGCCTGGAAATTTTTAAAGAGAAAAGTGAATGGTAAGGTTGAAAGATGAAGGAAGCAAATAATATTTGAACAGCATTTTCTAATGCTTCTAGTGAAGATGTCTCCCTTCCATCTCCTAAAACTGATTGTAGTTGAGGGAATATTTGAATCTTAGGCCACAGTATCTTCAGAAAGGATGCACATGTATAACCATAATACTCCCTCGTGTATGTTGTTTCCTCTTATGCTTGTAAGTTCCTCCTCCGTGGAGTTTTCACATTTGTGACATGCAAACACAGCAATATACAATCTTTGTTTGCTTGTACCCCAGTAGGCATTTGCTCTTCTGGTTCTTTCACTAGATCATCTTTAGCATTCCTATCAAACTCAAGCTTTTTGGTTTCACTTTGGTGGCTCTGAACTCCTTAGATTGACTGCCTGTCTCATGCCACTGCTTTTGAATATAGTACCTGCTTCTCACTTTGGTGCACCTTCCTTCCAGCTTTCCATGTGTTTGGAATGCTTTTCTTGTGTGTGTACTTTCTTTCCTACTGGTTCCTTTTACTTGTAACTCTCACTGTCTTTCTTAGTAACCTTCCTCCTCTTAGAGCCTTTCTCTAAACGTTTTTCTTCTCAGTATGACAGCAGATTTGGGACTGTACAAGGATGTCTATCTGAGCTAAATCATCACCTTCCTGACATTGTGACTTGGGATAGGAACATCTCAACAAAAGGAGACATCTGAAACAATTCAGATGAATTGCAGGCTAGAAATGCCCACTTCTTTGCAAAGGTGTAAAGAGGAGCCTAGGGTCACTACAGATCTATATACTGTGGACAGAAAATTTACAGAGAAGCAGTCTCGGCATGCACATCCACATTTTAACTAAGTCCTGTACTTAGTTGTTTAAATAACTGTGAACATTTGTGTAATGCTATTTGCTAAATTTCAGATCTAAGGAAATATTGACACTTTGCTTTTGCTAAACATGCAAATATAAACCAATAAAAATTAAAATACAAAAAGGTGCAAGTTTAGCTTTTCTCTCTCATCTGTGTATGCTGTGTCAGAGGGACCTTACACTTCTTTTACTCTCTGAGTTGAAAGCCAAGGGTAAAGAAAGGAAGACCTGAGGAACCCAGTGTAAATAAGAGGTGGATTGTGTCCACATCCTTAATTTGATCCTGAAACAGTTTTTCTGAGTGCTATAATCTGAGAAATAATTGTACATTTCCAACAATATAATTGTCTTCTGTATTATTACTATTTCCACTGGTTTAATGACTGGAGATGTTTTGTGTGTTCTGCATGTTACTGAAGAATGAGGAAAAAAAATTGACTCTGTAAAAATGTTTAACAATTTTATATAATGCAAATGGCAACTGAAAAGGATATACAGCTAGTCACAAAGAGCAATTGAAATACAACCTTTCTTAGGAAGGGTACAATTTTAAAAATCAGTAAAAAGCAGTTTTTTCTCAGTCAAAAGATTTTTCTGTTTGGAATTCTGAAATGCTTGATTAATGAAGCAATTATATAATTCAGGAAATCAGTTTAATTGTGTTTTTAAGCAAAATATTTTTTATGGGTATTATTAAGCCAATCAATAAAGTTTTACCTAATTCAGTTCTTTAAACTCCAGGTTTAGCAATTTGTGCTGTTAAAGTTATTGACCCACCATGAAGTAAAATTATACAGTAAAATTAATTATTAATTTACGACCTAGAGATTAGAGAAATCTAAACCGAAGATATTCTTAATATTAATGTTTAGCTAACTGGATACACTGTAATTACCTGTGTATTTAGTTGAAAAACTTTGAAACTGTTTTAACAATACAATGTTCAAGAAATGAGTTGTAATTTACATTAGGATATCTGTCTCAGGAGCGAACATTTGATCAATCCATTTGATCAATCAATTTAAATCCCAGCTCAGGTCCTAGCTACTGCTTGGATATCTATCTTATTTGACAGATAAACAAGCCTTTGAGCCTTAAAACTATATGCAAAAATTGGGATGAGACCCTTCAGAACTGTGTGTTGCATTGCCTAGTCTTTGGTTGTCTAGCTCTTAGATACAATTCAAATGCCTAAATTAGGCACAATTTCTCTAAGTGATGCATAGGAACAACATCTTGCAGTGTCCATTGACAGATTGTGAGAACTTGTCTTGAATCTAGCTTGTCTAACAGAAGAGCCAAGTTTGAACATGAAGGCGACTTTTGTATAACAATATTGTGGCTGAAAAACTGATCTAATCACACATATCTTCTAGACAGCCATTGATATAAGAGGATTTAAGGAATATTTTTGCATGCACATTTTGGAACTAGGGTGCCCTAATCAATAAACACAGGTTAGACCGGCAGGAGACAGAGATTGTTTATTTTGGATCAGAGGTATTTTGCATCCAGGGAGGTATTTGCAGGGACCAAAGCTATATCTCCCTACACTTAGGACAAGCAGCCAATGAATCCCAGATAACTGTCGCTGCCTTTTCTTTGGTACTTTTAGCTTTGGCTATAAAGAACCTCTTGCACATATAAACATTTATAAATATTTTTGCATTTGTGTATATAATTATAGGTACAATTATATATGCACAGTTCCTTCTGAATTGCAGTGTGCCTGGGCTATTCCTTGTTTGGCATATCATAGTCCTCTGTTTAGTCATTGTCCTTTAGTAATTCTTCTTGTTTTACTAATTGTTTAAAAACCCCAAAGGATTACTAAAAAAACTCTTTTATTTTACTGTTTATCTCTCATTTTAACTGTTTTTGAATAAATGAACTTAATAGCATTAGTTGGAAATACTTAAATGTGAGCAAATGCGAGTCTAATGTTGAGTACAACATTATTGAAAAAAAATCATTAATTTTTGATTCAGGATTGCAAATTATGAATATCTTGTCTGCATGTGGAATACAGAGAAACCATAAATAACTCTCTGTATCCTGGACAAGTAGGGTTAAGGACCTCAGAAAAGTCATGCTAAAGCCCTGTATGTTGCATTAGGAACCATTATTTGGTAAAAAGTGATAAGGAATAGGGTCTTTCTGGCAACCTGCCCATTTTCTGAGTTTGTAGACTGTAGCAGGACAGCAAAGGAAGTACATCTTGCCTCACTGCAAAATCTTTTCTTAAATGTGGTTTCTGTTCATCCAGGTGGATTAAGGAGATTCCTTTCACAGGGCAGAGGTGGTGTACTTCATTTCTGTGGCTAATTCTTCAGGCTGTAAATTAGAACTTTGCTTTCCAAAATTCCTGCTTCTAAGAGCTCTTAACTTCTACTGAAGTTGGACTACAGTACAGGATTCACAAAGCCAGAAGGAATAAAAGCAAGGAGCCCATCTCCGCAAGATACCAAGACTGGATTTCACAGGTGAGGCACTGTTTTCCTGAAACTTGCTCTTCCTGAGCGGCTATAAACAGCTCCTTTTCCTCTTATGATTAAAAGAAAAGTAACTGTGGCTACAGTTACTTCCTACGCTCTGGTAGGAAGATCAGTCCTATCAGGCTTTTCTTTGTGGTGGATCCTGTTTTAGGATGTTGAATCATGTGCATCATAAGCCTTACAATAAAGCCTTCTGAAGTCATAGAGTCACATAACCAATTAGGTTATCAAAGACCTTTGAGGTCATTGACTTCCAAGCTATGACCGAGCATCCCCATGTGAACTACACCATGGCACTATGCACTATGTTCCGTCTTTCCTTAAACACCTCCAGTGTTTAATGACACTGACAAATGACTCCACCACCTCCCTGGGCAGTCCATTCCAATGCCCAATCACCTTTTCTGTGAAGAAATTCTTCCTAAGGTTCAACCTAAACCTCTCCAGGCAGAGCTTATGACTGTCCTCTTGTCCTGTCACTGGTTACCTGGGAGAAGAGACTGCCCTTCACCTGGCTATACCCTTCTTTCAGGTAGTTGTAGACAGAGATAAGGTCACCCCTTGAGCCTCTTTTTCTTTGGCTAAGCAACCCCAGCTTTCTCAGCTTCTCCTCATAAGACTTGTGCTCCAGACTGTTCATCACCTTCATTGCACTTCTCTGGACTCACTTCAGTACCTCAAAGTTCTTCCCGAACTGAGGGGCCCTGAAGGGGGACTCAGCACTCAGATGCGGCCTCACCAGTGCCAAGTACATGGGGACAATCCCTGCCCTGGTCCTGCTGGCCACGCTGCTGCTGATAAAGCCCAGGCTGCCATTGGCCTTGTTGGCCACCTAAGCATATGCTGGCTCATGTTCAACCAACACCCCCAGATCCCCTGGGTTTTTGTCCTGTAGATTTGTGTTCACTTAATTCATTAACCTAATAATTATTGCCCTTGAAAATAAGAGAAATTGATGATGAGAAGTATGTGATCTCTGAAGGCATGACTCTCGAGAAGTTGGAATGTTACAATTGCAGCTATAAAACCAGTTAATTAAATTCTGTACTTTCTTAGCACTTGAGTTATTTTCTCATGGGTGAGGTTTAGCTGTGCTACCTCCTCTATATGCCAGCAATGAAGAGGACAATGGGAACGAACTTACCTTTTGTCTTTGCCCCTTTCTGAATTTTACTTTTAAGGAACAGGGCTATGAACTTGTGACCTTAGCAAAGCCTATTCACCCTCAGCAGGGTGAATGGTATGGAAGGACTAGTAGGTGTTTGCTGTCTTGTGATCCTATCGGCACAGGTGTATAATGAGGTATTTGAATGCAAGAGAGAATTTATTATTTGAGCCAAAATTATCTTTTGGTCTGGAAATCTTTCAGAGAGTGAGAATATAAGAAAAGAGCCTTTTAAGACGCACAGTTTGAGGACTGGTACCTGGCTGTACTACCTGGATACCTGGAAATTCAGAAGTTCTTTTGTGACTATTAATTGCAAATATCAGCTTCTGTGATATTTGATTGTTACAACATTGAACAGGATTTAACAGTCTTTCATCAAACAAACAAGATATGTATGGAGTCTGTAACCCACAACTAAACTGGAGTCCAAATGAACCTGTGATTTGTGGAAAATGGTAGTTCAAAAAAATGATAGTTCAACCATTGTAATATTAGTATTGTCTGGTCTACTATAATTTCCTTATAATCCTCTGAACATTGGCATTGTGCGCTGACACTGGACTTCTTTATTTGTGCTGATGTTAATTAACATGGCCTCCTGGATAATCAGCCTATCTTTGTTAAAATGAGAAGGTTATGCACAAAAAGAGATATGGTGTACAGGTGAGGACTAAGCAGAAAAATGTTGTAGCAATTTGCTGAACACGGAGGCTTATTGAGGATGCAGTCCTGAATAATACACACTAGCTTTGCTCTTCCCCCTTTAGTGTGTGTAGAGAAGCCATGAATCATTCATGGTCTCCCAGCTGAGCGGGGCTTCAAAGGGGCTGGTTGTGATTGGGTGTCCTGGGTGAATTGCCACGCTGCAGAAACGCCTGCACCCTCAGCACTGGAGGGGTGAGGAAGCACTTTCATCTGGGCCTCCAAAGTGTTTCGGGTCACAGTTCACCAGGAGATAACGATGTAGATGTACATTCAGAATTAGCTGCAGAGATACCTGTGTAGTGCGGTGTGGAAAAGTGAGCCAGTTAGATCCCCAGTGGATGCTGTGAATCAATTACTGTGTTCTGAATACAAGGTTGGCTGCAGGGGATAAACAGATGTCAGAGAATTTTTCCTAATAAGACCATAGTAATAGAAGAGCACTGTCAGCTTCGTTTTACATTCAAAATCTCATTTCCTCTTTATATGACCAATTTTATTAGGCCTCTAAACAAAGATATTTTATGCAACTGATAGCTGTATAATGAGAATAGTATCATTAAATTTCTTTTTTTTTCTTTTTAACAAGGATTGAAAGAGAAAGCATAAATGAATCTTGACAAAGTTAGAAAGAAGGTGTGTAATTTAGAAGGCTGGATGATCATTTCTTATCCCTTCCAATGAAAGACAATATTGAACAGTTTGCAGCTGCCTTTTATGCTGAATCATAATCACCTACATTCCAGAGCAAAATATTCTTACAGCCAAAGTTGGTGATTAACTTGTACTGTTCTCTGTAATTTCTGCATATTTTTTCAATGTCTGGTTTATAAAGCTGTGATCAGAAACAAGAAATAGCTTTGGGTTTAGTTAATAAATCTTAAAACAGGTCATACACTTGCAGTTAGCACCATAGTCTCAGTATTTTTCATTTCTGCACAAAAACCAAAATATCAAGACACAGGAGCACACCATATCTTTCTGCAAATCATGAGTAAAAGCAATGAATTATTAGAGATACTTATTGCCTATCATTTTACTCTTTCAACTAGAACACTAGTACAATATTAATTTCATACAATTTGCAAATACTGAAACACTAGACTAAAGGAATATCCGTGGATGCATCATGTTCATAAATTGTTCACATGCAGATTATGCTAGGTGTTTTTTCTTTTTTGAAAGGAATAGATGCTGATGTTTTTAAGTTCATACTGTTGCCATGAAGACATTGTCACTTCATGTGGCAGAAATCAGAGCAAAATTTGGCTTTAAATATTGGTTTACAATGAATACTTTCTAGTGAAATGCCTAAACTCACAGCATATCTCATACAAAATCTTAATTCCAAACACTTCATAAGAAGGGAAGCAAGAGAGAACCACAGACAACATTCAGAACATTTTTGACAAACAGGTCAAACATCTGAGAACCTCTATGAAATTATGCTCATATACAGCTCATACTTGCCAAATTCAATTCAGCAGTATTTGGGTAAATAAGACATAAGTGTAACTCAAGGTTTGGTTCACTGAAATTAGTTAAAGCAATACAGGCAAAGACATGACCTAAAACCCTATTGCTGAGTTACCAAAACCTGGCTTTTTCTCCCTCCCTAGATCTGACATATACATGGCTACTAAAATTCAGAAGTGTGTCCCTTCAGACAACCACATATCAATAATATGTCTCTGTGCAGGTGGTAAAACAATGCTTCAGCCCATAATCTCTTCAAGTCAAGACCTGAGCAGCTCTCTAATTTTGACTTTCCTGAGGTTTGTCTTCACTGCAACCTTGGAAACAATACCAGCCACAATGGTATTAAAACTTCTCCTCAAACCTAGCTGTCCCTAGGATTTCTTTTCAGGAGCAGCTTTGCCCTAAACACTAATCATTGTGCTGCCACCACTCCCCTGAGTATGAGGGTGCAGCCTTCCCAAGCCATTGTTGGCCACTCACCATTGTTCCTCTGGCACACACCATGTTACCTACAATACAGAAATCACAGGGAGCAGGGGGAAGGCAGCAGTCAGAAACATGTCAGAATCATTCTCTCCCTCTCCAATTCCTTTAAGAATGGGATATACAATAGAAGTAGCCTCAGTGTATTATCTGTAATGATGCATTATCTAACACTGCTCTTAATCTGTAAATTACAGTTTTTGTGTGCTGCAGCTCAGTGCTGGGAAGGAAGTTAATCCCTGGCTTAGTTTCTGAAACCTTTCTAGTAATTCAACCTTATTGGAAAGCTCCGCTGTTTCTCTCCAGACAGGACAAACAGAGGAGCTCTATGTCCACGTTCATGATTCGCCTTTGAAACAAGCCATGGTGTTTGGTGAGAAGGTGGCATAAACTTGTGCATTCATGATCTTCAAGATGATCCTAAAATCAAGTTTGGAATTGTGATGGCTTGGATCTTTTCAAAAGAGTTCTGTGACATAGGCACTTCAAAACCATGAACAAGACAATATATGCCTAGTAGATGCATAAATTTCTTAGATGGCTGATGACTGCTTAGTCATCAGTCTCTCCCAAATTTGAACTCCTGGATTTTCATGTTTCCAGACCTCTAAAATATTTGCAGGAACTTAATTGTCAGAATTCCAGTACCGCCGTGCAAATACAAACTTAATACATGAGGAGGGAATTGTAGAATTTACTGCTGCTCATACAGTGATGAAAAAGTCAGTAAGACCTTAATCACTTGTGTTTAACTATGTTTTAAAATTGTTGAAATTCAGTCCTTTTTCATTTAGAAATAAAAAGATCCTAAGTATTTTGCACAGCAGTGAAAGTCAGTGTAACATCTTTTACTCCAGTGGTATTGCACTGAATTTTAACACCCATATTAAAATTCTGAATACAAAGAAAGTTCAGAATTTCTGGTATTCAGCACTAGAGCCATGACTCTGTGGGGCATTGTCTCTCACTAGTGAAAACTCAGCCAATATTATCAGTCCACAGGTGTCCAGTGTAAAATAGTATTTGAAACAGTTATATGAAAAAAAATCACAAAAGGGACCAAATAATGGCAATAACATAGAGGCTTCAGGGACACTCATATTCAAGGGACGTTACTGAGAAGAATGGCCTACATGTTTCTGAATAGTGCTATTTGCAGCATTAGACTGATTTGCTTTTAGTTCTTCAATGCTGATTGACAAGGAAATGCTGGTTACTCTGGGATTTTTTGGGGATCTGTGCCATAAGAAAGGAGCAGGCACTCAAAGTAGGGTAACAGTTTAATAACAGTAACAGACGTGGCAGTAGCAATCTTACATCCTTTCTGACACTGGGAACTCAGCCATGCACTTCCAGAGGAGCTCTTCACACTGATCTCAGCAGACAGCGGAAATCACCTCTCTGGTGATGTTCAAGAGCATCACTTTTGTTCTCACTTTTCTAGAATTTTCTCAAGCAAGCAAACCTAATCTTCCACCTTCACAATACTGGGCTTTCTAGATGGTACATGGAAGTTCACTGAGAGTGTTAACTTTCTGACATATCTCCATAGCAGCAGCGAGCTCTTACAAGCAATATGTACAGGTAGTGTTGTCAAAGGCAGCACGTATGACTGTCACAGTGTGTCAGGTTGTACAGAAGTCATTCATGCTAAAGCATCCAGATGTCTACAGCCAAAGTGTATGGTTAAACTCTGCTAAGATTTCCACGAAGCCATTGTACCCTCTGTATTGTCTTCTGCACTGGTCTATTATAAATAAATTTCTTAAAGGTTCTCATGGACATTTTTTCAGTTTCTATTGAATAAGGAGATGAAGGAAAAGACAGAAGAGGGCAACTAAAAGATTCTCTCAAGTTCTATTCACAGGATCAAAAAATGGCAAGGTGAGGGTCTAGACTTCAAGGATGTGATATATGCATTTGTACAGTATGTCAGAAAACATGACAGCGGTAAGGGAAAGAAAAATGAATGAATAAAAATATTTTCCTCTTGTGATGAAATTGAGGGAAGCTGTTTAAATTTACATGTTGTAAAGCTGAATGTTGTTCACTGACCCATTTGTTTTTATAAACACTACTTTTGTAGTTTTTCTGTGAAGATTTAATGATACAAGAAAAGAAAGATATATAGAAAGAGGGTTTATTTTTCATTTAATACAACTGGTAAAATAAGAATATATGTTTCTGGATACATATGCGTTTTCTGAAGTCTCTGCCACACTGTCATGTTCAGTGGTGCACTTATCTCAAATAAATTCTGTGCTTGACCAGAAAGATCTTTCCCTGGACATACATCTGCCATGTAGAAATATGCTCAGGTCTGAAGATTATGATGTAAACTTCTTGTTTTTTCTGTCATTATGGGTTAATATGGCATTACCTAGGGAAAACTGAAATAATAATAGGTTTTAAACATGAAAGCTCAACACCATCAATTCCTAGGTGTTTTGGAAGCATTGCTCCTTTGAACAGTTCTCGTGTCTTCAATGTGCCTATTTAAGTGGGAAAATGGAGTTTAAAATCTGGTTTTATATTGTCATCAAGAAGACCCTCTAAGCCTGGAATTTGTAAAGCTTAGGAAAGTGTATGAAATAATAACGGAAGGGAAATGTTTTCTCTGATATACTATATTTGACTAGAATTGGACTCAGATATGCTTATCAATTTCCTCCATCTGTCTCTCATTTTTCAGAAAAAAGTTAAACCTGTAGTTGGTCCAGTAAGATACATTGCAGGCATATGACTAAAAGTTTAGCACTGAAAAAAGAAAGGAAATTACAGCTCCAGACACAACAGGCACTACTCTTTCCATTGTTGCTAGCAGGTTTGAACTACAGGTCAAATATTCATTTCACATCAATCAGAAAAAATACTTTAGATTTATAGATAGGGTGGTCTATTTACCCTGGCTGAAAAATCTAAAACTACATCCAGTACAAAATTAATCAGAAGGGAAACCAAAACTGTAATTTTACTGAGATCAAGGGGAAGCTTCAGAATCATTTTTAGAGAAAGAGTTTGCAATGCATGCGGAAAGGAATAAAATACGTGGGTTTAATTATCAACAACAGGCCTAAGGACACAATCAGATTAAATTTAAACATGTGTGTAAGAAACAAAATAAATATAGATATAAGGAGATGGGAACAGATACAAATCAATCTCAAGGGAGGTGAGAAGGAAAGGGATTAATAATTAAAATGTGTATACTACTTGTTTATTCTTAGAGCTGTACCTGTGAGCATGACAAGTATGACTTCCCTAGACTTTATGACGCTGTGTCAGAGTTTTGTGAGGGATTGAAGAAGAATTTAATAACTGAGATCAGCCTAAGCAGTAGTAAGCTATCAACTATTTGTGTTTATCTCAAAACTTATATGCATGAAGTCCGACAGTCTCCCTCTTAAACTGTCTGTACAAATATGTGGTAAGTGGCTTGAAAAAGGTTCCTCTCCATTTTAAATTGCTTTGTTTTGTGCAAAATTACTGCCATCTTTTCTAGCTTAATGTAGAGTTCTAGACATGTATACAGACAAATAAGAGTCAGAGGAGTCAAGCCCTACAATCCTGAGTACCTACATAATTAATTTTCTACTTATTTCCCAGTTCTTTTGAGGACTGCTTCAGCTAATTTTCTCCAATACATCTTCTCCAGAGAGTATGCCCTAAGCATTTTGGATGTGATCCAGTCTGTGCCACTTGGCCTTAGGGCCAAGTATCAGTCTTTTACTCTCCTTTTTTCCCCCAATAACTTTACTAGAAATGGGATGAAATATTCATCTCTGCAATACAGGTCCAGGACCAGCATGAATTTCCTCATTTTCATTTCATATGAAGTCATAATAATTACCAAATTTTAAGGTAGTGTATGATGTTTGTAAGTATATGCCTCTGGAAAGCCCTTTAGATTGTGGAGGTTATAATGAATGTTTATTTTCTTCAAAGATCTTTAATTTTTTTTTGGATGTTGTGGATTTTCTTTCTCATGCCTCCAATCTTATTACCTCGATTTTACAGCTTGTCTCAGCTATTGCTGTCCTGTTAATATAATATTGGTCTGTCTCAATGAAAAGTGCATCTGCTCTAAGAAATCCTTAATGCTTGATTTTGTTTCACTTTCCCTCCCCTTCTATTAGAATTATTTTCCTCTGTATATCTTTCATCACAATGTTAAGTGCTTCCTGCACAGCCTGTCTTACACTGGTGACCTATCATGAAATGGAATATCAGATTTAGAGTGTCTCATGGCCCTGATGATTTTAATCCAAGAGCTGTCAGGTCTTTCAAGATCTTGTTTTCCTACTTATTATGGAGTTGCCAGCTGTAAGGATGGAGCTTCCCCACAACTGCAACAAAAGAAAAGAGGATGCACGCTCAGCAAAACTTGCTAAAGGAAAACAAATAAGGAAAAATATGACCTTAAGGGGTGTCCTCTCGGAAAGAGAGAGGAATACAGCTTTAAAGATGGGACTTCATCCATTAACTTGGAAGATTCTAAGATACTGGGCTAGTAAACATGATGTAAAATTGAGAATGTGAAGGATCAACAGCAGTTAAATATATTGAGATCTGCTAAGGATATAAACTAACTCTTCTACAAATGGAATTTAAAGACCTTCATTTTCTAGAGGTTTTTGATTAGGTAATGTGGAATAGAGAGAACCCAACGCAGATTACGTACCTGTGCATAGGGCATAAAATCCATGTCAGCAAAAGCAGTACCTCTCAGAGAGCTTCTGCAAATAGGTTTGTGATTTCTTACTTGTTAGAGAATCCCAAAGAACTAACTGGTTTATCAGTCCTAGAAAAAATATCAGGAAAAAAAAATGAATATAAACCATTTTCAGTTTTATCTTGGGACATCTTTATTAGAGAAAAAACCCCTGATTTAGTTACTTTATAACACATGGATTGCTCCACTGATTTAATTTGAATATGCCCTGCCTATTCTTATACTTTCCTTATTACTTTAATGAAACATGGTAAAATCTCTACAAAGTTGTACTGAAATTATTGGTGATTCCTTTTTCTTTTAGGATTCAGATTCTGTTCTCTGATGCATAAACTAGTCCTTAATGAGTTTACCTTACATACACATATAGGCCTAGCTTTTTGTTTGTATAATTTCAAGATCGTGTAAAGCTAAGAAATAGTGTATATATGATATCTGCTAAACAGTATTTCTGAAAAATTCAAATAGCTCACAAAACTGAAAAAGAACATATTTTGGCAACTATATGGTTGCAATAAAATCTTCTATTTTATTTTATTTTTACAAATCCTAACAACACTTGAAATATCTCCCCTGAGATTTTGTTTTTTCTACCTCCTGAATATATACATTTTTATATTTGTTTGGTTACTAAGATTGAGGCTTCAGTCCAAGGAATTGGAAGTTGCAGCCTTTCGACAGCCATTGCTTTATTCTTCTATCATGAAAAGGATCCTAAGTAAAGAACACCAGCAGTGACTTGCATCGCTTCTGGGCATTTTTTTGTTCTTGTGATCTAAAGTCCACTTATTGTGTCTTCTGTTATTTGGAGGTCACCAAACTTTGATCACTAGGGGGTAGTGTGGGGCTTTTCCTTGATCTTAGGTTCCACATTCTTCAGCCTGATGTTTTCTGAATGCTTATATGAAAAGCTTACACTAAATATCTCATATCTATGCATATGTCTATGCATAATGTTGAGAAATTCAGGGATTTAAAAAAACATATCACACTACCAGTAGAAATTCAAGTTGTAGTGTTCTGTTCATTTATGGCAAACTTTCCTGTATTCCCTGGAAGGAGCTAGATATTGCAAATATCCATTAATCTTCTTAATTTTCTCTATTCTCCCACAACACATAAATATACACATACACGCACATACTTACATTTTTGAACCACAGACAATCAAATAACAGATTTAGAAAACTGCAAAAAGTGTGACCCCATACCCCATATTAATATTTAATCAAGTGCTTGCCATATATTTCAAGTTAGTCTGAGAAAATTAATTACCCTGAAAGATGCTTGTCCTTTAAAGGCACCGTAATCCCTTTTGAAAATGTAAATGAGATAATCCTTTGGTGAGTGCAAGCAACTGTTCATTTAATTCAGCGTGAGGTGTTCAGGATGTCAGTAGAAAGCCATCCTATGTCATTTGAGATTTTTGGTTATAAATTTACCACCTAAAGAAACTTGTGGAGAAAAAATGGAGATAATTTGCTCCTCTTTCTGTGAGATCACTTCTTCCCTTGCATAAATTTGAGTGTGACCTAAGAAGGGAATGAAAAAAACCCATCGGGGACACTTCCTTTTCTATTCTTCTTAATTGATTCCCTTGTTATCAGGAGACTAAGAGGCAATCTTGAGATCAAGGAAGGTCTAACACTATTTGAACATACTGTGAAGAAGACCATGAAATAATGGATTTCAAAAATTTGCATAACTGTTACTTCCCCCACCTGCTACTCTCTTGTTATCTCATAAATCAAAACTGCCTCAATTTCAGGTTGTTATAGACTAGATATCCCAGTCTTACTCTGATAGAAATTTAAATATAGACTATTGCCCTCTCTTGGGTACTGTAAAGGGGTTTTTTGGCCACTATAAATATTTTCTTACTCAGAACTTGGCATTTTCTTTTTTCAAAATTCTGAGGTTTTCTGGCTAATCTAACTTCTACTTCAACATTTTCTTCAAGCATAAGTATCAGCTATGTATTTTTGTGTCTAAGCTAAACTATGGTATAGATAGGTTTGTTTAGGGCTTTTATTAACTTCTGATGATCATTTTATCTCTTAATAAATGACATATCCTCTTCCTATAAATCTTTCCTCTATGCTTTCTACTACACTGTCTGTGAAGGACATATACTATAACTAATCCCATGCATAAATAGTCTCCCTATGGAGGACTCTACCAGTTCTTCCTGAGTCTCATCCTTTTTTATTTCTTTTTTTTTCTTTTCAAATAAAGGGACAGATCCAAGGTCCAAAACACTTTAAGGGCTCATTTCCACAAAATTTTCTGAAGACCAAATATTCTAATTCGCACAAGAAGCTTCAACAAAGGGATTATACACTTAAGTGTAAGAACTCTTATCTGAAGAAGCTGTTACTGCTTGAAGTTTTGGACACCACAATATGAAAAGGTTATAAAGCTATTAGAGAGTGTGAAAAGGAAATCTACAGAAATTGTAAAGGGCCTTGAGGGGAAGACACATGAGGAGTGGCTGAGGTCACTTGGTCTGTTCAGCCTGGGCAAGAGGAGACTGAGGGGAGACCTCATTGCAATTACAACTTTCTCACAAAGGGAAGCAGAGGGTCAAGCACTGGTGCTTCTTTCTGGTGACCAGTGATGGGAACTGAGGCAATGGCCTGAAGTTGTGTCAGGGAGGTTTAGGTTAGTTTGGAGATTAGAGAAAGATTCTTCACTGGAGGGTGGTTGGGCACTGGAAGGACTCCGCAGGGACATGGTCACAGCACCAACCTGGCAGAATTCAAGAAGTGTTTGGACAATACTCTCAGGAACACGGTGTGACTCTTGGGGTGTCCTATGCAGGGCCAGAAGCTGATCCTGTGTTTTCCTTCCAACACAGGATATTCTATGATTCTGCATGAAAATTCAAAATAAAAATATTTGAATTTGTTTTGTACTGGAAAACTACTGCAACACATCTTCAATCCTTAGGTCTCACTGAACTTATATTTGTTCTTCTTATTAACATGGACAGATGATTGGCAATAGCCCAAGGTTTACATGTAAGAGTTAAACTTGGAAGCATAGATTCTTTACTCTGTGGTGTTGTTTGAGGCTTCTTCAATATTTGAATGTGGTCCAGTTTTCAGAAACAAAACAATACCAAATATAGTTGAGTCTGTATCTGTAAATGGGTGTCTATAAATGGATGACTGTATAGAAATTCTGCCACGGATTCCTTGTGTTTTCACTTATAAGGAGGAATATATGTGTTCATGTTTTGTGTTTAATAGCAAAGGATCTATTTCACACTGTGCTTGTCTCTTTTACTTCATTGTGTAAACAAAAAAAAAAAGAAATTTTCCATAACAAAATCTTCTTCCAATGTAACAAGGGCATAACAAATTTCTCATTGATGATATTACATTCTCTAAATATTTCCTGATTTTTTTTTCTTTTATGAATTAACTTTCATTAAAACCCATGAAATAGCAGCTGTTCCTCTCTTAATTTTCTTTGGTGACTGAAAAGATAGAAGAAAAAAGTTCATTTAGGGCAAAAGTAATACCTGGTGACCAATTAAGGATTTTCATGTTTCTGTCCCTCTCTCTCCTCTGACCCATCACATTCTCAGACCCTTCTCTACTGTTCTGGGTAACTTATTCTGCATCTGGATCAGTTTTAGTCCCCTCTAATTCACTGCCTGCCATGTGTACAAATTATGTACAGTGATTTTTTGCATGGACGCCTGTCCACCAGGGACTCAGTGAGCTGGAAATGTCAGTTTGGACTTAAACCAATGGCCTAAAGCTACAAAGTAAGTGCAATTTCTTCTGATCCAACGTAGCTCTCACAAGTGTTGTTTTCAAAAGACAGGAATGTTAGCTGTCTTTTACAGCACTAAAATTCATGTTTGGCATCAGGGAACCCCCTACCCCCTGTACATGGAGGCACAGTGACAAATTCAGGTTGTTCTACGTTTAGCAGTTTTCTTGTCTATGCTCCCCAACCCACTTTCTGAAATTGGAGAAGAACTTGATAAAAGGCAAAGTAAATCAGACAATGTCATATCACTTCTCCCCAAGGAGTTTATGCGCTGGTATAAAATCACTGAGAAGCAATCACTGAGCAGCCAGATTACAGCTTTGGACAATCAGTGCCTAAATCCATACAGCCATTTAAGTTACTTACACCCTTTTGCCCCCTTCCCCCTTTTTGACCTGCTTCCCCTTATGCTGTGAAGGCAAGTATATATTTTTGCTATTAGACTTAACGTGACCTGCATTGCATGGGAAGAGATGTGAGATTACAGGATGGGAGGTTCACCTCCAAATAGCACCATGCAATCTGATGTGACATATACATTTAAAAATCACTTCCAGGGATATTTTCAGCAAGAGGAATATACTCTGGGTAGCACAAACCCAAGTCTATTATTGTCAAATATCAAAATCATCTTTGAGTGTATCAAAATATATTTATTCCTGACACAGGACACAGTGAAAACAAATCTTATTTTTCCTATTTTATGGTTTAGACTGCCTTAAAGTTGTTGCTCCTCCCTCAGGATCATGTGAAATTCTTTTTCTGTACTGCCTTCTGCTAAAATTTCTGTGATATCACCCACATTGGTCATTAGCTCCATAATGCACCAGTGGATCTGAAAAGAAGAAGGAACAGAATGTGAAAAAGACAAAATGATGTGGCAAGAACAAGCTGAGGTGATTATGAATCCTAGAGAAAAGTCAGGCAAATTATCACAGCTTTAATGACTCCAGTGGAGCGCTTTCTTAGACCTCTCTTAGGAACAGACTTGCCATAACTTGCATAAAGAATGGGGTCACTTTCCACAGAGTTGTCACTTTATCTCAGAGCTGAAGACCTGTCTTGGGCCACAGTTTCAGCATATTCTGCCTGGGTGTATAATGAAGTCAACCTGCCCTGTGACCCTGGCAGTGCTTTCCAGATTCCCTGTCAGGGGGCGTCAGCTCATTTCTCTCATGCAAGCACTACCAGCCTTAAGGCTGGTCTAGAAACCTCACTAGCAAATAACCCAAATTAATTTAGCCTTCCAGAAAGGTGCTGGAAGCAATGGGGGCTGTGCAATCGTCTGTCATCAATGCTTTTCAAATTTTCAGTCTTCTAGTTCCATATTGGTACCTGTTTGTTATTTGGTGCTGTTTCATGAATCAAAGTCTCTTAAGTGTTACATTATGCAATATGCCATGCAAAAAACAGCTATGCAACTTGTTTATTTTGATTCCAAATTTCCTAGTTTTCAAAACAATGCCTTCTATCAAATCAGATCCTATCAAGATCTGAAGATTTTTAACAATGGATGTCTCCAGCCGCTATTACTCTCGTTGAAGGATAGGTATTTTTTTGTAACTTAGACAAGCAAATGTTACCTGCTCTCAACTGAGACATCAGTTATTGTTCAGATATTGAAACTAGTAGCTGCAGAGTGAACAAATATATTTTATGCATGTTAACAGGTACCTTATGTTCCACAGCCTTACCATTTGTTCCTTTGAAAATGATCTTCCTATGAGCAACATAACCTCCACTATTTTCAAGCCATCTTGTGTTCAAACTCCCCACCTCCATTTTCAAGTGTCTCAACACAGGTCCTGTAAAACTTAAAGTACTTCTAAGAAATATCATTTTCTATACTCAAGGCAGCAGCATTATCTGATAAAAGCTGATCACTTTGTGCTCATTATTGCAATAGCAGGGATTTGTTTGTGGTATCAGCTCAGATGGCGATGATGATCCATATGCTCTCATTAGCTCTTGGACAGCATTCACGTGGGACAGACAGGAGGAGATATTGCTGATCATTTCAGTTTGTATGGGGAAAAGCAATAATTTGAATAGAATGAACTATCCAGCCAACTCCAACTGTTGGAGTTCTCTGGCAGGGCCTGGTGGAAGTCTGTGCAGCTTGCTGGATACAGTGAGGAGGGGCCTTTTGCAGTGTATCCATGGTGGAGAACAGACACTGAGTTGTGAGGTTTATTTGGCCTTGCCAGTTTCAAACATATGCAGTTAGAAGGGCGTTGGGTTTGTGCACTTGCTTGCCCTTTCAATCATATACATGCAGGTGCCTATTCAGGGTGAATTTTACAGTTTTTCATATATAATTTAGACCTGTTATGGGTATATACTTCAGGATGAATACATGAAGAAGCCTGCATAATTTATACCTCATCCTTTTATGCACTGTCCACTATAGATAACATAAAATGTGATACTAGAAAACAAGACTATTGTCTTCAGTAAATACTGCCCCAAAGTCTCTGAGCTTAGCTTCAGTTATTCCAATGAAATCCTCATTTAAAAATTAATATTCAGTGTCAGGAAGATCATGAGTTTTATGATTGTGCTCAGCTAAAATCTAAGCTCGTCAGTTTATGAAACAATTGACAATAAGGTTATTGCCATTGAACTGGGTGCCGATGCTCATATGATGGTAATGGGGGCTGCAGGGAACACGGCTGATCCCTGCAGCCAAGGGGGTGGCACCTCGGGGGAGAAAGAGTTTAATAAAAGGCAAAAAAAACTGACCAAGAGAAGAGTGAGGAAAAAAAATTGTGAGAAACAGCCCTACAGACGAGAGGAGAAGGAGGAAGAGGTGTTCCAGGTAGCAAAGCAGGGAATCCCCAGAGGAGTCTGTCAGCCCTTGGAGGTGATAATGGTGGAGCAAGTATCCACACTGCAGTACGTGGAGATCCCCACCCTGGAGAAGTTGGATGTTCCTGAAGGAAGTTGCAGATATGGAGAGTCCATGGAGTAGCAGCAGATAGGTGTGTGAAGGAAGAGGTAGGAGAGAGAAGAGTTGTTATGAAATGACCACAGCCCCCATTCCCAGTTCCCCTTGTGCCCTTAGGAATTCATGAAAGGTGGTTTAGATGTTGTCTTTATTTCTCATCATCCAACTCTATTTTAAATTGGAAATAATTTAAATTATTTTCCTCCTAAGACTGCTGTGTCTGTGTTAGCAGTTGGAGAGCACCTTTATTGTGATTATAATTATTGAACTATAATCACAATAATTCTATTGAGATATTGTATGAACCTGGTTAGATTGTCATTTCCACAGGTTACTGTGATTGGCTGACCTCAATCTCTTCTACTGGTGTGAAAACAGGTTTTATTCCTATAGGTCATTCTGTTGTGTTGCTGCATCTCAAGAGCTTTTCTTGAAAACACTGCAGTGAGTGACAGAAGACTGCTGTCTGAAATAATTTCTTCATTGGGAACCAATTCTGATGCATTATGTCTAGACACTGGATGTAGTCCTTGGAAACATACTGTTCATGAGATCCAGTTTCTCTGGTTCTATAGGCATTTTAGTCACAGCAAGGTATTTTTTTATTATATTGATAGAAAGGATAGAGGACCAGAAGGAGGCAGACGTCTCTTTGAGTGGCCACTGGAAAGTAGGCATCATATCATGAGGCTGTTCAGATGGCACAAGATGACTGGTTTCACTGCCAAATTCCATCCTATCTGATCTAGAACCCTTGGTGCTTCAATTCAGATTTTTGTATCAATGCTGTGTGATTGGTGCATAAATGTATACTTGAAGGCTCAGCAAGAACTCAGGGAGACTCTGTGGCTCATCCTTACAAAGTGAACCAGAATCAGTACAAGATAATACAAGAAACCAGCATTCTATGCCTTTTAAAGAGAGTGAACAATATTCAGTACCCAAAGTTAAGTTCTTGGGTAAATAATGAAGGCATTAATAAAAATATACAGAGAAGAAATTGCCTAAGTGTCATATTAAAATCCTCTCTCCTCCTGTTGTTCAAGGGCAGAGTCATAGAATATCTTGAATTGGAAGAGACCCACGAGGACCATCGAAATCCAACTCCTGGCTCTGCACAGGACAACCCTAAGAATCACACCATGTGCCTGAGAGCATTTTTCAAATGCTTCTTGAACTCTGTTAGGCTGGTGCTGTGACAGCTTCCCCAGGGTGGAGCCAATGCCCAACCACCCTCTAGTTGCAAATCTTTTTCTGATATCCAACCTAAACCTCCCATGACACAATTTCAGGCCATTCTTTTGGGTCCCATCCCTAGTCACCAGAAAGAAGCAACCAGTGCCAGTCCCTCCACTTCCCCTTATGAGGAAGTTGTAGATTGCCATGGGGTCTCCCCTCAGGCTCCTTTTGTCCAGGCTGAACAGACCAAGCAGCCTCAGCCACTCCTCATACGGCTTCTCCTCCAGACCTTTCACCGTTTCCATTGCCCTCCTTTGGATGCTTTTTAACAGCTTTATATTCTTATATTGTGGTGCCCAAAACTGCCCTCAGCACTCAAGCTGAGGCATCCCCAGTGCAGAGCAGAGAGGGACAATCCCCTCCCTTGCCCGGCTGGTGATGCTGTGCCTGATGCCCCCCAGGACAGGATTGGCCCTCCTGGCTGCCAGAGCACTGCTTACTCCTGTTCAACGTGCCATCCTTCAACCAGTATCTCCAGGTCCTTCCCCGTGGTGATGCTCTCCAGCCTTTTGTTCCCAGTCTGTCTGAACATCCGGGGTTGCCCCATCCCAAGTGCAGAATATGACACTTGTCCTTGTTAAACTTTGTATTGTCAGTGATTGTCCAAACCTCAAATTTCATATGGAATCACCTAAACACTGCCATTCAATTAATGGCACATCAACAGTTATTTATTTCTTTAACAAGTATCCAGCTTGTATTTTGAGCTTGGTTTTCTTCTTGTTGTCAGTTGCTTGGTACCATACGTCACTGATAAAAATTTCTTTACATGGAGAATGCCTCTAGTTATAATCTTACTGGATACAATGAAACGAATCATAAGCAGCCACAGAGAAGTCCAGCAAAATTTCAATTGCTTAAGGAGAAAAGATTCTAAATAATACTGGAGAATAACGATACTTACAATGTGTTCCCAAACACTTATGGATGGTTGTAGAGATCAGAAGTCTAGTTGTATGGAGTCACTGCATGTGTTTTAACACCTTGCCTTGAGGCCTTGCTGCAATCCAGTATGTTTTAGTAATAGTTGAGGTGACCCAATAATGACTTACACTTTCAGTTCTTTTACACTTATACATATCTGACAACAACATCAGGACCAAATAGAGGACCCAAAGTAACTATGATATTATTCAAGAAGAAAACATATCCTCCATGAAAAGAAGTGATCAGGTACTAATGCAAACCTCAGTGAAACTTCCTTTTCTGGGAATCCATCTCTCATGGTCTGCCTTGTCACACCTATGGTCCCTCACACTATGAGCTAAAACAATGGGTGTGTGCTAGCAAAATAAACTAGAGTGGGCTCCTCAAATCACATTTAATCATCTATCTGTCTATCTATCTATCTATCTATCTATCTATCTATCTATCTACCTATATCTATATATATTGATATATATAATGAACTGCCTCTGTTATGTAAATAGTTTTGAAAGCACAAATTATGTCTGCATTGGCTTTTTACTCTGGATCACGTACTTCAAAAGGCTGCTTTTGAACTGGACTTATCACTTTCAAGTTCTCATCAACAAATTGTCTCAGCACTCAGACTGGATTAATCTTTGACAAAAAAAAAAAACAACCCTGAAGTTGTGGTTTCAGCAATGCAGAGAAGTCATGTCTGGGTAATAATTGCTCTGTGGGGGCATGGCTCCCAGGAGTGGGGAGCTGCAGGAGCTTCCTATGGAAGAGGCAGGGCAGGGTCTCACAATAAGGTCCTGTCCCACCACCCCAGCTTGGGAGCAGGACATGACAGAGAGCAGTAATTTACACAGTGCAGGGGGTGGGACTGGAACTAATGTGGTGCAAAACCCACAAAATCTGTATTGTGCTGCAGGAGTTTCACTTTAGAGATCTGCACAACTTGCACCACAGTATTTGCTTTTGTGCAATTTTTGCCACATCACTTGCTTTAGACTCTATCCTCTCTCTGCAAAACAAAGGCAGAAATGCCTCTAGATGTCTAGAAAAGCTGCATCTAAACTTGTCAATGTGTTTCCACTGTGGGCAATGAAAAGAAAAAAGTCTTTCCTGGCATAGTTGAGATTAATTGTGTGAAACTGTCTTAAAAAATACTTTTTCTCTGACTGAAAGTGCACAGTAGAATTAGGTCAGCTGTGGTAGACACATACATCTGAAGTTAGGTGAGACAGCTCTCACATATGCTGATAAACTAGGCACAATTTAGTCATACGTAGCACAAAACAGTATGACAGATAAAAGGGTCTCTTCACAGATTACCAGGGATGTGAATTCCCCCAAACTAGCCTCAAGGTGGCTTCAACCATTTATTTCCTCAAACAAAACAACTGATTTAATGACTTAGAAGGCTGGCTTCAAATGCTGTTGGCATAAAATTCATGTAGTCCTGTAACTCCTAAAGATCTATTGCTAGTACCCAGAGCCAAGCTCTATCATTCTCACACCATTAGTCGTCCTTAGGGGAATCATAAAGCTTGCTACCTTTACACTTGGAGCTGAGAAGTGAAATAGAAGATGAAGTGCAGTTAGAAAATAGAGCTGAAACTACTTAATTGCTCTTTCACACACCTTTCCTCACTACCCATGGCCAGATACTTTCCCTTGTGTCTGTTCTGGTGTTTTATTGAACCCCATGTTGAACTGATCCATCTCTTGAAGTCCGAAGATGGTCCATTTGCCTACTCTTTCCTGACCTTATGTTCCCTCAGAAAAATATAAAATAAAATAAAATAAAATAAAATAAAATAAAATAGAATAAAATAAAATAATTTTCTTTCTTATTATCTCAGTGAATATTGGAGCTAGCACAGGTCTCAGGTAAGATTTTCTGACTACAAGCAAGGGAGGAAAGAAGAGGCAGCTAAAAAACAGGGGTAAGGTTACTTTTTCAGTAGACTCAGCTGTACTTTTGACTCGCACCCCAGGACAGCAAAAACCTTTGTTGTCTTTGGCAATCTCCTAAGCTAGCAGTGCCACCAGAGAAACTACCCCGTGGAACTATATTGTAGTTTTCAAATATATGGAGTGCTGGCGATGATTTTCCAAGGCTGCTTCATTTATATAATGACTCAGGAAGGTTCCTTATCACTGATAAGAACTGATATTTAGCATAGAGGTGTGACTTTATATACAAACATTAAAGTACAGAAAATTTCTCACTGCCTTGGTCCTGACTAGAAAAGTGCTTCCGTGGTAATGGATATTCACAACTGGCTTGAGCGATATTTTCAATCTTCATAGAATAACAAATAAGTCAGCTGTTTCTTTAGAGGAAGTGTTGCGCTGAACACTTAATCTGGTTTATCACATGGCGGCACAAAGAGTTGTGAGACAGAAGCAGGTATGGGAAAAAACTGGTTCTAAGGGCAACATCCCTCCAACCTAACTATAGTTCTGGGCACCCTCTCAACTCAAACCAAGAGCTGCTTGTCCAGATTGTCTGTATAACATTGGGAAGTCAGTGAAACATAGAAACCAGTAAAATTAGTAAGGAAGTGTCTCATACTAGGTCTGAGGGCAGAATCCTCTACCTATTTAGCATTCATAGTTAAAATCCCTTTTAGACTTGGAGGTTAAAACCATTTCAGTCATTTAAAATGAGAAACTGAAAAAGACCACAGAATTATATGCAATCAGACAATTAGCTGAATATTGTGAAGCTGGGATAGAAACCACCAGACTCAAGATAGTTATTATTGGGTCTATCCTATACCAAGTGTAATCTACAGGTCAAATTCAGGGAAAGGTGTGTGGCCAGGTCCTACAGGCAGGATAGAGAATACAGTTCAGAGAGAACTCCTAAACAGCAGCAAAGTTCCACACACCTCAGTTATGTCAAGACTTAGGGATGCTTTGCATGGGTTACTGAATATTCTTAGAGTTCTCACACAGTCAGGAACACCTCTGAGGACCATATGGCACCCAAAGTGTCAGCTAGATACCAGATTATAGGCTTCATAATGAAGTTATACCTTGGTATATCTACATTCAAAGTAGAATGTTCCTAATATTCCTCATTTCTCTCCACTGACTGTGCAGTCTATGTCAGTGTAGATGTTTACATTGTAGACATATACAGTTAGGGAGTAGGAATTCTCCTCCTAATTTTTTGTGACCATTTTAATATAATTTTAATATTTAAAACATCCTTTTAAAAATATGCATCACATTTCTACTGCTTTTCTTATTAGATAAATTGTTTTCTTTCCTGTGAAGTGGTGACTTGGAGGTTCTGGCCTGGAGAGTCAATAGACCAGGTCAGATATTGGCATCATAGGAAACAGCAAATTATAATGACGTTTCTAGATATGTGCTTGTCTAGATGTGTTTCTTATTTGTGTGCTCATTCATTGGACTCTTGTGTCATAAAACAGTAATTATTTTCTCAGGATTCTTGTGGTATGTTGATCTCAGCTGGTTGCCAGTCCCTCTTCCCCTCACAAGCAAGGTGAAGAAGCTCATGGGTCATCACACGACAGGGAAATCACTTACCAATTGTGCTGGCTTTAACTGGAGTGTAGTTAATTTTTTCCTAGGGACTGGTACAGGGCTGTGTTTTGGATTTTGTGATGAACATACAGATGAACATTTAGGGCTGGTTTTGTTATCACTGAGCAGGGCATACAAAGAGACAAGGTCTTTTCTGCTTTTCCTACTGCTATGCTGATAAGATCACTCAGGTGCATAGCTCAGAAGTTAAAAAGAAGTTACTATAATATAATATAATCATATGAAATAAAGTCGACAATGTTCTCATAGAGTTTCCTTTGTTTGTTTGCTCTCCTATACCTGTTTTTTCACTGCAATAACAGTGGATATCCCACAGTTAGCTCATCCATTGGGAGAATATCAAAGATTTGACAATATACTCCAACACTATTAGGTTATTTATTCAAAGCTGAATTTCTCTATTACTGAATTCTAATTTTAAATATATTGTTTTTTCCTTTCTCATGAAAATATTAGGCCTTATTCTCAACAGCTTTGGCAAGCAGAACAATGTTTTATAGTTTCAGACAAAGTGTAGCACTTACAAGAAGGTGCAGTCCTCTGAGATAAGCATTTGTAGCTGGTAGATTACCACGAAAGTAAGGGTATTTCAAGGAAGCCCCTTTCCCTCCACACTCTGTCACTTTCCATTACTGACAATCCATTGGCATGGCATGCATGGACAAAATTCCCTGCACACTGAGAGCTTGGGGATCTCGTATCTGTTTGTTAAAGTAACAGTTGCATTTAATCAAAAGAAAAATCCATCCTCCATTAATAAATAATGTATACATCTAACATTATAGTCAAGCAAGAAAATACAAACAGTTTCAGTTTTTGAGTTCCAGTATTTGAGTGTGATGTTTGCCCTTTGTAAAAGTTATACTGCTGACTTATAAGGACATCACTTTCATGATACATTTAAGGCTGTATGAAGCCTTGGGCTTCCATTATGAATTCATATAGGATTCGGAGACAGAAAATGTCTCTTGAGCTTTAGGTTGGGGTACAGGGCTTCAGCCAGACAGGGTTGTGTTGAACAATTCCACAATGTTGAGCACTAAACACATCTTCACAAAATGAATGGATAGGAGGAAAGTAGGAGAAGGGTTTTCTGAAGGGTCGCTATTTTCTAAGGATTCAGATCATCTAATAATTCATCTAATGCAGTCTAAACATTCTCCCCTGTATCCTATATTAAAAAAATTAAAAACTACATTTACAAAAATTTCAATCAGATTCCAACCTAAGCTATTGACATTTATAGAATATGTTTACTTTGTGTTTTAACTGAGAAGGAGTTTAATTTACTGATTTTTTTCTACGCAAGTATATTTTTAATAGATTTTGGCAATTTTTATATATTTCTAAGGATGCAGATATGGCCTACTAAAATTTTCAAACTCATTAGTAATTCCATTGATATTAGCAAAAGTTGGGTATTCAATTGAAAATCCTTTCTACATTTTTCTGCACTTAATACACACTTTTAGAAGATGGGTCTTCTTTTATGAAGGTAATTCGTATCTTTAAGCATCTTTGTACTTTATGGAAATGGTGCAGACAGTGTAAGGATATCCAGGCTTTTTTATGAGTGGAAAATTAAGAGAAATGTCTTATTCTTTCTTTGCTTGCTGAAAGACAACTATTGCTATATAAGGTTCCCTAGGCTACCCAAACATTTTCAGACATGACAATGGAAACCCACTGACACCTTGGAGTCTAATCATGTTGTTCTAGTGCATCTCCAAAGGTACATGGGGCAACCAAATGAACCTCTCAGGTTGCAATTGTCTAATCTTAGAAGTCACTTAAATTTAGGTGACTACAACGTAGGTACTGACCTATGAGATAAGATATTTAAGCTTCCTCTTAGTCAGAGGACATCTACACAGGCTTCAGCTTTATCTACATAGATATGTAGTGTTGTTATATGTAGCTAGACATCAATTATTCATAATTTTGTTTTATACATTCTTTTTAAAATGTCATGATTCTTGTGTAGAGATGTCTTGGATACTACAGACTATAGATGACTAATACCACATCTATTCAGTCTGGTCAAAGGGGCTTAGAGAGCTATTCCTAACCAGACACACTGAAATTTGGCCATCTGGATACCTAAATTATCTTGCATATATTTGAAACTGTTAGCTACCTATGCCGAAGAAATCAAACCAATGAGCTAGATAGATCCCTTACTCTGGTGACGTTTGATAAGCATGGATGTGTCATATCAATTTAGATGCTTCGCCCTTCAATGACAGCTTCTGAAGGTACAAGATTGTGGTGTCTGAATGCACTGTATAGGCAGGACAGCTCTCTGTATCCTATCCTGTCCTGTCCTGTTCTGTCCTGTCCTATCCTATCCTATCCTATCCTATCCTATCCTATCCTATCCTATCCTTTCCTTCATGTTTAGAAATTAGGCAAGATACAATGGCTGTAGAGATAGTTTTTCTAACTCTATTTTCCTCAGGTCAAAGTCTTGCTTTCACTATGCCCTGAGTACTGCTATTTTGTTTTGCTCATGCTGATGGCACAATCCAGCCTTGCTGAGAATGAAGTTACAGAATTTGCCTTTTTTAGCTTGTCTCTGGCAACAGTCAAAAAGTTGCCTCAATCCACAATTTGACACAATAAGTGATGATAGTATTAACATTAAAAGAATAGTGAATACCATGCAATTAAAACTATGACCAGATTAAATCAGATTGAACACATGACTCAACTGCTGCAATATTCCTGAAACATGCTTGACTTTTAAGTAGAAGTGTAGCCCCAGTAGAAATATTGGTACTAATAAGATTTAAATTGGTCAAATTCTAGCTTTAGGTACATTGCCTTTAGGCTTCACATGTGAGAGTAGTTGCAGACTTTTTGAAATTAATACATACAGGCTCACCTCCCAAATATTCAAATTAATAATGTAATCCTGACTAGGAAGACAAAGCTAAGTAAATTCTCTGTAAATCTAATAACTTTGTCTAGACTAACACCAGAACAGTATCTTACCAGTTTGTTTATCAATTTGTTTATGGGTTCTAGGATTCGAACATTAAATAGCTATATCAG
This sequence comes from Donacobius atricapilla, assembly GCA_013397315.1. Lineage (NCBI taxonomy): Eukaryota > Metazoa > Chordata > Aves > Passeriformes > Mimidae > Donacobius > Donacobius atricapilla. The sequence continues at coordinate 160,363 of WBMY01005573.1, read as the reverse complement.
AGAGAAAATCCATTTCACTCTCATCACATTCAGCCCAACAACTGGCTGATCAAAATTTTTAAAAAGTGGTCTGATGGATGAATTTGGATCTTTCCCTAATTACATTTTACAAGAACACTATGACATTCAAAGACCATTCTTTCTTTCTGCATAGGTTGCACTTATCTGGACTGAATTCTCACCGAGCTCTTCTTTCCTGTTTGCTCTGTGTATTGACTGCTCAGCTTCACCAGTCTGTATGCAAGCATCCTTGGAAATACATGTAAGCAGTAATGTTACTGATTAGACCTTTTATTGCAATGTCCTAGGAGTATCTCATTGCATATATTGAATTACTCTTTAGGCATTACTATTATTACTATTTTATTGTGATAATCATCTATGTATTTTCCAGTATTTTCCAGCAGCAAAACTAAAAAACTTCTGGGGTGGATGTAAAATTTATGGTTATGCACTTAAGTGCTTTTTAATTTTTACTTGAGTAAAAAAAGATAATAAAGCTACAGTACAGATGATGAAATATTTTCCTTTTCTATCAGGAGGAAATATGATAACACTTAGAAATACATTGCAAAGAATGCCATGCTAAATGGAGTTTACCTTTGCATATAAATCCCCATCCCTTTTGATACCCAAATATATTTACAATACTTCTCTGTTTTTATTCTAATTTCCAATCTAATTTGTTCAGGGGTAGAAGATGTAGCTATGAAATCAGATGTTTTTGGTTTTACTTTTGTCAATTTTAGTTATTCTGTTCAGTATTAGTAAAAGCATCAAAATAAATTAAAAAAAATTCTCTTGTACCCTTCATAATGATGGTATTATATGGAAAGATGTTGATATATATTTATTTTGCCATTTTCATTATGAAAATGGCAAAGATCTGATGCTTACTTTTTAGGAGAATTGTGTGTCTTATTGTATACTAGATCTTCTGTTTCTCTTTTGTGGCCATGATAATGAAATTAACAATTTTCTTGGTAAAATAGGCATTCAAAGAATTTCTGTTTCTGCAAACAGGGTATCTGTTAATTCTGCTTGATACACAGAGCATATCCATAATGGATTCAGTAACAAAGCAAGACAGCAAATCTATCTGCATGAAAAATCTAAATTTTAATATCAAATGCTTAGTCCTTACAGTCTTCCTAGATAGGAGTTTCTGAGACCTCTGGAGGGAAGAGCTGCCCAGCAAAAAATAGGACCATAAATCAGGCAAATAGGAAGTAAATGCAAAGGTAACCATGATGCAGGGCACATCCCATCCAGTATTTGCAATGTTAGAAAGGTATACTCCTGTGTTTCACAAAGTTACAGAATATTCTGAGTTGGAAGGGACACACAAAGATCATCAGGTCCAAATCTGGGTTTCTTACCAAAATGTCCTCATCACAGAAGTGGCTTAACTTGCTGTCTCCAGAAAGGGGGTTGTTTCTAGGGAGAAAGAACAGTGAGATACACATTCTTTGAACATAACATCTACAGATTCATAATCAAAAGTCTTAGAAATTACTTTGAAAATTGTAATATGAGGATGTAATTTGCCCTATATGGGACAACAGCTATGCATCTATAATGTTCAGTGAAATCTCTGTTTCCCTCGGCCTTTTTGAACATCCCCATGATCATTCATTATGTGCAAAATTATTTCAATACTTTCCCCCATAGTAACAGCAAGTGACAGCACTCTGTGTACTGCAGTGTTGCAGCACTCTTATGTCATTTGGTTCTAAGAAATGTAAGCAGCCTTTATGTACATTAAAAAAAAAAATTCAATTAAGCATTGTGTCCCATTTTTCAGCACAAGTATTACCTTCGAGCAATAAGGAATAAATTGCTTTATAGCTGGAAAATACCCAAGGCAATTCAAGTCATTCATACTCTTATGATCCTTGTCTCTGTGATGCAAAATTTACTCACTCTGCAGTTATTCTGTAATGCTGATAAAAGATAAAGAATTTCCCTTTACAATATTTCTAATATTTATGAAGACATATCTTGGGTTTATTCAAGACTTTTTTTCTAATCTAACAAAAATTCCATCGTGAATTTGGATGAGAGATAAGTTAATTTAATACATGTGAATTAGTGCATGGGTCATCTTAGTGAGAGTCAGAAAAATGTTTTGTTTCCTACATATCTAAGGAGCACGAGCAGGTTGAAAATTATTTTGGTCTAATTCTATTTTAAGAGCATGTAATCCATGCCTAAAACCTTTTTCTGTATGAGAGTAAAAATCAGTGTGATCAGCCCTAATGATTTTAATAAAAAGAGCTCACAAAATCCTGCAGTAAGAACTGAAATTTTTAGCATTTATGTTGTGGGTTTTTTGGTTGTTGTTGTTGGTTTTTTAATGTATTTTTTCTGGGTTTTTTCCTATTTTCTGTTTGTTTTGTTTTGTTTTAGCATAAACGCCAAATTCTTTGTGCTTAATTAAAGTTTTTAGATACTGCTGTAAATTTAGACCACTATCAAGTTTTATATTCACTCCTTGAAGCTAATAATCCTTTCTATCTTGTCAATCCAAGATCTCTTTATTTCCTTCTGATTTACTTTCACAGGATTCTGAATCCTTTATTTGATATTTTGAAGCCTGGATTGCATCTGAAAGGTCCCTCTTCTCTTGTGATGGGGAACAACATGCAAGTTGGTATCAACAAAATGTCATACTTGATTTCATAGTTTCATACTGGATATAAAATCAAACTGCTCTTCAGGAAGAGGACGGTCACTCAGTCTCTCTCTGAAGACAAGTTAGGAGAAGATACCTAAGAAGATTGTAAAAGATGCTATGAGTCCTAAATGATGTGCGTGTGAAAAAGAATAAATGAGAAGATGTTGCATACAACATGCAAAAAACCACATAAAAAGCAATATTGAAGCTGGCTATATGCAGAGATGTAGCAAGGAAGTTAGGCATGTCAGACAAAGAAAATAGAGCAAGAAAAGACCTCCGAGTTAAAAGAAAACAAAATATGGGGATGAAGAAAGGCCAGCTATCCAAAGAGAGATAGAGACAGATGGTACTAAAGGTCTGATGATTCACCCAAGGATTAAATGAAAATATGTTCCACATATTTCAAATGTACTGTTTGAGTCCACTCAACTTGTAGGATGGCTGCACTACTCATATGTTCTTGTAAAAATATATATGTACTCAATTATACTATAGTTGAATATACACCTGAAGCTACAGTAATCATGAAAAGTTCTTGGTTTCAGGAACTTTTCACTTGTCAATGCACAGCTTTGTCATACTAAGAGAAACATAAGGAAGTCAAGAAAATATTAAAAAATTAAGAAAGGTATTTTTCCGTGTCATCATTTAGTAGAAATGTCTTGACAGATTTTTGAAGGCCTGACTCCTCAACACCTGAAGATGTCAAACAGCAATAGTGTAAACATGAAGATCACATGCTGAGTAGCTAGCCATATCATAGATCTAGAATTGCACAGCTTTATAACAGCCTTTCCCAATTTCAAGCTTAGCTAACTGATAACTCCTGTATGTCTTTCATCCAGCAAATCAGTTACAAAAAAAAGCCCTATAGGCAGAAAAGAAAGAGAATCTTGGCATTGGCGTATGAGTGAGAGTTTTTATGCTGCAGCAAGACTAATATTAGTGCTGTTTATTATTGTCTGAAGATTACTTCTGTTAGCAACATGTCCAATCCATACACAGAAAGACCATAGAACCTCTGTCTGGTTAAAGGTTGAAAACAGTCCTGATGAATTCAGTGGAATTTGTCCCATCCACTTAAATTTATTTTATGTAGCTGCATCAGAACATAAACATGATATTATTCAAACATCTCAACATGACAAAAAATATTACTGACCTATCTGAAACAGGAATATCCACTTCACAGATGGATAGATAGATTACAAATGACATTTGATGGTCCTGATTAGTGCAAAACCTAATCAAAGTATCCCCTTGATGATAGGAAAAGACTTATGATTGAAAGGGGGCAGGGGAGGGGATGCAGTTTGAAGAAGAATTGTTATACACCCTAAAGAAATATAAACAATTTTTGTAATAGTTATAGCGCATCAGTGATATTTTCCTGATTTGGAAAAATGATTGTAACTCACTGGAAAGGTTTATTATGGAGCTGAATAATTTATATCTCACCATTATATTTGATGAAAAGCAGAGTCAGAAGACTGTAGCTATCTTGATGTGAGTCAGGCACTGATTTGAACCCAGTGACAGCAGAGCATATTTTGATTTTTTGTGGATGAGATAGAAGTAGTCACTGGAAGAAATCTATTTTTTTTTTAAAGCCTTAAAAATAAGAGAAAATTTCATATAATACTTACATTAACACCCAATATGGCCATGCTCACCAGAGTTTCCTTACTATCCCTGTCAGGTCACCTCTGCCCCAGCATTATGACAATATTAAATGAAAAATACTATGACTTATAGAAACAACTTTTTTGTCACCACAAGAATTTTCTAGTCTCATTTCACAGAATTTGTAGTAGTTTTGATGGAACAAGGCCAACCCAAAACTGAAGAGACATACTTTGAAAATGGCCTGAGAAAATAGTCCCTATCCATTGCAGAGGAGTGGGAATAGAGGATTTCTATCTTTATGAAGATAAAATTCCCTATGAATATTTCCCGCTTGGGGTACTGTTCACACTTGAAATCCCAATTCAAAGACCAACAGACAAGGTCATGTAACACAGAAAGATATTTGTTGACAGAATGTAGCAACTGATTTGTAAGACATTTTCACTGCTTTTTTATCACCATCTGTAATAGGTCTTAGAGTATATATTGGCATATTTCATGTTTAAATACTGCAACAAAAACACATTTGCTGAAAGGCCAGTAGTTGCTTTTAAAAGAAATAAAAGATATTAAAGATCTCTTGATACATGGTAATGATGCTAAATATATTAATAAAAGTAATTTCCTTAGTAGTCCTGAGCTAAAGTGCTTTCTTCTCCTAACCACAAGCAGTTTATAAAATAACATTAAGACAAAATTCGCTTATCTACTCCCTGGTTGGAGTCTTTGGATAAAACAGAGACATCCCACCTTAGTGACTGTTACATATTTATTGATATGCCTCTGTTTTACAGTTTACACCATAGAGAAAGCCTGAAAAAATATGAGTTTTGAGCATGAAAATTCACCTGGGACAAATTACACATCTCCACCTGGAACAAAGGATTGCCTGGAAGGTAAATCTGATCTAAAATCTGGCTTAACATAGATAGGCACAGAGTGTCTGGTAGTAGATACACAGTTAAGAGCTTCAGTGCTGAATAAAGAAGCTCCCATAAAGCTCCTCAGGCTACGAGGATCCTCCCTTTGACATTGACTCTTTACAGCAGGATCTTCAGGGTTGATTGTGAGCAACATGGCAGACATTCACAGGAGGAAAGTACAAACATTGCTTGGCCTGTAGCACAGGGTACATTTGGACAGGATTTGGACCTCTGTGAATCAATCAATTTGCTCTGAGAGAGTACGATTCCCAAGCAGGCATCTGAGATTGCACATGGCACCCGAGTGCCAGCTAAAGCTGGAGATAGACTCATGCCTCCTATACACCATGCCATATTTAGTGACTCCATACAGGTATCTTGGATACCTCAGGGTATGTGAAAAAGCACTTGATTTTTTTTCCAGAGAAATCTGAACAAAGCCTGTGTTGGTGACACTCAGCAGAGATGATGACTTCATGGAGCTTATTTTCAGAAGTGCAGGTATCTTTCCTGTAAGGGACCTGGTGTCACCTGCTACAGAACCTCTCAGGATTTTTAGGCAGGCTGCTCTTCAGGGGATGTTTGATGTTGCTTTCCAGAATCATGGGATTCAGGGTGCACTTGGGAGACCTTTGTTGCATCCAATATTGAGATAGCCTTTACATGTACACTGGTTTTGGCTGGAACAGAGTCAAATTTCCTCGTAGCAGGTGATACGGTGCCATGTTTTGCATTTCTGACCAAACATTCTAATATTTGAGTACTGCGGAACGGTGTCTGCAATTGTCAAAATCTTCTCTGTTACTCACTCTGCCACCATCCAGTGAGTAAAATGGGCCAACATGAGTCTGGGAGAGGACAGAACTGGGCAGATGACTCAAACTAACCAAAGAGGAGCTTCATGCCTCACAATGTCATGCTCAGCAATAAAATGAGAAATGAGGGGGATTTACCTACGTTAGCCATCTTTTGCTTGGGACCAGTCTACTTCTTGGAAGGTGGTGAACAATTGCCTTCGTAACAGTTGTTTTGTCTGGTTTTCTGTTCTCCTTTCCTCTTCCACTGTTCCTTTGTTTTTGAAACTATATTTTTGAAACTAATGAGTTTTACCCTTTCTTTTTTCTTCCCTTGTTCCACTGGTGGTAGAGGGCAAAAAAAAAGACTGAGCAGTTGTGTGGGGCTTAGCTATCTGTCAGGGTTAACCCAAAACAGCATGGCATGAACAAAAATATTATTTTTGTACCCAAATTTTTTTCAGGTTGCCAGTGGTCTCTTGGTTTGCATTCCACATGCCTAAGACAAAGATCAGAAAAAACAAATGATATTGATTGGCAACAATTGGCAAACTCACCAGTTTTGTGTTTGAGGCCAGACTGGAAAGTAGTCGCACCATCTCTTGTCCAAATTAATCTTTGTTTACAGACCTTTAAGTACAGTGCTGCATATATTCTAAAACACTCCACAACAGAAAAGCGCATTTTAGAGGACAGAATGTGTTGTGGCAGAGTTCTTCTGGGTTGCACCCAGTTAAGGCTCCAAGAAAGATACTGGACTGTTGACCGGTATGCCGTCTGCAGTTTGGTTTAGGTCCCTTCCTGAAAGCCTTTTTCCTCCCCCTCTCTCTCTGCATTTCCAGACTGACTGCCAGTTTCATCTGCTTTTCAGCAACTGAAAATTTGGATAGTAAACAGCACAGATGTAATTGCAGAAGTTACAGTGTAAGTTAACAAACCCCTTTGATCTTATGGGATGTTAACAATGGTGACATATCTGCAGAGGCTGTTTGACTATTTGGCAAAGTCCAGAAGTTACTGACTCTATAATCAAAATATCCTTTTTAGTATGTTCCATCCCAACAGTCCTGCAGTTAAATGCTGTCCCCTTTTTTGGAAATTATATTTCCCTGTTATTTAATGAAAGGTTTCTAAAATTATAACTCATCTGTAATTCATTAAAATGGGAGGAATTAACTTCTTCAATGGATGTGATGAAGAGCCAGATTCTGCAATGAACTGTATAACCTGTGAAAGTTTATTGAGGACTCCAGAGTTGTTTAGGCTGTAGATTACTGAATCATGGGGCAACAGAAATTGTATAAGGGAACAGAGAGGAGACATAGTTGAGCTTCACACATTTCTATCAAATATCATGAGATCTCAAACTTGTCTGCTGCATAAAACTTGACCATCCTGGGCTTTGTATCTATGAATCATATCCAGGCCCAATACAGGCAAGGCTTTTGGGTTGCAAATCGTAAGGACAGGTGATTCCCAAATAAGGGGCTCACACAGCGCCAGTTCAGAACAGCTGTAATTCTGGATCCTGTCAGAAGAGGGTAAGGCCATATAGTATATCTAGTTATCCCTGTGTCCTGCCTAAGGCATCTGGGTCCCTACACAGTAATCTGGGCTGCATTTTGATGCCAGACTTGGGGAAATTATGCGTTGCAACATCTAGCCATGTGGCACCAACCCTTCAACCAGAATGCAAAGGTGGTTAATATTAGTTCAAGTATTATCAGGAACTGCACTCAGCTGCTGTTGTTTCTTAAAATGCATTTTTTATTATAATGAAGCTTCTCATTCAGCAGAGTAAGGAGTGGATAATTTAGTGTATAAACTTTTGTGAAACTCAAACTGCTGTTTTTGGAAGACTCGGAAGGCCAATAGAAAATATCCTTGGGCATCTCTAATAAAGGAAACAATGTTTTTGTTCGTTGAGAGGGTTCAGGTTTTATTTATGTGCTGACACCCTGAGTGGAAGAGAGGAGCATATAACAAAAGGGGTTTGACAGGGGGAGCTGGCTTGCAAAGAAAAGATAGCTATTCCTTAACCAGACTTATTAGCTATTTATTTCACTATTTTTCCTTACAGTGCCATTGGAGTAGTTCTTTCCAGCAGGTATTTTTCATGCTAGCCATTTGGTATGTAATGGGATTTCTGAGGGTGGCTAACATGCAGCTGATTAATTAAAGAGTTGCCACTGGAAATAACCTTCTGCTGCGTATGACCTGGTGACTGACCGCTTGGAGGAAAGAACTGTGTGGCTTGGATATAAAAATTATCAACTGAAAAGGTTTACGCAATTGACTTGACAGAATTATATAAAGCTAATCCCTCAAGAAAGTGTTGCTTTTCTTGCTGTTCCCCAATTCTTTCTCTTTCTAAAAACTGTTTTTCCTATTTTTTAATTTCTTTTTTTACTGGTGTACTCAGAGGCTGCACCAAGATTGAGGGTTGTTGCATTGACAAGGAGAAAAACAAATCCTAGAATGTCCAAATCAGACAGGCTACTTTGATGAACAGTTGTACTGAAAGTTCAGGCTAATATTTCTCATTCAAAATAAACCAGAGAAAGGCAGGCAAAAATATTTTTATTTATTTATTTTCATTATTTTCTTTTTCATTGATTTTTATTTTCTCTCTCTGTTCTTCTTTTTATTCTATTTAAGCTTACTTCTTTCCAGTTATTTATAAGAAACTGTTTCAGAGCTTGAGATGGGAGCTGTCTTTGACTAATCTTTCAGATAATGGGCAATGGAGATGGCGAAGAGTGTAGAGAGCAAGTAATATGAGGAGCAGCTGAGATAGCTGGGGTGGTTTAGCCCAGAGAAAAACAGACTCAGGGGAGACCTTATCACTGTCTACAACTACCTGCAAGGAGGTTCTAGCCAGTTGAGGTTCAGCCTTTTCTCCCAGGCAGCAGTGATATGGGACAAGAGGACATAGTCATAAACTGCACCAGGGGAGATTCAGGTTGGACATGAGGAAGAATTTTTTTACTGGAAGGGTGATTAAGTACAAAAAATGTCTGCCCAGGGAGGTAATGGAGTCACCATCCCTGGAGGTGTTGAAGAAATGATGGTGGATGACACATAGTGCCATGATTTAGCTGACAGGGTGATGTTCAATGACCTGGGAGGTCTTTTCCAAATTTTATGATTTTATAAATCCATTTCCAGAAAAAACATTTCAATTTATATTTTACATCCAGAAAATTTAAATGGAAAGAATAAAATGTTGTAATGTAAAACTTGTCCTGTAGTACTTACAATAATAGCTGTTAACATGAGACACTAAATTCAAGCTCATAATTTCCCGCGGATTTAGAGTCGTAATTATTCACAGTGTTACACTGTTTTCCATATTAAGCCAATCCCAATTTCTTTTAAGACCCTCTAATTAAAATTTACTTGAGAGAATTGATAAACAAAAAGCTCTTTCTTTCTAAATATTAATGATAAAAAGGAATATTGTTTTTGGGAGATTCAAATATAAGTGAAAGCTCCCTATGCTGAGAGGTAAAGTCTCCAGCTATCACATTGAAATCCATAATTTTATGTGTGTGGTTGCTCCTTTTCACTCACTAGATAGTCTCATTATGATAGGAAAAACGTTCTTACAAATAGTAAGCTTGGAAATACCAACTTCCAAGGCAGATTTTTGAACTGGAAAGGTTAAATGTATTTGAGGGCAAGGAATAAGAAAAAATTGGTGAAGCCCATGAGTTTTAAGAATGAACATCAAGATGTAGCCAGATAGATGTGGGACAAAACCACAGTGATATCATAGGAAGAGATGCGTGAACCAGAGAAATTCTGAATAAATATGAAAGTGTAACTGAATAAATGGGAGCAGTTCAACTGGAACTTCTTCTGTTGGTATGGGTAGAGGCTGAAAAAATTTTGCTTTAATGCCACAAGGACAGTGTAAAAGCAAGTGGGATAGGATGAGAGACAGAACAAGGAACATTAGAAACCTTAAGGGGTGTATACTGGTTTTTTTTTCTCACTATTCATATGTTATAAAAAGTTTCAACTTTTCTTTTGAAAAGGGAATAGAGTGGAAGAAAGTATTTCTGTTTCTATATGTTTCGCTTGCAAACTGGCTTTCTTTAATTGAACACTACCAGCTCTTAATGAAATTAAAATAACTAATTTTCAGCAATGTTGAGCTATTTGAACCACTTCATAAGAAATAAAAATTTCACAAACCTTGACTCAACCCCTGATCTGAGCTCAGTTAAACATCTTGATCTTTTC